>JAPMOR010042076.1:0-11332 GCA_026543865.1 Argiope aurantia | reverse complement strand
ACAAACACTGTTCTGAGGACCGATCAAATGTCTGTAACTATAATTTAGGTTATTTGTATGGTAAAAGAGTTATTGTTGAGGAAATATTTTGAGGAATGATGCATACTAGTACAATTAAATAGAGTATTGCTGTTTTTGAATATTTTTTAATTAAACTAATTTTAAACAAACAACAAGAAGAAGTGATTGGACATCTACAAAAAGAAGCCGAATTGTCATATTGAGAGAAAATGGCCTCTCTTATGCTGAAATTGCAAGACAAGTTGGTAGTTCAGTGACTTGTTCTGGTGTACGAAAGTTCTGTTTACGTTATGAAAAAACGAAATCAGTGGAAAATAAGGCCAAATCAGGCAGAAAAAATTGCACAACTGCTACTGCAGATAGAAAAATTAAACGGTTATGCCTTCAAGATAGAAAAATTTCATCAGATGCCATTAGATGTGAAATGAATGCAGCCGGTATTGCAGTAAGTTCAAGAACAAAGAGAAAAAGGTTATCAGGATTTGGACTACAAGCTAGAATTCCAAGAAAAAAACCATATTCAAATCAAAAGCAACTCGAAAAACGAGTTAAGTGGGCAAAAGGGTACATTAAATGGTCAGAAAATCAATGGAAGCAAGTAATCTGGAGCGATGAGACTAAAATATCGCTCTTTGGTAGTGATGGTAGAAAATACCTGAGACGTAGAGTAGGTGAAGCGCTTCATCCTGATTGCATTGAAGCAACTTTAAAAACAACAACAAATGCCATCATTTGGGCATGTATGTCTGCAGATAGTGTGGGCCGAATTCATGTGATTGATGGCATCCTGAATAGCAAAAAATAAATCAAAATTGTCCTGGAACAAAAATTGCTACCTTCCATCAGGGATTTCTTCCCCAACAAAGCATCATTTATTTTTCAGCAGGATTCAGCTCCATGCCACACAGCAAAAGTTTGCAAAGCATGGTTTCAAAATAAAGGCATAGATGTATACCATGACCAGGAAAGAGTCCTGATATCAATCCAATTGAAAATTTGTGGCGACGTTTGAAAATTCTTGTACGAAAAAAAAAGTCCTTCCAATAAAAGACAACTTATTGAATCCATAATTGATTCTTGGCATCATGTGATTACGAAAGATGAACTTCAAACACTCGTTCACTCGATGAAAAGACGCTGTGAAGCTGTCTTAAAAAATAGCGGCTATCCTACTAAGTATTGATTGTGTAAGTATCACTTTAAAAAAATGCAAATCTAAGATAGATCTTACTAAAATGAGCGAAACGTTTTTTGTAATACAGATATTGTAATACTGTTTTTGTTATTAAATTCTACATTAAATTACCTTCAATTTGATTTATAAACATTTGTGTTTAAGTGAAAATTAATATATTCTACAAGCACGCAAAGTTGAAAAACATGGAACTTTCAAAAAATGTCCACACTTTTGGCGACCACTCTATGTAGTATTGGCATTTACGGGTTACTTACAGCATATATGTAGAAACTAAGTGTTGCCTTCATATTCAGTTTTGAAAACGTTAATAATGGCGGAATTACTGTTTATTTTATTTATTTTTCGCTTAGAGATGTTGTAGAGTATTTCTGTGCTTCAAATTTAACTTATATATGGCTGTAATTATTTGCAGCGTTTAGGCATTTAAAATTTTAGAGCACCCTAGGAATATAATATGATTAACAAAAATTCAAAATCCCTATAATCTACTTCTTTTCGAACAAACTACCTAATTAATAGCTGCCACATTTTTATTTTTAGAACAAATGCTATATCTAATAGTATAATCTTTTAAAAAAATGTCCAAAATTGTCCAAAAATTGTCCTACCTAATTAATTCCAAGACAATTTCTCAGTATTAGCAATAAAAGAAATTCTTTCTTAGAACCCTAAATCTTATCATTCACGTCATTGTATATATATTATATAACCATCATTATATATACATATATTTTTCATATATATAAAATAATGTGACGGATTTATAATATTATTTCCCTAAGCATTAAATATTCAGGAAAGGAAGATAGTTTGACAGTTACAATAATGACTGCTAAACCGAGTAATTGTTGTGGACCCGAGTGCCTTGATGCCACATTTGACGACCATTTGAAGATAAATTTAATGACTTTGACAGCAAAAATTAAAGTATCCCTATATTTGCGAATGTTTATGAGCTAGAGCTCCATTAAAAAATTGCATTTGCAGCGTTTGTTCCAGAACATTCGATGTCCATTCAAGGGACTATAAGAGACGGAGATGTACAACAGATAGTCATGGGGAGTAGTGGCAATTGAATTGAGTTCAAGCGAACAATTGAGCGAAGTCTCCAACGAGTTTCGCTGGAATCTCTACGCTGTTGCAGTTGTTTAGAAACGATTTCCTACTTGTGTGCTGGTATTAACAGCAACCACTGTTCTTGTGTCAGCTACTGATATATTCTGCATCTTTTTACTCAGGAGAATAAAGCGTCTTTATCCATTATTAAAACTGCTTTTTTTTTTTTGCCTTGTACCCAATGAACGGATTTGATATTTCTCTGACAATATGTGAGACATATATTGTCAGACTTAATTGACAAATTAAAGTTAATTATATATAACTTAATATATTTCATTTATAAAACTTACCATGTAATTTACAAATTATTGCAATGTGTATGTTAAATGAATTCATTTATGCCTTATTTTTCATGTAAAATTTTAGAAAGCTAAGGGAACTGATCATCATATCTCCTAAATAATCTCCAGTTGTCAATTATTACAATCATTCGAAAACCACTTATATTGTTTTTTTTATCTAGGTGTGTTAATTATTTTATCATTTAAGAAAATTTGTAAGTAGAGCCTTTTAATTAAATATAATAAATAAAATTGTGCAATTAAAAGCAATGAATGCAATTAATAATTTCTTTTGATGGAAAATATGAGTGGATTGGTGAGAAAAACAAAAGAGGTATGCATATAATATTTAAAATCATGGCAACGAACATAAATTTAAAAAAATTAAATACTGTATATTATTACAAAATTTTATAGTAAAATGATGATTTTGATATGGGCTTAGGAAAAGTACAATCTCAAATTTGAAAGAAAATATTGCAGCATTGAAAATAGGCAGTCGACTCTGCATGGCCGAATGGTCATTGCACTGATCTCATAATCAAGAGATCGGAAGTTCGAATCACGCTAGAGACGATGCTATTTACAATTTGTGTAAATATTTTATTCCTTGAATTTATGTTTACCTTTATTTCATGGTCCAGCAGATTCTGGACCTTTCTTTAGTTTACTAGATAAGTGTTTTGGACTTTTCTTACTGTCTCCAGAATACTTTTCTGGAACATTCCCTGTTAATATAAAAGCAGAAGATTTGTCAATCACTGTGTTCTCAGTTCAGAGTAGAGTTAATAAATTGGTTTAGCTCTACTTCTTGTGTATGTCATTGAGTTCCACACTAAAGAACCTACGTTACAATATGACATGAGTTAACAAATAGTGAAAAACTAAATGATCAATTTTATGTACTTAGATCGCAGCGACTTGGTGTTCACGTGTTATAAAACACGCTGGGAAAACAAAGAAAACTATTCCTAAATCTTATCTTAAATTGAAACTAATTTCCCTAAATTTAAAAATTCATCACGTTTTTTTTTTCTAATAACACAATTTTTCTACGAAAATATTATATCAATATTTATGTGTATATTTTATACACAAAGATCATTATATAATTTGATTATTTAAGTAATATCTAAAATTATTTTTAGCTATTGTATCTGAATTATTATTTTTCCCAATATGTTTTATAATTGTAAAGACGTCCTTTTATCATCGATTTCCTTGCATTTATATATTTATATATATATCATAATGCATAGCAAGGAAATATTCATAACTATACTGAATCATCATTTTTTATCAGTATATATATTTTTCCAAGGTTATCTGTTATGCTCTTTCGGCATCTGCCCAACTTTTGACATAGTCCCCAGAGGCTGACTCAAATAATTTTTTTATATATAAATGCAAATAAATAATTTTCTATGCAGCAATTCATTATATTATTGCTTCAAGGAACAGTTAGATCTTATTTATAATACTTCCGGCAAAAATTTAATGAGCTGAGAATTATTAATTCATAATATTCTAATATTGCCTTTCAAAAGTATTTTTATTTTGAATTTGGCATTACAGTTTTTTTTTTTCTGTTAACAGATCATTATTTGTTTCAAATCGGTTTTTGAGATTAGTTTTGATATGAGTTTTCCTAAACACGGCAACGAAACAAAAGTTTTGATTTTAATACATATTTCTAAGCAAAATACTAATAACTTTATTTTTTAAGAAATCTGATTATGTGACTTTTATATGCAAAGCATTATTAACAGAATAATAGCCTATTGAGAAGTGAACATTTTCTAATTAGATAATTCTTTTAATTAGAATTAATATGAAAATTTCTCCAAAGATATTGGTTACCACATATCATTGTGATTTCATAATATCCATCAATTAAATGTGATATCACTTAATAATTTCCTTACTTTTGTGTGTATGCCAAACAGAAACAACCCAAGAGCTTCAAATAACTGCAAACAAATTCTTTGATAACATTAACAAATGACACTTAAAACGTCAGTATTAAATTTAAAAATACCTTATCTGTCTCCTGCAAGAGTTAGTGACTTTTCAAAAATTGTGAATACTATGTTCCCAGACAAGTCTCTAACAATTCAACAGCAAGTAATTACCAGAACAGTCGATAATGAATAGTTAACTTCAATAATTCACTTTCAAATAGACTTTGATGTAAAAATACCTCATTTTGAAGTTAATTTAATTTTATTTTCAAATTAATTAATGGAAGAGAATTTATCATCTGGTTGCATCAAATGACTAAATTCCACTGGGAGAAAATTGTGCCTTGAAAAGTATTTCTTGATGAGAAATTTATTTCGTGTAAGGCATGAATACTTGATTCTAAATTATTTTGCAATGGAATTAAATTGGTAAAGTAATTTATTCTAGAACTTAATCATTTGTTGTTCATATACTATTATATCCACTCATTTTGAAGATAGAGATAAAAAAATTCAAAGTATTTCAAGTTTTAAAAAAAATTAAAGTAAAAAAAAAACCCTTTTCGTGCTTTAATAACATTTTCTGAGAATATTTTAAAATGCGAATTTCAAAACAAATATATTAATTAATTTTAAATACGAAATAAATTATTTAAATATTTGCTTCTATTTAGCAATGAATTTTATTTTTTAATCTTAATATTTATTTTACCATGTCATTTTCAAAGGAATTTTATATCTGTTATAATTTTTTTTTATTATGTTGTACAATTTTCTACCGTGACTTTAAATACCTTGTCAAAATTTATTTCAATATCTCAGTTTTTGAATCCATTAAAGTGTTAAAATATAATTTTTTCAGTTAAACAAAATATAAAAAATATATATATTAACATAATCCAAGTGGGAATAAGGAATTAGCATTATACAACTCATCTGAAATTCCTCTATGAGAGCTACATGGTACATGGAAGAGATTATAGACTCTTATTATTGAATATGAGGCCTTACGTAAATTCAATTTTCATTAAGCTATAATTATATCACAATTTGATTTGAATGTTTCTTTAATCGTCATTCTACATCTTCATTTTAGGGCCGGGGTAGCCTTGTTGGTAGGGCGTTGGATTCTCATCCCTTCGGTTGCGAGTTCGAGTCTCGCCGGCCGGAGACTCTCCGTGTGTATGGTGACTGGCGCACGTATAAATCTGTCGTGGTCACAAAGTCCTCCATGTAGAGTAATACTGCTGGGGGTACTGGTTCAGAGGTGATCATTTTCTGATTCAGGTCTGAATTACGATATGCGGATGCATTAATGAAGTTCGTCGTGTACAAAGGGTTGTGAAGTGATCTCACTTTAGGTCTAAATCGTATTCTTGGCCCTATTTGGTGCTACGAAAAAAACAAGAGATGCTCATTCGGCTTAAATGGCTGACAGATAACTGTCAGTGGACTTGTAAAGTGTCATAAATCACAACACACATAATTATTTTGTTTATTGAAAACACTGCGTTCAAGGTTTCATATATTTATAAAAGTGCACACTGGTATTAATTGACTTTCCGTGGAACAAATTTTCTTCCGATCATTTTCAAAGCAACAATTATTGAATATAAGTCAAATATATGCAAAAAGTTAACAGGAAATATAATTTATAGAAAGGTATGTGCTCACTCAAGATGTGTCAATGTATATATAATAAACATAAATCACAGATGATATTTTCCTAAATGTTGCCAAAATCATCTTCGCTAAGAATTGCGTATAAAATGATGGATTAAAATTATAAAGATACACTCTAATAATTTCACATATTTTTAAAATATTTAATAACTTTATTTAAGATTATAAACTATTTAATTCCTAAATATGTATTAAAATATTTTAATGAATCAATTTTCAGCAGAATATAATACTAAAATATATAAAATATTATGTTTCCTAGCAGTCACTTCTTAGCAACACGAATTGAGTTATATGTAAGTCACATTTCAAACAAATCTATCTTCAAGTGAATTTTTACCCTGAATTTGGCTTTGGTGCTAGTTAATTTTCTACATAATTTTTAAAGCGTCATCCCGTGAACAAAAATTATATATCTCGCCTTTCCTCTTACCACTATTTTTTGAACTATGTACGTAATGGTTGAGGCATTTACTAAATTTATTATAGCCTTTTACTCTTTTTTCTTTTGTTAATTTTTTTAATAGAAAGTGATTCGGTTCCTTTATATATACCCCACCCCTCTAAGCAACTAAAATTTCTAATAACTCTCAGACGAGCATGAATTATTTTGACATATATTTTTAAATTAATAAATATCATTCATTTATTATATGTACAGGTTATCAGGAAAATATCTATTGCCTTCTGAAATAAGATCCGCAAAGGGGAGAATATTAGTTTCTATTAGAAGAAAAGATGACGAATCGAAAAAGGAAAAGAAATACTTTCTAGAAAAGAATATAGAAGGAAAAATATTTCCCTGAAAAGATTATAGAAAAACAATATATGCAATAAAAAAGAATATAAAAGAAAACACCGCTATAGGGTGTCTTCATCATATCATAGATCAGTACGTTCAGCATATCATGGTACAAAATAAACAACTGTATTTCTGCCTTTACTAAAGCTTCTAAATTTGATGTTTATAGGTAATTGAATAAAGATTAGTAATCAGTAATCATTATTAGTAATCATTATCAGTAATCATAATTAGTAATCATTATTCAAAACGATTACCATAATCTGAATGACAATTTTATTTTTAAAATGACATTTATGCTTAAATTTGCATTACTCACAGAAGTGAAATTACAGAAGTTGAATCAGAAAATAAAATTATTTATAAAAGCCATATTTTTTTTATTTCTCTTATATGTGAGACTTGATAAATAATCCTTTTTGAAAGATGTATATTATTGATCTTAACTGAATTGATTCATTTGACCGTTAAGACTTTTAAGCTTCCATTGTTTTTATCAATAATTATTTATTTGTAAAACAATTATGTATTTGTTAAAAAAAATAATAATTTATTTTTTATACAAATTATAAGGCCGATAAGGTATTTTCATACCATCTGAGTCCATGAAATTCACAATGTCAACTGAAGGTTAAATCGATTTTGGAAATAATCAACGAATTATGCAAATGCAGCGCAATTTTTGTGAATCTAAGAATAAAAACTGTCATTTTTCAAACCTTAAATAATAAAATAAAACCTTGGAGAGTTTCACAGTCAACTAAAAAAAGCGATTGTTGAAAACAGTCATGAGTTTCAAATTATCGCGAGATGATTATGGTATTAATTTTGACATCCCGGCTTTTTCAAACATATTAACTTTTGAAAAAAAAATGATAATTGTACAGTTAGAGAAATTTATTCGATATTATTGCAAAGTGGGGTTTCGGTATATTTGATTTATTGCTATGATAAGATCTCTTTACCATCAGGGTATCTTAGGTAATTATTGTTTTAAAAGCAAAAAAATAATTATCTGGAAAGTGAAATTTTAATGAGTTTTTTTTTATTTTATAAAGTATATTAGAAAATGATTTATTATTTTAATTTCAATTTTATGAGATGAAAATAATAAAAAAAATTAACATTAAAATGTTTTTTCATGGCAAAAATGAGAGTGAACTTTTCATTTTAATTGTCTCAAAAATTGATAAGATTTGCTTTTATTCATATCAGAAAGTTAAATCAAACATTATTGAACTTAAAAGCACATTTTTAAACTATTATTTCAATAAGAACCTAATATGCACCTCCATTATTTGTTTCTTAAATAAATTAATATTTACATAAAAAAAGAAAATATTCAATTCATATAGTGAAATTTTTCCTTATAACTGACTTTCATCGAAATAGCATATATATGGTTTTTGTTGCTGAAATTTGTAAAAATAAGCGTAAAACGAAGTCTGTTTTTTTAAAAAATATTTTCTGTAAAATTTCTGTTCAACAGAAATTCATCAAATTGATAGTATTCTGTAAATTGATACAGTATTCATTAGAATGATAACAATAAAATTATACAAATATAAACATGATAATTCTATTAGAATTTCTTTATTATACATCGATTCAGAAAATTTATTAGTATTTATTTCGGTATTTTTTACTCACTTTATATGATCGATCACAAGAACAATTCTTTTTCAAAAAATCATGTTTCTGTCTTTTTTTAGCGTAATGAAAATCATTTGATAATGTAAGTTGTGAATAAGATTTCGCTTTACATTGAACACTCGTTTTGGCAACACTCAAGAGAAATGATGGCATAGTGGTAAGGTATCAAATTCGGAATATTTTATAGATGCGAATACTTGAGATCGTTCGTGTTTGTGGATCTGGTATACGTTAAACTTGACGTTGTAGACTTAATGATTGCTAAATGCGGTCTTCTGTACCACCTGGTTCAGGTTAAATATGACATTGCGTCAATGTCTTTTCGTTGGTGTTTCGCGGAGGTTTAGAGAGGAGGCTGAATGATCAAGTTTCGTCTTCGTTGTCTGACTCTTTCTTATAATTATAAGAAAAAACAGCATCTGCATTGCTTCAAAATCATCACTGATGTATCTAAACTAAAATCGAAATATTTAGAGAATTAATTCAAGAGTTAATATCCATCTTCCATATAACTTTTCCGCTCTAAGTTGAGAATTCTGTCCTATGATGGCACATTTAACATGACTTTTGAGTTCCATCTTAAAAACCAATTAAATTTGATATCATTGATTACATTTTCTCGCTTAGCGTTCCCTTCTCTTTATAAGGGGTTACAATTACCAAAATTGACCATAAAATAAAAAATAAAAATGACTGTGAAATTTTAAAAAATTATTGGAATTTACAACTTCTGGATAATTTTTTGAAATAATTTTATGTCACAAGTTAAGAGTTTATTGCCGCTTTCAAATAATAAAAGGCGTATTCCCTGAGAAATCTCCAGCATGTAAACAGCAAGACAGAAGAAACTACACTTAATGCTTGACTTCAGAATTCACTGATAGTCGATTTAGAAATGAAAAAAAAGCATTTTCTTTTGATATTATTTAATTTTAATACTAAATTAATTAATGAAATGATATTTTTCATGAGGTCTCACTAAGTAATGTACTTCCTTGAAAGGAATATATTTGAAGCAGAAGTTTCATATTGTATATATTGTATATATATTTGAAGCAGAAGTTTTAATTATTTAATAGTTTGTATTTAAAAACAGCTTTCAATAGAAATTCTTATAGGATTTCTGTGTTTAGAGATTTTTTCTGTTCTTTTTGTTGTTCTTATTGTATTTATAATTTACAATAATGGTGAAAGTTTCGCTGAAATTTCGGTTATTTCATTTAATTGGATAATTCCTGGAAATATTTCTTTAAAATATCGTCAAGAAACTCAGTTAATAGTTCTTCACCATGAAAATGCTCTCTATACCAGCTAAATATTGTTTGCATAACGAAATAACTCCTTGAACTTTACTCATATTACCCGTGAGTAACTGGTAAGTTTCATTTCTACTTTTATTCAAAGGATATGCATTCAACTATCTGTTATAAAATTAATTGCAACGGTTTGGATAATACGATAACAGGGTAATTAAAGAATCGATAATTCTGTGAAAGAAACGAGTAATTAAAGGTAAGCCGATGCTAAAATTTTGCATCAGGAATAAAGAAGGTTCTAGAATAATAGTTAATTATTCTAAAACCTAGATTCTAAATTCTAATAATAGTTAAAATTATTATAATTTTCCCCAATCATGATTAATATACAAATTTTTGAACTAAAAATCTTTTTAATATCTTTCTATGGAAACGAGTATGTTTAAAATTACTTCACCTATTTTTTAACCTTAAGATTTGATGACTCCTTTAAAATCTGTTATCTGTTATCTTCCTCCCACAATCTAATTTCCTACAACCCTTATAAAATTATGAAAAATTGACGAATTTAGTAGTACCTTATAGTATCGCATTTCTTAAATTATAAAGCCCTTCTAAATTGTCAATAAATGCTTTAAAATATATTTTCTCTGTAGTCGATGGATTATAAATTTTTTCTGTGATTTACATCTTGAAAATAATTTTAGTAAAATAATTATTAGTCTCAAGCTAGAAATAACTAAAAAAATTAGAGAGAAAGACAGTTATAATTGTATCGAACTCCGACCTACAAATAAAAAAAAATACCTCTCTTAAAAATTATTTCTGAATTATTTAAAAATTACTCTGGTATGCATTTCAGTGTCAACATCTTTCAAACCAAATTAATTTGGAGAATTCTATAATTATTCTCCTAATTAAAGGAATATATTTGATATCTTTACATCTGAAGTACAACTTCAAATATAAAGATATCAAATTGTTCAAATCAGTAAATTTTTTGTTCATTTGATTTGTTGACTCAGTACGATTATATTATCATATTTAAATCTTTAATAACGATTAAAAAAGTAGAACTTTAATAAATAGAAATTAAAAGTAAAGGAGTATAAATTTTATAAGCACTCTATTAAAAAGTAGAAATTAAAAGTAAAAAAAGTACAAATTTTATGAGTATTCTATTTAATAAGTAGAAATTAAAAGTAAAAAAGTATTAATTTTATAAGTACTCTATTTAATAAGTAGAAATTAAAAGTAAAAAAGTATACATTTTATAAGTACTCGATTTAATAAGAAAAAACTTTCAGTGGGTTTAATTTTTCTATAAACTTTATCCAAAACATTCCATTCTTTAGTAA
>JAPMOR010042073.1:0-19238 GCA_026543865.1 Argiope aurantia | reverse complement strand
CCCTTTCTCAAAGTGATACATCATAATATGACGAATATGAGTATGGTTATCGACACGAAATTTTATAACCTAAAAGTAGAAGAATGTTTTCATTCATAAATTTATAAGAAATTGTAAATTTTTATTAAAATATAGCACGTCAAAGAAACGCCTGATATTATGCACCAACCCAATAGTTTAGCCTATCCTGCTTAATTTTGATCGCCTTTTCTGATGGTTCCTTGTACAGAAAAGAGATTATTTAGTTCTTGGGCGATGCATACGTACCAATTCCGTCCGGTGTGTTCCATCCATAACCAGCAGTGATGAGCCGTGTTCCTAAATTAAGGAAATCTCCTTGAGGTAGACACACAGGCATGATATTATATCCGCATTGAATAGTTTTTGCTAGTCGAAGTAGAGCTACATCATGCACTTGCATATTGTAACTGTACCTTGGATGAGGTATTATTCTGAGAATAGCCACACTTTCAGATGGAGTTCGCTGACTTGACGTTAAGAACCCCACTTTCAGCTGACTTGGAGCAACATAACAATAACTGTCGACAATCCTTCCGGTACACTGGGGTAGGTTCAACTTCTTTCTACTAAAATGGGCAAAAATAAGAAACGCAGAATAAATTTTTGAGCTAACCTCACACATTTAGAAATACATAATTATCCAGAAAAGCTGCGGAAGGTACCCGAAACACTTCTCGAATAAACATTTTATCAATTCTTTTTCCATATAAAAATTGTTTGTGGATAAAGCTATGCACGTCATGAGTTTTCAGATTTTTATTTTCAGAGTTTCGTTCTCGAATGCCTTGGGCTTCATAATATAGTGAAGAAAGCGGAGTATGCTTTTGGACATCTTTTTTTTTCGACCGAATGAAACCAAAATTTGGTACAGAACTACTATTTTGGTGAAGAAAACTGAGTATGTGTTTTAGACATATTTTTCTTTTCGGCCGACTGAAACCGAAGTTGTGTACAGAACAATTATTTTGGCGGAGAAAACCGAGTACGAGTTTTGCACATTTTTTTTTCGACCGACTGAAACCAAAAATTTGGTACATAACTACTATTTTGGTGAAGAAAACTGAGTATGTGTTTTAGACATATTTTTATTTTCGACCGACTGAAAGCAAAGTTGTGCACAGAACTATTATTTTGGCGGAGAAAACCGAATACGAGTACGAGTAGACCGAATGAAACCAAAATTTGGTACAGAAACACTATTTTGGTAACAGTATCACATAGCAAATTTCATGTACCTATGTATTTGTGTATTTAAGTTCTCTCTTTGGATACAAACTGATGCGCAGGCCAATAGTTGATTAACTTCTAAACAGATTTGCTTCAAATTGTGACACGCTCTGTTATTTAAAGGCAAAAATTGTAACGCATTTTTTCCTCCAAGCTCATTAGTTTCTTTCCCTTTTAGTTAATTGTGTTCATTTTAGTCGGACAACAAATAAATAAACATTCTCTGAGTGCATTTCATCCAAAATTTGGCAGAAATCTATAAATTTGATGTAAAAACCGTGCTCCAAATTTCATGTTTCAAACTCAAAAAGCTTTTGAATTATCGCGTTCGTAAACAGGCCTGTTTTATACCAAAAATGTGTTTTTCGAACTCAAGGGGGTCTAAAACATTAAGATCATCAAATATCTCAATTCTATTTTTTCCTTCTTCCTTTTAACGATTGCAATATTTTCTCTTCATATTCTTCAGACCCGATAATTTAAAACTAAGTTGAAAATCAGTAGATACAAAGAAGATTAAATTTTCTCGAATGTTATTACGGATAATTGTTTTTTTTAACCCTTTAAAGGGCCATTTTTTTCTAGTCATACTATGTTAAAATATTTTTAGGCTTGAAATTAGAATAAGGAAAGGGATTCATTTAATTTATTAGATAAATTTAATTTGATTAATTAATAATTAAGTAACAAATCAAGATACATCATTTTGTGTAAGATAAAAAACTGAAGCATCTATGTTTCTGTGTTTCTAAAAAAATTGTCAGAACGTATGCCAACCTACATAATTTGGTGGGAAGCATACTTCCCACAGCCGTAGAAAGGGTTAACTTAGCTGAATAGTTTTTTGTGTATTTAAGAATCACAGTGTTTTGTCTATGTATGAAATACTCCATTATTAATATAGGAATCGTTTAAAGTTGTGTACAGGTGAAATTATACTTCAGATAGTTATGAAAGTTTGTGTAGGACATAAAGAAAGATTGGGAATTTGTTTGAGAGAAAAAAATTGCTTCAGAATTTCGCCACAAGAGGGAAATATTTTTAATGAATTACACATTTAGCAAACATTTAGGATACTGTTTGAAAATGATGGCCGTTATTTTCAGCTATCATCTAGGGTGATTAGACTTCAATCCAAATTGGCATTCATATTTCAATTAGTAAACAGACTATTCAGAAAGCTCTTACCTGTCAGAAAGGAATTGGAGGCAATGGATGGATTTTCCATATTTTAATTCAGAAACAGTTTAGTTCCAGAACAGCATATTTACACAGGAACAAAGCGCACAAAGACGAAAGCAACACAGCTAGATATCACGCTATGCAGATAGAGACTGACTCATTATAAAAAAACCCATGAATGGCTCACAGCGCCATCGGGAAGAAAAACCTTGGACTTTAAGGGTGCAAATAAAGTTTTAACATGGGGTAATAAAATAGGATTGTTCCACAGCTGAATGGATTGCGGAATTATAGTTTTGGTAAAACAATTTAATTAAAAAAGCTCGATCTGGTAAATGCTACAACATTATGATTAGTAATAGTGAAAACAACAAAAACAAAATTTCTGCGAACGTTTCTATTTTTTATAGTAGTTGCGTGATATGGACAAAAATGTGCATTTTTGTTTCTTTATCGTCTGTTTAAATTTTTTTGAAAATTAGTTAACAAACAAATTTTTGTTTGAGCGCGATTATCGAACGACAACTCGTTAAAAGAATGTGATGCTGCATAGTTGCTCATGCATTCGAAGATGAATTTCCTAAGGGAGTGCCTGCATTGAAAGACATTTCACTGATTGAATGTTTTATTTTTCCAAGTCAACGGTTAAAAGTGACTTTTTTTTTGTTGCTAAAGTTCGAAATTTTTGAGTTCGAATGTGTTTTATCGAAGATGTCGCCATGAGGTTTAATTAAAGTTTGGAGTTAATTTAATGAGAATGAGTTAGTGCATCAGAATTAAAAAGTAGACGAACAAAGAGACGAATTCTAAATAAAGAAGCAGTCGTAAATGTATAATTCATTAAAAATGACCCCAGGTGGTGATATTTTAATTAATTAATTTATTTTTTCAAGCAAATTCCCATGCCTTCATTATTTCTTACACAAAATGTTATAACTTTCTGAGCAATTGTTTCGCCTGTAGACATCATTAAAGTAAAGCCGTTTAATTTTGAGCACTCTTTATGTTACGTCATATGAATAAGGAAAATCCGATTCAGGTAGGTACGATAATTATCGATTATATAACGGAAATGAGTTAATTTTTAAATGTAAATGAATCTACATTTTCTTGTATTTGAAGTGAGACACAGCCTACTTGTTCTTTAGTGAAGACGCAGTTCTAATTTCTAAAATCCGCTCTACAGTAAGTAATTGCTCTCTTTTCAACTACTTATTTTTGTTATCCGCAAATGAAGAAATGTTGAAGGAAAATGAGACAAAATCAAAAACCGCGCATATTGATTTTTTTTAAAAAAAATTCTAATGATTTTTCTCGCATGTCAAGTGAATCGAGAAAAGCGAATATTGATTTCTTTTTAAAAAATTGTAATGATTTTCTCTAATTTTCTCTAATTTAAAAATTCTAATGATTTTTCTTTTTTTAAATTCAAATGATTTTCTCACGTATCAAGTGAGATGCAAACACTTTTCTCGCATATCAAATGAGTCGAAAAAAGCGCATATTGATTTTTTTTAAAATTCTAATGATTTTCTCTAATTTTCTCTAATTTAAAAATTCTAATGATTTTTCTTTTTTAAAAATTCTAATAGTTTTTCTTTTTTAAAAAGTCTAATGATTTTTCCTTTTAAAAAATTCTAATGATTTAAAAAAATAGTCTAATGATTTTTTTTAAAAAAAAATTCTAATGATTTTTCTTTTTTTAAAATTTTAATGATTTTTCTTTTTTAAAAATTCTAATGATTTTTCTTTTTTTTTAAAATACCAATAATTTTCTCACATATCAAGTGACATTCAAGTAATTTTCTCGCTTATCAAGTGAATCGATAAACGCACATATTGATTTTTAAAAAAAAATTCTAATGATTTGCTCGCATATGATGTGAGACACACCCTACTTGTTCCTTAGTGAAGACGCATTTCTGACTTCTGGAATCCGCAATACAGTAAGTAAGCACTGTCATTTCAACTTCTTGTTTCTGATTATCCGTAAGTGAAGAAATATTGAAAGAAAATGAAACAAAATCTAAAAACGTGGATATTGATTTTTTTTTAAAAAAAAATTCTAATGGTACATATTTATGCTGAAAGTAATTTTGGTCAGCAATTTTTTATAATAGAAAACACCTCGAACTTACTCAAACACACAATGTCCTGCGGTCATGATAAAGTTTGCTGATATCAAGGCACCTCCACATATGATTCTTGTACCCTTTATTAGGGAAACCTATTGAACGAAAAATAATTTTTTGAAGAAATTGGAGCATCTAATCTGAAACGTTGTAGTTTGATAAGGATTCAGACTTTATTTATCATATATCATTAAGAATTTATTCTTAATTGTGCAGCGGTAACGGGAACGTAACATGCGGGAGTGGTTTCCTAAAGACATCCTCACATATACTCAAATAATTGTACTTGCGTATTATTAACCACACGTCATTCGTGAAAAATAGTTACAAAAAAGCCTAATATCGTACAATCTTTGACGATTAATCATTAGGACGCGGTTAATACACAAGCATCGGAACATCAAATGTGCACTTCGGATGACATTTTTTTTTCTCATCAACTGAAACCACATTTTAACACATAATTATAATTGAGTCCCATACCAAATTCCATATATTTATTTAAATCATGATGTTTTTGAATTATTGCGTTAACATGCATGCGAATGTACAGACCGACAGACAACTCCTTGTCGGATTTGATTCCAAATCTGATGCACATCTGCACTTTAGTTGTTAAATCTGTGCATATTAAATTTTATTCACTCGGTTTTCCTCATTTTTTTTTGTCGTGTTAACTTATATTCGAACAGACGGACAGTCACACTTCCTCAACATGGAAATTGAAAGAATTCTACAACTTTGGTGTAATAAAAAATTTGGTCTAAAGACTATTCATCTGCTTAATAATCTAATTCATCTGCTTGAATAATCATGTTCATAAGCAGACAGTCAGACATAAATTCGGAAATGAGTTTCTCGGTTTCAGGGAGGTGTCAAAATTTGGAGTTCGATTTTTTTAGAGATTTCAACACCTTTCCTTTGTATGTTCATATACGAGAAGTAAAAATGTATGTAATATCGCCACAGCCTGTCTAATTTTAAATCCAGTAATAAAGTTTGAGGTTTAGAAATAGTTGGAATTGAAATCCAATTTTGAACACAATTGAAATTATCGACAATCCTTAATCCAGCTAAACTGATTGGTCGACAAAGATGGCTAGTTCTTAATAAACTATTCTTATTTTTAATAATAACCGATCTTATACTTAATAACGATCGATGAATCGTATTGATCATAGCATATCTATACATTAAGAAATGTGCAAATTTCTTTCGAATAACATGCTAGCAATTTAAAAATTTTCTTAACTTTTGTTTTTTGGAATTGTAAATTAAATCACCCATGATTTAATATTAAAGGATCTGTAAAATTATAAATATTATTTGTTTAATTTATATGGTAGATTGAATACCACGATAAGCACACTGTTATGTTATTATTCAAATGATTACATCACAAAGATGAATAATTAAGTTCCAGAAACTTCTATTCAGTTTTCCGGAAAGATCTCTTATCTAGTAGCAGTGAAGCTCAGCTTTTGGCAGGTACCAGAGATTCTATCACATTTCAAAGATGATAATTTAATAGATAACAACCTGTGATCATATCACCAAATGCGAACAATTAAGTTCTAGAAACTACTGTTCAGTTCTCCAGAAGAATCTCTTGCATGGCAACAGAGAAGTCCATTTTTTGCACAAGTGCGAGCGATTCCTTTAAAAAAAGGTTATCTAATATATCAACATTGGTGTTCAGTTCACCAAATACGAGCAATTAAGTTCTAGAAACAACGCTGCACTTCTCCAGAAGAATCTCTCTTACATGGCAGAAGTGAAGCCCAGATTTTACCAATAGAGATTTGTTCATAACTCAAAAAAAAAAAAAATCTATCAGATTAAATCTCCTGAACAGATCACAAACAAGTAAGTTCTGGAAAATTCGATTCAGTTATCTAGGAGAATCTCTTATCTGACATCAGCGAATCCTAGTTTTTGCCAGATGCGATAGATTCAACTATTCTGTTAGATTCAACTATATTAAGAATTTTTCACAATTAAAAAAACAAACAAATTACCTATCAAATTACATTTTTTGAACAGATCACAAATATGAACAGTTAAGTTCTAGAAACTTCTATTCAGTTCCCCTCGAGAATCTCTTATTTGGCATCAGCGAAACCTAGTTTTTGCCAAATGCGATAGATTCAACTATATTACAAAAGAAGAGGAAAAAAATGCTTCACAATTTGTGATCAGATCGCCAAATGTGAATAAATAAATTCTAAAAACTTCCATTAAGTTCCCCAGAAGAATTTCTTATCTGACATTAGAGAATTTCCACTTCTGCCTGATAGATCAAAAGTTGTGTTGAGATTACCAAATATGAGCAAATAAATTCTAGAAACTTCCATTCAAATTTCTGGAAGGATCTCTTATCTGGCAGCAAAGAAGCCCAGATTTTACCAGGAGCCATAGAATTTTTCACAATTAAAAAAACAAACAAATAACCTATCAAATTACATTTTTTGAACAGATCACAAATATGAACAGTTAAGTTCTAGAAACTTCTATTCAGTTCCCCTCGAGAATGTCTTATTTGGCATCAGCGAAACCTAGTTGGCAATAACTAGGGTTCACTGATGCCAAACACTATCACACATGGCAATATGTGAGATAGATTATACGATATTTCAAAGGAAACAAAAGAGAAATATAATACCATATCAAAAATCTATCGGGATCAAGCCACCAAATATGAACAATTAAATTTTTAAAACTTTTATTTAATTTTCAAGCAGGATCTCCTATCTGATAACAGCGAAGCCCAGTTTTTACTTGGTGCCAGATATCTTACCACACTAAAAAAATTAACAGATTAAAACTTGTGTATAGATCAGCAAATATGAACAATTCAACTCTAGAAACTCTATTCAGTTTTCTATGAATATCTTATTTGGCATCCGAGAATCTCAGTTTTCCCCAAGTGCAATGGATTCGACCATATTAAAAAAAAAGTAATATAATATGTCAAAATTTGTGATCAGATCCCCAAATATGAGAAATTAAATTACAGAAAGTTCCATTCAAATTTCTAGCAGGATCTCTAATCTGGCAGCAGTGCAACTCAGTTTTTACCAGGTGCGAGAACCAGAAAGTTTTTCCTATTTCAAAATAAATAAATAAATAAAAATCTAACAGATTAAAACTTTTGATCAGATCACAAATATGAACAATTAAGTTCAAGAATCTTCTATTCATTTCTCCTGTTTGGCATCAGAGAATCCCAGTTTTTGCCAAATGCTATAGATTCTACTATATTACAAAAGAAGGCAAAAATATATCAAAACTGGTGATTAGATCACCAAATGTGAACAATTAAATTCTAAATATATTATTTCTGTATTTAGAATTTTATTACTCACAAGCATCTCTAATCTGACAACAACGAAGTTCCGTTGCTGTCAGTTAAGAGAGATTTTATTTAATTAAAAGAAATATACTAATAAAGTCAGAACATACTATCCATGGATATTTGTAAATAGGTCTAACTGGCCTTCCGTTGATAACCCGGCCTTCTTCCTCGCCGTTTCCATATGCTATGCCACAACCTGCAAAAACGTAAGAGTAAATTAGTTGAATATCCATATATTTCATATTTTAAACAATATCATAATTTTCAACACAGCCAAAAGGAGAAAGTTAAGTTAAAGCTTGCTAAGAAATCACCGACAAACCTTGTTTTGTAAGCAACATAAGACAGAAAATTTAACTTGTGCTTAAATTATTATTAATCTGCTTATCAATTTATTCTGAAGTGAACAATAATCTCAACCAGTGGGGGTGGTCTCCCCCAAACTTTCTCGTATACTGTCTAATTAACTTTCTCGTATATTACTAACCCCCCGGGGGCACTTCGAAATGAGGATGAGATGCTTCCGGCATGATGGTTGGATCTCGCCATCCTGGAGGGTACACTAATAGGTGGGGGATCTGACTCCTCCCATCGATGACGGGACGTACTTCCTTCGGGGAGGGTTGTACCGTGGACGGTGAAGGCCCTTAGGACTCAACCATAGTTCCCACCAATTGCTGTTGCGGAGGTCCGGTCATTCAGTTTTTTGGTTTAAATCCATGGGCCTTCGAGGCGGGTCGGAGAGTTATATGCTTGACATCTCGTATATTACTAATAAACTTGTCATGCCAGAAAATGCCCTACATAGCATTGGCTTACAATAGTTACGCAATATTAATTTTTGGCATGATTTTAGAATTTTTACTGAATCCATTTTGTCATCCTTGGGGAGTTATTGGCGATTAATCTCTGGCGTGCGTTAATAGTATGCAAAATCAAATTTGTATTTTAGACATGTTTTTCTCAACCGATTGAAACCCAAATTTGACTGAATCTTTGACACTTGTAATAGCAAAATCCCATATCAAATTTGATATATTTAAATCATTGCGTTTTTGAGTTAGCCCTTTTCCCATTTTGGATAAGAGGTAATCGATGCCCATCGTTTCTGTAACCATCGTGGCGAGAACCAACCACCATGCTGGAAGCTTCTCCTTCTCTTTTCTGAAGTGCCCTCCCCCCGATAGGAGATACTGAATCATGAAGTAATCGAAAAGAAACATCTTCAAAAAAATTCAATCTAATGATTTCTAAATAAAATTGAATAAAACTAATTCTTTTAAAACCATTGCAAGTTTAATTTCAAATAATTTAATCAAAAGTGCATCGAAAGTTCAAAAGACATCACAACTTTTTCTTGTATTTGAACATTTTGCTTTGATTAGTTTTGAAACCATCGACTATTTATAGTTTACTTACTAGTGCAGCTTTCTTGGTAATTGGTCCGTTTTGCTGCTTTTCCCTTTGCAGAATATTTTTCATAGGGATTTTCACTTTTCTCCTCATGGTAGCGGTCACCAATCTACAAGTAAGAACAAAATTAACATGCTGAATTTAAAAACAACTGTAATAAGATTTAACTAACTAAGTAGATAAAAGATTTCCAATATTTCTTCGCATATCTTTTGGTTGGTCTTTTTATCTTTCTTGTTTCCTCTATATTCCTTGTTTCTCTTTATTACTGTTCCTATACTTCCTATTTTCCTATACTACTGATCTTATACTCTCTATTTCTCTATACTAGTATTGTCACTATATTCCCTTTTCCCTAATACTGCTTCTCTCTAGACATCCTGTTTCCCTGTACAATTCCTTGTACTGCTTTCTCTATTTCACCAATACTATTTTCCCCTGTACTACCGATATTTTCTTTTTCCTAATACTGCTTCTCTCTAGACATCCTGTTTAACTGTACTACAATTCCTTGTACTGCTTTCTCTATTTCACCAATACTATTTTCCCCTGTACTACTGTCCAATATTTTCATTTTCCTAATACTGCTTCTCTCTAGACATCCTGTTTCCCTGTACTACAATTCCTTGTACTGCTTTCTCTATTTCACCAATACTATTTTCCCCTGTACTACTGTCCAATTTTTTTCTTTTTCCTAATACTGCTTCTCTGTAGACATCCTGTTTCCCTGTACTACAATTCCTTGTACTGCTTTCTCTATTTCACCAATACATTTTCCCCTGTACTACTGCACTATATTTTCTTTTTCCTAATACTGCTTCTCTGTAGACATCCTGTTTCCCTGTACTACAATTCCTTGTACTGCTTTCTCTATTTTACCAATACTATTTTCCCCTATACTACTGCCCTATATTCCCTTTTCCCTAATACTGCTTCTGTCTAGACATCCTGTTTCCCTGTACTACAATTCCTTGTACTGCTATCTCTATTTCACCAATACTATTTTCCCCTGTACTACTGCCCTATATATATTTTTTCCTAATACTGCTGTTCCCTACATTAACCCTCATTGTTTCCCAAATATTAATTTTTCCTATATTATATATAAGAACATTATGTTGTTTTGATTTGGGGGTTTTGAAGCCTCAAAGTAAAGGGGCAGAAAATTGGCAATTTATCACTTTTAAGGCATCAATTTTTCACTTTTAGGGTTACTAGAAAATTATAAAGTCATTCACTTTTAGGATCATTATGAAATGATATAGTCATTCATTTTTCTTAGATAAAATTATAAGTCACATTTGATGACTTATCGCCAACAAAAAGCTACAACTTGGCTCGAATGTCCGATCATGTACTCAATTCTGTCTGGTCAATAAAGGGAAAGATCGTAAGAAGTTATCACCCAAAGAAGCATTTTTTTTTAATTTTCAATTTTTCTAGCTGGTCAAAAAATCTTTGAAGCTGGAACGATTTCGAGATGATAACAAAACCATGGCTTTTCTAAAAATTGACGATTGCACAATGCAATAGTGGTGTGATCATTCCAAAACAGTTTAAACCGAATCCTCCCCCCCCCCAAATAGCCTTGAGAAAAAGTTTTGAAGCTTGAACGGTTTTGAGATGAGATTTTTTTTTCCTTCTGAATATCGACGCATGCGGAATCTGATACTCACGTGATTGTTTAAAACCGGTGTGAACTGGTTTTTCACGAAAAAAATTCTAGCTTCTAGAAAAAAAATATGTTTGAACTCTTTTGATTTTGACATGGCTAAAAACCATCGCTTTTCTAAATGTTAGTGATTGCGGATTATGAATCGTATGAAAACATGATGTTTTTCTATCGGATTGATACCACGTGACTTAAAAAATTATGTTCTCACATGATAACTTGAAATTTGCAAAAGCAGATTTCAATTTTTTTTCAATTTTCATACCTGATAATAATTTTTTTTTCTGCACAAATGAAAATCTTTCTATTTCCATTCATTTGCGAATTATTGATTTATTTTAGTTTCACTTTATTATTGCTAAATGCATAATTCAATGAAATAAAATATTATTTTAGAAAGTGGAATAATATTGACAAATGAGATTATAAAAAACATAAAATTTGCATTATGCTGCAAGATTTATCACACTTTGTACTACCTTGATGAAGCATATTATATACTACGTATTTAACATTAGTCGAGAGATTTATGTTATTTTGTTAAATAAAAAACTCAAAAAGAAAATACCTGACTTCTCTTTAAATCACTCAAATCTTCAAATTCAGTATTATAATCCTGCAGCATCTAAAAAATTAACTTTTTGGATTAATAAATAATTGAAAAATAAATTAAATAACTTAACATTTTTAAGAAGCATTGAAAATAAATTTACATTTTAACACATTAAAGAATAAAAAAAACATTATTTAAATATTTTCTTTCTCATGTTTTTTCTATTTCAAATACAGCTTAATAAACAAAGTGGAGCTCCGCCATGTTCTTTTTTCTGTGCAAAACTGCGCATGTTCGATGAGAAAATAGTTCTTTTGTTAATAAAAAATTAATGCATTGATTAATTGCTACGAGTTTTCAAAGTATACGTGACTTAAAAAAAAGATATTTTAGGAAACCCCATTCTGAATTTTCTAAGTTACAAAAATTTAGGCATTTAAGTTTTAATTATATAGAATGAATCAAACAATTAATGATTTATATTTATGTAGGACTCAGTAATC
Source organism: Argiope aurantia (assembly GCA_026543865.1). Classification (NCBI taxonomy): domain Eukaryota; kingdom Metazoa; phylum Arthropoda; class Arachnida; order Araneae; family Araneidae; genus Argiope; species Argiope aurantia. The sequence continues at coordinate 7,180 of JAPMOR010042073.1, read as the reverse complement.
ACTACTATTTAGAATCACGCACATTTAATTACATTTAGGACGAACAATTACATTAACATAAAAGAAATGAACATTAAATAGATTTCGTCGAATACGTCGCAGGATTAATTCACATGTGCCATCTCGTCTTTCGTTCAGAGACCCGTCTCGTCTCACATGTCTTGACTTTCGTTCAGACCCATCTCCTCTCGTCTGCACTCCGTCTAACAAGCATCAACACCTGTTGGCCAGCAGATGGCGCTCGTCATCAGGCGTTCGTCAGTACATTTATTAAATTTTAACTAAAACTTTTCTAACATATTTTCTATAATTTTTTGCTTGTATTTTCTTTATTCACTTAATCCATCAGCTGCCACGATCCCCATTTAAGCTAAATCTGACATCAGGATCCAAAGATACTTCCACTGGTGTGGTGCGGAAATTTTGAGAGTGAGTGTTCTATCAGATTTCTTTACACTCGGAAATTACGTGGTCTGTTTCAGCATTATTCTCAAAATGTTTTAAAACAGCTTTATAATATAATAAAACTACAAGCACGATTGCCTTCTCTAACCAGCGGGAGTTATCTCCCCAAAACTTTCTCGCATACTCTCTAATAAACTTATCATACCAGAGAATGCCTTGGGGCAAAATAGTTTCGAAATATTACCTTTTGGCATGAATTAGCATTTTTACTGTATCTATCGAGTTATCTTTGGCGAGTTATTTGGCGATTAATCTCTACATCCGATAATCGAATTTGTGCTTTAGCCACATTTTTCTCATCCGATTGAAACAAAAATTTGACACAAAACTTACACTTGTAGTCACAAAATTCCATACCCAATTTGATACGTTTAAATCATTGCTTTTTTGAATGATCGAGTTTGCACGTTTCTGAAAGTACTGAAAAATAAAAAATCAACCCTTTGTTGGATTTGGCTCAAACTTTAACGTCTACACTGTAGATCTTAAATCGGTGCACCGAATTTTATTTATCTAATTCTCTTCATTTTGTAGTTATCGTGTTAAATTATATTAGAACATGTAAACAGACGGACTTCTGAACAGATTTTACACAAAAATCGATTTTAAAAAAAATCTGCAAATTTGGCGTTAAGACCGTATAGCAAATTTTTAAGCGTCTAGCTCAAAGCTTTTTAAAAATTATCTTTGTCATAAACAGACTTATATTTTCCAAAACTGTGTTTTTCGAACTCAGGGAAGTATAAAACGCAGAGATTCGTCGAAATATCGATTTCGAATTTTTAGACGAATACTATACCTTCTCTACACTACGTATAAGAGAAAGTAAAAATAAGCAAGATATTTAAGGAAAAAAATTGCAAAAGCAAGAAATATTGTATCACATACTTTAAATATACGGATGCAAATTATATTTATCCTCAATTTATTATAAGTACAAAGATTTAAATTTTATATGTTGGCTAATTAAAAAAGTTATGGTGTCAAAAATTCTAAGCAAACCATTGACATAAAATTTGTTTGACATGCAACAGAGCTATTAACACCTCACTCTTCTCCCCAAATTACTAAATAGAATCGATACCATATGAATTAATCATTCATTTAGATATCAATTATTTATTCAAGTAGAAATGATAGTCCTATTCATTTAGTTACTTCTAAGTAGCTGATTATTGACATTTTAAAGAGAAAAATTTCATATAAAATTATTTATCTATATACATAAAACGCTAACGTACGTGGCACAAAAATCGAGCTAATTACTAATTGTCGAATAGTAACAATTAAATATAAACAAAGCATCATAAGAATTTCAGACTGCTTCATTTATTGAACATTTTTACAGATATACTAAATGAAATGCTTCGCTTAGCTATTTAATGGAGTGCCAAAATATTGTTAGAAATGTTCTGGTGATAGTTCATCATATCACCAAAGAGGACATTTAGTCAGAGAAAAGAATCTATGAAAGAAATCAAGAAATTCGCTTCAAGAAATTATATTTTAATTGAATTCATGTATTTTAGTCGCATCAAATTACAAAGTGAAATGTTTTTTTAAAGAAATTCATCCCATATTAATAATTTAACAGTCTAAAAACTCAATAATCAATACAGACAAACTGATCGCGAAAGGCGGCTAGATTTAATATAATGCTTCATGCAGTCTTTTTTTTCCTGATGTTAAAATAAAATAATATTCCTCTGTCGTTCTATTCAATGTTAGCTTAAATAAAACTAAAATAAAACTAAAAAAAATAGAAATGTATCGTAAAAATTTTTTGTACTTAATTGGCAAAAAAATCAGGAACATCTGTGAGAATTCGTAGATGAGTTATTTCATTTTTTTTCATAGCAGAGTACCGTTTTCATCTATAATTTAAATCAATAGCAATTAAAAGAATCGAATTCGCTTAAAAATTTTAAAATCCAAGAATTCTAATCTATGCTTCTTAAAACCGATATAAGTGGTCGTATCGTTTCCACCACTTTACCATGTTTTAACCAAAACAAAATATTTTTAAATAATAAAATGCTTTAATAATATTTTATTTATACATTTACTTACGTCTTCTGCCGTGGCAACTTGAAATATCAGGACAAAACACACAAATGCGACTTTTAGCATCTTCATGTTGCTAGCCGACTGGAAGTGAAAAGAGCCTTTGTAAGAGTTCCCCTTAATACAAAAATTTTGTAAGCAATGGAAATTAAAATTTCCATTAGTCTTATATATCTTTTAAAAACACGTTAATTATTTTTCTATCACTACATTTCCGCGTATAAATAAACATAAAAAAATTGTATTTGTATGTTGGTGTAGAAATCGTTTATTGTCTGTCTTACGTGACAATCAATTGCTTAACAATCATTTCATTAAATTCGTCAAGGTTCTGCTCAAATAATTGGAGTAATTTTAAATAAAAAAATATTATTGTTAAGCCCATCGTTCATTAAAATGAGAAATTTCAGGCAAAAGAATAATAAAATATAATTTCATTTCATTTGAAGATTTACATAAACTTTGCGTCAACTGAATTTTTGTTAATTTTTTTTTCTGAAAATTTAAACAAGATAATTAAAGAAATGATTTATTTCCTCGTTCGCTTATACAATTTGATGTATTTTAAGTTTGCATTTCATTATTAAGTGTCGAAAAAAGCAAGCAGTTAGCAATTTGGAACTTCTAATCTTAGCCGGTTAGGTTTAAAGAAAATCTATAGATTGTGTGTAAAAACCTCTCACTGATTGCTATTTATACAGCTTGTTAAGTTTCTTGAATTATCATTTTCCTACACAAACCCAACTGTTAATCCATCTTATTATCTTCGAAAAGATCATTTGTTCGGAAAACAAAACAATGCTTTAATTGTTACAAGTTCGGCCGCTTAATGCAACCTATAATCGGCAACTCCGACCCGCCCGTAGGCACACAGAAAAATCTGAATGACCGGACCGTCATGACAGCAACACTGGCGGGAATTGTGGGTGAGTTCTAAGGGCCATCACCGGCTACGATACATTCCTTCCCTTGGGAAGTACGTCTAGTCATCTATGGAACCTCCCGACCTCCACCTTTATCTGTATGAGAATGGCGAACACCAAGCACCATACTGGAAGTTTCTCAACTTCAATTACGAGGTGCCTCCCCCCTTCCCGAGTGGGAGGCCACTAAATGAAAAATTACCCCGATAAGGACAAGGTGATTTGCTTAAATTGTGGAAAAGAAAATCATAAGGGCGTAAAAAGTAAATAAAAAGCATGTTGCCAAAAATTATAAAGATTAAATGATAGATTTTAGAAAAGTTTTGATGTAATTCCTAACCTTAAAATCAGAAATTATGAAACTTATTTACACGAACTGGGAGAAACTTCCGGCATGGTGGTTGGTTCTCGTCACTTTTGTAGTTACACAAAAAGATGGGGGTCTGACTCCTCACATCGTTGAGGGGACGTACTTCCCAAAATGTTGGAGCAAGATACAATTTGAAAAAAATTTATATTACGGCGATTTCAAAGCTCTATATTTTTAAAGGTCAACTGGTGGTATTCCTACTAGTTACAAAGGTAAGAGTAATGATGCATGAGCAGCCATTATTTTGAAGAACTGCTTTAACTATTTCCTAATAACTATCTAGCAGGTTTATAATATGTTTAATTATTATCAAAAATATATTATACGTATCTGTATATTATTCCTCAAATGGAGGTGTCCAGCAAAGAGCCCACTGATTTCAAAATTAAAATTCTCGAAAACTAAGACCGATAGAGAAATGAAACAAACGGTATATATGATGTGACAGCTGAAAAAATTTATACAAAAGTTTGGAAATTAGTTATAAAATTTTCTAAAAGATGGTGCTATACGCATTGCGTACTCCCTATAAATAGCGCGAATCCCTATGCTCTGAGTGATAAATTCTTGCTGAGATTACAAGAAGGAAGTTACCGTACCGAATCAAAAGGTTACAAAGTCATTCCCTTGAACAACGTGTATTTCTGGTACTGGAATATCACAGGTTAGAATACAGTCCTACAGCAACAAGGCGCAGTTTCCAGTCAATGTTTCGAACGGCCTTCATCCTTACTCGTCCGATCTCACCCTATGTGACTACTTTTTTGTGGGGTGCATTGAAAGACTCCGTCTCTAGGAACAATCCCAAGACATTGAAAGAGCTTGAAGAGTCGATCTGTGTGTGCATCTATTGCCACACACTTCCAGAGAAACTTCAGGGAGGGATGGCAAATTTCCTTGCCTGTTTGCGTCACCTCCGTACTGCGTGCGGAAGACATTTTGAACCAAGTTTGACTTGATTCCGAAAACCGCATGCAGGATTTATTTGATTTTGATTTGGCTATTTCTATTTTCTAAAAGCATGCGACTGTTTTGAATAAATTACCTTAACTAGCACTCTAAGTTTCCCTAAGAAGGGTGGTCTAAAACATTGAAATTGTTGATAATCCTAAAATAATGATGCTCGTATATTTATTTGTCGATCGTATTTGAGGGCAGAAGATTGAACCATCAGATTATCAAGATTATTTGATTGAATATGATTCTTATGATCGAAGGACTATATAAAATTTAGACTCAATAATTATTTTTAGAAGCGCATTTGTTGATTGAACAAATAAAATAAAATATTACATACGGCATTTGTTGTTGTTTTTAATAGCACTTGTCATAGACAAGCCGGCTGACGATGTCAGCGATTTTAAGCCGAGAGAGCGTCTCTTGTTTTCAGTAGCGCCATCTAGGGTCAAAAGTACGCTTTTGCTACTCATGTGTCACAACCCTTTTTACGAGGGGTTCATTCCTGCATTTCATTCACTTATCTACAGGCTGAGGACACACACACACACATTCGCTTGCACAACCCCTTTTTACAGGGAGGCTCATTCACACACTTCACAGATAGAACACAGGGGAAGAACAACCATGCCCGAACCAATACTCATGCTGGGGATGCCCAGATCACGGGGAAGACGCGCTACCCCTAAGCCAGGACGCCGACATGTGGCATTTAAATATTAAAACTGAATTATATGATAAATTAGATAATTTGTTATCGAGAAATTTCTCTGAAATATTACATAAAAAATATTCTACAGTACATATAATAGAGTCTACAGTACTACAGTCATATTTATAAAAAAGTGTTTAGGTTCAAGAACAGAATTTTTCTGCTCAGTGTAGGTTTATCATTTTCGCTTCAATTTTACAGAAGCTGACAGAAAATTAGAGAGATGCAGAGAGTACAATGAACAGAATATCGTAAGGCTTCTTTAATAATTTTAGTTATATGACTATAAAAATGTGAAGCTTAAAAGTATTCAGCAGAAAAAGCTTTCAAAAGATCAATTTACAAAATATTTAATTGAAATTTCAGCGAACATTAATCCTGATGAACCAGATAGTCGCCAAAGGCTGCTAGTAATAATATTAAATTAAGGAAAGGTGCTTATTTTCAAAAACAAATAGTTTTCATCATCGTATGGAAAAAATAATGATGTCTTTTCCGATTTAAAATCTGTGAACTTGTGCAATTATTCATGAGGGATCTTTTTGTCTCTTTCCAAAAAATAAGTATAAGCTGATGAAACGACTTTTCATTGCGTTTTCCTAACAGTTCATTATATCTAAAGATTCAGATAATGATTTTTGTTTCTTTTTTTCATATTAACGGAAATACTATTCCGTATATCGTTGCAATTAAGGGAAAAACCAAAGTAAAGATAATGATTATTTTGAAATGATTTAAAATGTGCCAATATTTTTATCCTGTGATATAAAAAATATTTTTCATGTCAGGAAATCGATTGACTCAATGAGTTTTATTTAGATTTCTGAACGAGAAATTTTTTTTAACTCTAATTTTTTTAGATGTAGATTAAACTATCAAAATCACTACATGAAAAGTAGGATAAATCCACTCCACACCGTGTCTTTCTCGTTATTCATTGGGGTTTCCATGACAGTTCTAGGAATTTTGGTAGCCCAAATTCTGCAGTTGCGTTGAATTGACAGATCTTCGGAGTGTGAAATGGGCTTCCGAAGTCCATAATACGTTAGACAACCCATCGTAATTTGGTTGATCTATTTAAAACAAATTGTGAATTAAAAAAAAATTTACTAATAAATTATAAAATTTAATTTAAAATAATAAATAATATTAATAAATTATTTAATTTATTATTTTATTCACTAATAACTTGATAACCTGCTTAGTATGGAATTAAATTTCATAATTTTACGACATTAATTTGTTTTTATATGTCATATCTACAATGAATATGATGTCAGTCTTCGGTCATGCTGTCATTTATAACTTATATATTATGCCATTAACTATTAAGAGATGCATGCCACTGTGTATTGATATAGTGAAACTTGGTTAATTTGAGGATGATGAGACCGCAATAAACTGAATGTTTATTGTGGTTAGTTAACGTTTCAGTTGCATAAGAAGTATTTTAAAAAGGATTCGTCAAAATTAATGAAAAATATGCTTAAATCTATCTTGGCATTATTAAAAGAATAGGTTATTTTCATAATTTTAAAATTGTATAAAAATATTATTTTTGCAATAATATTTCCAAATATTATCATATCTCATAATAATAAATTAAAAATTCTAATCAAAATTTCAGAAAAAATCTTTATAATCCAATCAAAGTTACAAATTTTGAGAATGGATAACACATATTCCATT
>JAPMOR010042069.1:0-13692 GCA_026543865.1 Argiope aurantia | reverse complement strand
TATACTGCACAGGAAAATGTATTAAAATACGTGCTTGCAATATTCCTCCGAAAGAAATCCTTTGATATAATATTATTAAAATATGTTATGAAAATGCTGAATGTTTCTTGTAATGTAGTTGATATGCTTTTTTATATTAACTGATTTGAAAATATACGGCAAGACATGTTTAAAGCTTTTCACTCTTAAAGTTATTTATTTTGCTGCAGAAAATGCTCTGAAGAGAAAATTAAACATTCGTCGACTTGTGCTACGAATCCACCCTTTCTCATACAGAAATCCTAATTTTAAACATTTTCAAAAATAATTTTATTTATAAATTTTTCCAGCTGTTATATCAGTATTACATCTTTTATTTTGATTCTGATTAAATATAAATTTAAAATTCATGAAAATTCATTATGATGTCTCAAAAATTTTTAATTTTTTCATAAAACATTATTTAAAATTACAAGCAAAGCAAAGAAGTGTACAGTAATACAATTCATCAAAGAACCGAATTTCCCATCTTAGTATTTGAAAGAAATCTTAACAGCATCTTTTTGTTGATTGGGAGCAAAACATAACAGATGTCTCACCGATAATCGATGAGTATATACCAAAAAAACAGCACCATCAATCAAAACACATGATAAATAACTTGTAATAATCAAGCAAGTTTTGAACTAAATATATTTTCGGCAAAAGTTTGACTTTTCAAATTCTTATTCAAAATGTGATGAAGCATCGTTGTTTTAGAGAAATCTCGGTCGATTAACATGTTTGATTTAGTTTAGTTATAATAACGTCCCGTTTCTTAAAGGGCTATTTTGGGATCGACCTCATAATTTTGAACCTCGGACAGATGGCAGGGACTACATCTGATCTGGTACCCCGTCTCCAAACTTCCACACAACACTAGCGGGAGAACATTTGGCCCCGATGGATTTAACGCGAAATAGACCTACTTACAAGGCGGTTTTTTGGAGGAATCGGGTCTCGAACCTGTATGCCCTCTGGTTCCGAAGCCGAGACCTTACTAACATGACATTATTTCATTTTTAAAAAAATGTATATACCTTGGTTGTAATTGCTTCAAGATAATACATTCTGGACAACTAGCCATATAACCAACAATTACAGGAAAATTTCTTCTAAATCATTAGATTTCGCTCAAGTCAATCGAAATCAGTATTATTTTCAAACAAACTCACCTCTTTCATCGACACGCAACCGCGTCCGTCCGTCCAAATTTACATGTCTAACCTTTAAGTGCTTTTTAAAAATATTGGCATATTTAATTAAAATTTCAAAAGCAGACAAATATAATCACAAAATTCGTTTTTTGAATACTAGAAAGCCTAAAGCGTGGATATTCATCAAAGACTCGAGTTTCATTTTTTAAAGATTAATACATTTTATGTACTTCGTATACAAGAAAATAAATTTTTATATACTTATCTCAAAGGTTTTATTTATATATTTAAAGACAAAATTACCATTTCGCAAAATTCTGAGGGAGGGGTATATTTTTACTTATTATTACCTGTTGTTGTAGTACTTCAGTGGCGATACATAATCAAAAGATTATTGAAAAACATCTGAAACAAGAAGGAAATGATGAAGGAAAAAAAGAGAAATAATGCATTTATTCCTCGATATCAATTTGGAATGGCCTGATGAGCAAATTTTGGGTCAACCTAATCATCTTTCCCTTCAGGTTTTCGACTGACGCAAAAGATTTTTATCTCCCTGTTGAATTATAATACATGAAAATTTATACATAAAAAGGAAGGCATAAAATGTAAAAACAGTAAAAAAGGCTTGAATAACCTGGTTGGTAGAGCGTTGTACTCGAACTCCGCAGCCTCAGACTCTCCGTATGTGTGGTGGCTGGCGCACGTATAAATCTCTCGTGGTCTCTTCATGTCGAGAGTAATACCGCTGGGGTTACTGGTTCAGATCTTTCTCTGATTCAGGTCTAAATTACGATATGTGAATGAAATGCATGAATGAAGTCCGCCCCGTAAAAAAGGGTTGTGACGCGTGAGTAGCTAAGCCATACTCTTGGCCCTAGTTGGCGCTACTCTAAAAACAAGAGACGCTCAGACGGCATAAATTGTTGACAGATAACTGTCAGCGGGTTTGTAAAGTGCCATAAGTCACAAAAACACAAACAATAAAAAAATTATGTCCAAAAAGTCTGCTAAGAAAAAAATATTTATGATAGAAAAAAATTTATTAAGAATGTCTTTGGTGTTTTTCCTTTAAACATTACTAAGCAAAAGAATAGTAAGAAAAGTATCGTCTTAAAACATAAGTTTAGACACGTGGAATTTTTGTCCAAAATCACAGTGTGATTCTGAGATATCATTTACTCTTATGAAATGCATTTAATCATACATTTTCTATTCTTTGTAAAAGCTACAGATATAATTAATTATTTGTAAAAGCTGTGAAATTTTTAATTTAGAATGATTGTCATTACTTTTCTTTTAATTGCGAAATGATAAAATGAAAATCTGGATAAGGTGAAAATTTATCTAAACATACACTCTAAGTGAGTTTGGTTCATACAAAATGTCCATTGCTCTATCAATTTTATTTTCCAATTATTGTTGATTGTTTTTTATTGCGCCCAAATAAAAAAAACTATTACGCAATAGCTAACTATGAAACATATTCAATACACACATTATGTTAATTGAGAATGTTTTAAAATATGTATTTCAATTCAACAAACACATAGCCGAAATTAATCTACCTTTTTTTAAACTTTTTTTTGTGTAAATTCATTTTTTTGTAAAAATTGAGCTGTCATGAGCAGACACGTGAGAATAAAGAAATTACCAAATAAAAGTTTCCTAAAATATAAGGGGTACAAATGCTTATTGAAAAATTAGAAACTTCAACTTATTTACCAAAGATTCTGTAAGCAAATAACGTGTGCGAATATATTAATTGACATGAAACATAATCAATCTTTCCAGACAAGCTTTAAATAAATAAATAAATTTCAAATAATTCATACGCGTGTGAATTTACATCAAGTGTTAGGTTGAATATATATCTACCACCTAGACAATGGAGTACTATCAATTCATATGCCATATTGTTATATATATATATAAATTCCTTGGTTAACTTAAATATTCCAAAATGGGACCTATATTTTCTATGGGACCTAGATGGGAACTAATAATTATCCTGTTCCAAGCAGCAAGAGTGGTACTGAGTACTATCAATTCGCATGTCATATTCTTGTATATATATAAATTGAATTCCTTTGCACGAAAAAATTTATTAATTTATACAAACTTTAATCAAAACTCCCAGACAGAGGTTAAAAAATGAAAGTTTAAAATTGTTCATTCTCCAGTGAATTCAAACAATATAGTATTTATTTTAATGTGCATCATCCGCTTCGACAATGCTGAGAATAGTCAATCATCATGTCATGTTATTGTATATACAAAAATTAAATTATTTGTCTAAATTAATACGAAATATTACAAGGATGGGGTTCAGATTTTGTAACTGTATGGTAGTTTCCTTTTTTTATAAAAATATTTCTAAAAAAACTCGCTTTAAAAAATTCTTGATATCTATTTCAATAGGGCTCATTTCTCATGTTGAAACACTTCGATTAAAAGCATCATAGGATTTTTTTATATTTTTTTATGTCCATTGATTAAGGCAAGTTTATAAAATCAATATTTCTTAAATATTTTGAATAAAATGAAATCCATTTCTTTCACATCTAGATTCAGTTTTTTCTGTAAAACTCTTTAGTATCAAACTGTTCTTTTGGTTTCGTGCAGAAAATATGTCATTAAAGCACTTATCCTAATCCTGTCTTCACAATGTACATAAAATAAAACTCTATCATCATAAGTTAACTCCATTTGCTAATTAAATCTCCAACTCCATCGCATCATTTTAAAGCTCTATCAGGAGTTTCATTCTGCTCGTTGAATTAAAAGCTGATTTTATTAATAAGTAATTCATTCCATTTAAATATGTTTGGCAAATTTTGGTTCATTATAGTTCATTTGCATAACAGTTACTGAGTTGACGATGTTTCAACACCCTGCAGTATATTAATGAGTATCCGATATTTTCTTGGGATTATATATCAATTTGAATTATTGATTGCTTGTGAATACTGCATGTAACGGTCGTTCTTTAATTGCAATTAAATTAAATTTCACAAAAACATGAAGCTGTGTAAATATGGGGTGAATTCAAATAATATTAAAGATGTGAATACATATGTCGCGTGATATCTAGTACTTTCTGACGGGATAATATATTTTAATAACTCAATTTTATTTAAGGTGGCTTGTTTGGTGTCTACAATGATGGAAATTTGTAATCATATTTGATTCACTTTAAGGAATGCTCGAATTTTGAAATTTATTCTCGATATATATATATAATTCTAAGCTTTTTTAATTTTATTTATCTATTAATTTAATCATACTTTATCTATTAATTTAATCATAATCACTATTAATTTAATCATATTTTGTTTCCACAAAAGTGGCGCCACCTGCTAGGGGTTTTTTAAAATAGTTTATAAAAAATTTCTATCGTATTCGTAATAATAAAATATGAATCTTAATCTAAAAATTTTAAATAACTGTATCGAAGAATGTTTTTATTATCTAATTCAAATAAAAATATTATGTTGTTATTAAATTTATTTTCAGCAAAATACAGTATCGATTCGAAAATAAATTGGGTCTAGTGCTTTCTATATTTACAATCTGAAAAACAGAGAGTGACGTTTTGTGAGGAAACTTCCAAGATATACGTATTTTGATATATAGTTGTTTTAATTAAGAACTACAAAAGATATTTTAATACTACACTTTACAAAATTAGTGTTTGTATAAGGAAGAATCTGCTATTAAACACCGATTCATAAATTACACCTGAAACAGAACAAGTCCTCTGAAAAGAACTTTATTTTATAAATTCTTTTATGTGACTTACTTTATTATTCCTTTCTTTCGACAACGACAAACTTTTGAGCTCTACTGTCGACACTGATTCTGTAATATCTGACAGCACTGAGAAATTCTTGGTTTTGGATGGGTGCTTTATCCCTTGAATGGAGTTCTTATTACTTTTATCTCTCCTGACGTCAGCACCTTTGTCTGTTGAGAACTAACGGGCTATTTCTGTGGGCGCATAAATTATGGGTGGATTTAGTAGTTAATTATAAATATTTTTCGAGATGACTAGAGATGTCATAAACTTTGAGAATTGCCGTTTTGAAGCATCTATTGACAATTTTCTTGTTTCTTCTTCCATTTACTAGATTTTTCCGGGTTTTAGCCATATAAATCTAATTTGAGTTATCCTTATGATATAAATATAGGGCAATTAAAATGACGGAATAACAGCAACAGGATAATATAAACATTTTTCAGGTTGACAGTGAAACAACTCTTTTAAAAATCTCGCCAATTACGTTTCACATTTATACATATTTTTTAAAAACCATTTTAATAATTCCTTTTAAATTCATTTTTAAATTCAATAAATTTGCGTTCTAATTTTCATTTAATATGGCTCATGATAACATCACATCGATGTTTCTACATGATATTGTTATTTTAGCTATAATATCAAAATAGGAGCAAAGAAATAGACAGGATTAGTAATATCCCGATATCTTATAATTCTTCAAACAAATTTATTTATTTGCCAACTGGTAATTCGAAAACCTGTGTTTTTTTTCTATCCAGTCTCAATGCGTTATATTATTACATTTAAATACTTTCATCCCCGATATACAACCAAAGGATGTTTTCCGGTATGGGTGGAAAGAATTGAATAGTTCATAATGGAGATACACAAAACCCATAAAACGCAAATAAATGACATAGAAATAAAACAACAATAATAAAAAAATTATAAAGAAATAAAAAAAATTATAAAGAAATAAAAAAACATATATATAATATAATAATTTTAAAATCGTCTTGAGTGGTCCTAGACAGCTTTGTAAATGAAAGTCCGCCGCTAAATAATCTGAAACAGCCGGTTCATATGTAACAATCCTTGGAGAATCTATTAACTGACTAAAGAATTTTAAAATTTCTAAGGGCACTGCTGATTTTCCAAAGTATTATTTCTCAAATTTTGTGATGATTTCTTAATCGCATACGCATAACATTATTTTTAGCCTACAAAAATTGTTAAGTCCATTTAATTTCTTTCTTTTCTTCTTATTAATTTATATTCTTCTTCTGGTCAGTGCCCATTTGTGAATAATGGAAGAGTAAAAGTAATAAAAGATAGCGCAATAAAGACCGGGACTCGCCTCTCAAGTGTTTTCTTGTACTCTCTAATAAAGGTATTGTCTCTCTCTCCCCGCTTAACATTGAAGATCTTGAGAAAAGCCGTAAATGTCCCTAGGGTTCAAATTAGGAGTTATTTTCAGAATCTCACACATGTAAGTGATGTGCTCCTAATATAGCAAAGAAAACAAAAATTTCAATTCTAATTCCAGGGCAATGGCGAAATATCTATTTTTGCTCGAATCTAATGTTTCCTTTAAACCAAGTGTACGACGAGTGGCAGTTATTTACTGGTATGCCGCTAATTCACAGGCAGCACAAAACTAAATATGTATTTTGAATCCCTTTCTTCCGGACGATTGAAACCAAAAATTAAGAGATTTGATTCTGAATTTGAAATGGATATGCATTTTAGATGCCATACCTGTATAGAAAATTTTGTCCTCTAGTATTTTTCGCTTTGTAGACATCGCATTCGCTTTTAATCGGGAAGCTGGACAGTGTGAATTATTATGTATGAATTTTGTTTAAAATTTGCTTAAATCTAAACATTTGTTGAAAAGATCCTATACCAAATCTTATCTGAATGGCTGAAAATGTTTATAATGTGGCTTTATAATGAAGTTAGCCTTAACGTTCTCTTTCAAATAGTTCATGAAAGAACGTAAGAATATCACTAAATTCTTACAAGTTAGTGGCAACATTTACCACTTTCATTTCTCAATTTCATTTCGCAATTCATAGAACAATAACCTCTGAACCAGTATCCCCAGTAGAATTACTCTCAACATGGTGAACTTTGTGGCCACGACAGATATATACGTGCTCCAGCAGCAACACACACACGGAGAGTCTTCGGCAGGCGAGGTTCGAACTCACAACCTAAGGGATGCGAGTCCAACGCCTTACCAAACGTTATATTGGCAAAGTACACTAAAAATAATTACCGTCTTAGAATAAAGCTTTTTGCATAAATTCGTAAGTTTTGTTTATTTAAAGGTAACTTTCGTACTGAAACTATCATTAATTAATTTTTAACGCTATACATCATACTTAATTTCTAATACAAATTCCAATTCTTCGATATAAATGATCAAGAATATATATCAAATTTTCTCAGTTCAGCGAAAGAGTTTATGAATTAGTTAACATTTGAAGTAGGATCCATTAAATGAAGGATATAGTTATGTCGTCAATACACAAAAACTAATTTTTAAAATACTTATTGCGTTACATAAAATAAATATTATTCAGAATAAACAACAGGCACTAATTCAAAGTTAAATACATTATTCATTTACCTTAAATACATTATTCATTTTCAATATGTCCTAATAAAATACATATTAAAATAAATAAATAGAAGCATCAAATTACAATAAGAAAATCATAATGATAATGGAGCAATCTGAAAAAAATAAAATGAATGCATTCGTCATAAAAAAATTCAATTTTATTACATATTTAAGATAAATGTAACAGCAGTGTAGAATTTGAGAATGCCAAAAATATGGAGGATTCACATGTTAAGGAGAAACTTAAAAATATGAATATATATATATATGTGTGTGTGTGTGCGTGTGTGCGTGTATTTCTCAAAATACTCTAACAAAAACTCATAATACACCGTTATTTCATAGAAAACGATAAAAATTCTTTGTTTGAAAGAGTTCTGAGAGTAGGTTTGATGAGATGAGGAATTTTCAACATAAAACTAATAGTTCATATGCTGTCTTGATATAATAAGAAGATATGTAATTATGTTCTCAAAAAAGAAATTTTCTAAGATTTGGACCACAAAGCTTGCCAAAATTCAAAGCAGAAATAGTTGCCTAAATTAGATGGAACAAATGATGTGAACTATAAGAATAGTCCAAAGAGAAATTCCAATGAATAAATCTATACTTATAATAAAGCTCAATGTGTGTGTGTGTATGTGTTGGCGCTCTACAGGCCAGACCACTCAACTTAGAGCTACCAAATTTGGCACGTGTATACCTTGGAGACCGGGAATGTGCACCTGGGGGTTAGTTTTTCGAATTTTTAATTAAAATTTTATTTATTTAAAAATTAGGCGAAATTTTGGCGTGTTTCTGCTATAAATTCCGAAAATATTACCGCACAAAAAAGATTTTTACATCAAGTTAAAGATCAAAAATTTATCTTTTAAATGATACCAATGTTTTAATCTTAAAATTAAGTTTATTTTTAATTAATCTATTTTAAGAATCTATTAAGAGACCAGCTACTTAAAGTAATTAATTTTTAAATAAATATTTTAACTATATTTTTCAACATTTTTTTTCGTACAAAATAAAAATAAAATTTAAGCTGTACGAGGAAGTTTCGCATTCATGGGAAAAAATTAGCTATCTTCAAAGTGTTGCCATCACATTGATTAAAGCTCGAATTAAAAATAAATTAAATCTTTTTGGAAAGGAAATTTGCAAAAATATAATTTTCGGCACGTGTCTGTAGGAAATGAAACAAAAAAAGATATATTATTTTTTCTAAAAAATAAATTAAAGAAAAATTATTTTATGATCTTTTACACTCTCTATATTATTAATCTAATAAATCAGTTTTATTTTAAGGCAAGATTTGTTTAATATGAACAGGATATCCATTCAAATCAGGGCCACACAACTAATTTGTAAACCTTTAGTAAGACACAGATCTGCTAAAATGGTCTAAATAGAAAATGATTATATTTTATGTAACTTGATTCAATAAATGCTCTAATAAATAACGAATTTTTGATTTTACATAAAGGTACTGCTATGGAAATCACGAATAACAAAATGATCTTGAAACACTAATATTTTAAATAAAAAGAGTTAATTTCCAATCAACTAAATCAATCATTTAAAATGACTGATTTATGAAAATTTGAATATCACTATTCAATAAAAAAAGGATAATTTTAGATTTTCCATCGATCGTTTCAAAGAAAATACGCCAATCAGCGCGCTGGTTTCTCAAGATTAATTGGCCTAAGATTATGAAAATGTTGAGTTTTTCTAAATTTTTAACATTTAAAACTTCATAAATAAATCTTAGTTGATCGTGGAAAATATTATTATTGATTTCATTTCAATCCTTTTAAAAGCAAAACTAAAAAATGAATTTTATGCTGAATTTGAGAAGTTTTTGTTGAATTATTCTTTGAGATATTACATAAATTATGAAAAATATTTTGTAGTTCCCATAAGACTTAAATACCGAGCAATTCTGTTTGCAGTACTCATATTCAATAATAATAATAAATAAATAAATAAATAACATTAAAGATGATAAATAAAATAAAACACTTGGTTTTATTAAAAAAATATCTCCATATTAATTGCAATTTCATCATTTCCACTTTAAATTAAAGTTGATGTTTTACCTGAAATGACAACAAATTAGCAAAATATATATAGTAAATTGAACGAAACGATCTAAACAACAGTATAAGTTGGGTATGACTATCAAAATTGGAAGATTAAAAATGTTTTGTTTGAGAATCTATTAAGAGACCAGCTACTTAAAGTATTTAATTGAAAAATGTAGCGAGCGGTAATACTGGCTAACCGGCTGGTCGTCAAAGGCGGCTAGTGTCTTCATAATTCAGAAATAGTAAAAAAATTAACAATAAAAAATTAAAATCATCCAAAATATTTTTAAAGGGACAAAAACTGAGATTATTTTTTGAAATCGCGAAAGCAAGCACTTATCATTCTTCTATCTAAGTAAATGAAATTAAAACTGGACGTTATTATGGACAAAATAACAATTTCACTTTAAACGCGTAACTATCCGTAGAATCTTACTTTTAAAGGGATTTAGGCTTAACAACAAAAATGCTGTCCTGTTGGAGACCACAAATAAAAGCTCTTTTTCTTAATCTCATAGAGCGGCTTTAAAACTCAAAAGGAAAATACTATTAGGATAATTGGGTGCAGGATGTTACTAATTAATGGAATAAGACATTCTGTGTAAGAAGTCCGTTTCATTTTCTAAAAAAAAAAAACATTTCTTAAAGAAATATTTTATGCTCTAAAAATTAAGCCTAAATAGATTTTTCAATTTTTTTATGTCCGTTGTTTAATAAACTTAGCTTTCTAAAACAAATATTTTTGTTTAGGTTGTTCATTGAAATTAAATTTGTGGAAGAGAAAGATAAAGAAGATAACTGAAGAAGATTTTGCAAGTATTATAATTCTATTAATTATTTGGACAAGTGAATAATCAAATTATGTTTCAAATACGTTAATGTCAGGTTTATAATCATTTTTAACGAACACCATTAAGTGGTTAGACTTGAATAACAAATGTTTATATTTAAATCTTATGAATTAAATATTAAAGATAACAGCAGTCAAAGAACCTAATAATGATTTTTCTGTTTTACAGTAAGAAGAAACATACATTATTCTATTTTCAAATTTAAAATTTTTTGTGTCTATAATTTCTTAAAAACGTTTATTAAAATAGTTTTGAAAAAAAAATGCCTTTATTGATTTGTTCATTTTGTCTAAAAGATGCTTAAGTTTTACCACAAATCATTGCCTCAAATTGGATAATTCATTGCATTTATTTCGATTTTCAGTTAGAGGAATCGACTAAAAAGCCACATATTATCTGTGCAGTTGAAACGGCTAGTGTCCTTACAACTTGGAAGAGGTCATAGAAATAAATACTAGCCAAAGCAGATCATTTTTATACATATACACCATTAAATAATACAAAAGGAAAATAAATAATAAATTGTAAAGGTAATCTTTGGAAACTTCAATCATCCTGAATTTACTTATTATCCTTATAATAAAATAAAAAAGTGCTTATGTGCTTATGTGTGCTTATGTGTGCAAAAGGAGAAAATGTGCGAAAATTTTAAATTCTAAAAAAAATTTAAAAAATTAGTGTTTTTCTAAATGATTTCCCAGAACATTATTTTACAAACATAATTTTCACATCACTTAAATTTTACATAATTATCTATAAAATTATACCACTTTATTTCTCGTGTACTGGTTAATAAATAATGGTATAATTTTTAAGAAATATTTTTTTTATATTTTTCGAGGATCTTTTTTTTTCCAATAAAAAAAAATTAAATCCGATTACTTTTCTTTATAAGATATTTATTTATTTTATTTTGTTCCATAGCTGAAAAATTAAGAGTACAGATTTTATGTTATTACCAGTATTGTTTATATTAGAAATCAGAAAATCATTATAATGGCATTTTAATAACATTATTATATTATAGGAGTTTGATTAAGGAAAATATCATGTACATTATGAATAGGATGAGTTTAAAGTAACACATCTTTGTTTTCATAAAACTTAAACACTTATAAATAATATGTTGACAAAATAATGAGAATCAGATTATGAGTCAGAAATTAAATTAAAATACAGCGAAATTCATTAAATACAACTTCTCACCAAATACAAAGAAACGATCATAAAGGTAGATTAGAACTATCGGTCCTGTAATAACTGTGCATTCCAGACAAGAATACTTTCACATTTTCCTTCTAGAGTTTATTATTGATGGTATACACATATGATTGAATATCAAATATATTATTTACAATTGTGGATTACCTTTCAGGTTTTTAATAATTAATAATGACTCATAGAATCCTCAAAACTCTTACTAAACACGCACACACTCTCTTCGTCGAGACACCTTAATATTACTCATGACTTCTACACCCCCACAACTGTTCTTTCACTCTTTACTTCACATCTTTTTGAGAACGGCCGGAACAGTTTCATGGTGATTAGTGACCTGACAGGTCCCACGAACAGTATATAGTGGCAAACGATCTTGTTTTTCAATGACTTAAATGAGTGAAAACAATCGTGCATTTCATAAAAAAAAAGCCTGTTTAAAAAATGCGTTATTATTATGAAATAAAATTTATTGCCTTTTGTAAAATAAAAAATAGAAATGGGAATAAACGAATGAGCTAAATAAAATCTTTAGAGTTATTTCGAATCTGAGTTAGTGAGAAGTCTATTCATAGCAGATGTGGTGATATGATAGAAAAACAAATGCAAATCTCTTTTCATAACAATTAGAAAAGTAATTTCAACTACTTAACTACATGGCATTTTCACCAACATTTACTAAACTGAATTCATTGCAAAGAATCGTCATTCTTTGGAATGAAAATGCTCATTCTTTCAATGAATATTTGAAAGAATGAAGAAAATATTAATCAGCTTTTTATTCGTAAAATTTTCTTCCCACTCGTTGCGGTTCAGAAAAGTGGGAAAAACACCCTTAAGTTCAAATTTAAAATAGATTTCAGATTATTACACCTAGCAGAAACTTTCTCATAAAATCATTTCTCACTTCTGAAAGGAAATAATTCTAATGAATAATGAAATTTGCAAGATAATAATGCTATTCCTCAAATGCATTTTTCGTGAAAACTTCACCATCTTTATCTTGAAAGGAAAAAATACTTTTTTTTTTAGTATAAGATTACAAATATTCCAAAAGTATTTTTAAATACTCTAAATACAACGATGTATGTTATAGATGTAAACATTCAACTGAAATAAATTTTATTTGGACTTTATAGAGAGGAAGACATTTTTGATTCATACTTCATTTAAATACTATCTGTACTAAATATACACATTTCTTTTATTTAAGGTAATAAGATTTGGAGCAAAAGGAAGATGCTAATAAACTTTCATTTTATTATTTCATACAAATATGTGGGTAGCAAACAGTCATTAAATTAAAATAATTAAAATGTAAAATATTGTATCAAATAATGTACAAATCTTCTCTATTTCTTTCTATCTAGCCCCTTATTTACTGCTTTTAATTTTAATTAGAATAGAGTATTCATATTTGTGATAATACAAAAGAATAAGAGATTAGATCCATATATAAAGTAATTTGAATTTCTCTAGGATTCGTTCTATAAAAAGATTGAAAATTTAATGTTTTTAAAGCAAAGTTAACATACAACAAAATAATCAAGGACGAATAATAACTTACTAGAAATAAACTATTTTTTGTATAGTTTTAAACCAGAAAGGCGTGGATAATTTTTTTTCAAATATCAGTAAAAATATTGACCCAAAAAAAAACTCACTCCTTTTTTTAAATAAAAAACACTAAAAAAAGTATTCTTAATGTTACCTACACTTTGAAAATGGAAATAAATACTGTAATCCCAAAAATAGTAAAAATAAAAATATCACTTCTGAATGAGTGGGTGAAGGCGTATCAGGAAGGCTTATGAAGGAAGTACGGAATATCAAGTATGTTCGCATGATTATAGGGTATCCCAAATGACTCAAAACACGCCATCGCCCTAAAGGCTGCAACAAACTAAAAATTCTTGTAAGCTATATTCTGTTTATTTCTATTAAGTTTCTTTCTTGT
>JAPMOR010042058.1:25375-51343 GCA_026543865.1 Argiope aurantia | reverse complement strand
AGACCAAAAATTTTATGAGTGTGGAATTATGCTACTACCAGAAAGATGGCAAAAGGTGTTGGACAAACAATACAACCCAATACAATCTAGTTCTAATTCAACTAAACTAAGTATAACTCAGAATGAAAGTGTGTCAGTTCCAGCTTGTGATGTTGCGTCAGCTTCACAGGATTTGACTGACTTTTAGTTAGTAACAAAAAAAAAGAAAAAGAAAAGAAATATATATATAAAAAAAACCCAGAAGACCGCAGTTGAAAACCAAAAGGAATCAATGTCAGAAAAATCCAAAATTTGGGTAACCTCGCCAACGCAAGTTCCGACTTCTGCTACTATGCAAGTAAACCAATCTGCGTCAACACATGTGGCAAAACACTCCAAAGCTGTACATAAAACTGGTTATTTACCAGCTTCCACGATTACTGAACACATTTCGATAGGCGATCATTGTAATAACAAAAGTGACAATGATATCGGGTCGTCTGTGGCTGAAGACACTATGGACTATAACCCAAACGGAACTAGTGAAGAAACTTCCCCTGTTGTTGATCTGCAAGAACAGCCAACAGTAATATTTAAAACCCCTGCAAACCCCACAACCGATAATCTTACTGTTAAAGAAAAATTAAAAACAGCCCAATTCATTCGGTTAATTTTAAAACATTTCATCCTAAGACAATTAGTACCACTGTTCATGACACGTACACAAAGAAATATCGTGTCAAAAGACTGCAATGATTTTATATCTCCAACTTTGACAATATCATTTGTCTATTGACTTTGTTAAATATTTTTAACAATTTCTTGAATTTTTATCTTGTTATCTTAATTTACATATAGTTCTCCATATTTTAAGATTTTATGTCATTTATATGATGGATCTTTTATTCATGAGTTTCTAAATACTTTACATTTTTACCATTTGATTGGTGCAGTTTACCCAAACATGGCTCTTGCGCCATTAAACCTCAATCAACCAACCAATTGGACTAGTAAGTAGGGATGGGGGAGTCGCTGTTTCACTTTCCTTTTAAAAAAGATGGATTGGTCACTATCGGCTGTTAGTGGCTCGTCCACCGTCTATATATTTAAAATAAATATGAAAAACAATGACACTCCAGTTCCAAGCACTTGTGTGTGAATATACTAATTTTTATTTCACATGACACTAACGACCCCTAGATATGTCATCAGCAGTAGCTAGGGTCCGACTTAGCCTAATTGGGGCATGGGCAAAAACTTCTTTGGGGGGCCCCTCTGCTTCATCAATTTAGTAATAAAGAACATAACTTTGTGGAGTATTTAAATTTTTCACCTCATTATAGATATATAACAAGAAAATTGACAAGAACCTAAAATAGCTATAAAGTCCCTCCCCCCTCCAATGGTCAGACGAAACATCGTTCGCTCTTCCTTATTTTCCAGAAAAATTTCCAAAGCAAAATATACACTACACATTTTTTATGAAAAAGAAATCATGATAGAGGAATATATCACATTTCTTTTCGGCGAAAGAATTTTCAGAATTTCTTATTATTTTGTTGTCTCTCTATTATTAAAAATTAAATTGTCGGTAAAATTATATTTTTAACATTTATCTTCCGGATTTGGTTCAATTTCACGATGACATTTTAGCTATAGTTAGACTTACTATCTCAGCATTGCTTTGTCTGCTTATAAAACTTTCGCTTAAGGCCGCCACCTAAGATAACATGGAGGAAGGGAAGAAATTCCGTTTCAGAAGCTTTCAGTATTTTTTTAAAGGATTAAAGTGGAAATTTTCTAGTCAACCACATTTGGAAAGTTACCATTCAAAAATAAATAAATAAAATAAACCATTTTAGTTTTGCGATAATAATGAATTCTTAAATCTACCATTTGAGAAAATAAATGTATCTCTATAAAAGATCCAGGTGTTTGAAAGATAAAAAATCTAGAATGCAATCCGTCACTGATATATTTTTAATAATAAAACTATGTTCCAAATTTCATCAATGAAGCATGTTATTGTTAAGCTAATTTGTTTACATGCATACAAATAGGCAAACAATACTTCTTTCAGGCATAATTTTTTCAAAATTTGACAGAAACATACAAATTTCATGTAGAGATTGCATACCAAATTCCAGCAATCAAACTTGTGACATGCTCTCATAAAGCAATGTTGACTTCAAATGGAACAGCATTTAAGTACCAATGTTTGTAGCACTGATACTGACCATTCAACTCATCATTGCTACCAGCATGGCTAAACAACACACATTCTTCAATGAAATTGATGTAGACTTATATCCCATCCTAACATAGAAACATTTATCTTAATCTGGTATGTTTGATTTTCAGATCTTATCTTGCTACACTGACGCAATAATTGCTATTTATTTCAACATCCATATTTATTCATAAATATTTTCTATATTTTAGCATGTTTTTAGAAGTATTCTTATTACTTTCTATTGTTTAGTCTTTAATACAATGTATCATTATTATAAATAATATGGAGTCTTGCAATTAATTTTAGCTCACACTGATTACCAATTGGCAACACATGCGTGAAATCAAACTTTAATTACGATTAATTTATTTATTGGTAAGTGAGCTTTGAGAATAAAAGAATATTGGATTCTCATTGGGAACATACAACAATACAAAATTTTCAAGAAGTAAGTGAAAAATTAATTTCAAAGATTCATCTTCACTTATATAAAATAAGTCACATTGAATAAAAACGTATAATAAATAAATAAAAACATTGATTGAAACTTGACTACTACTTATTTCCACAGTCTTAAATTAGCAATTTCAATATTCAAATGTATGCTGGTTTGATATGCAATACTTGTTACATAATGAAAAATGTTCAATGGATTCCAAAAATTAAATGTGTGCTCTATATTTGATATGAGTAACTTCACTGAAAATTGTACAAATATATTGTGATAAATCTGAATGAAATAATAAATAAAGTTATATGTACTAAAATATTAAAAATAAACTGTGGATTTTGTTGTAATCAATATTATGACTGTTTTAATTAATAAGGTATGTTTTGTATATTTAATTCAAACAAATGAATCCTAAATTCATACATAAAAAGCAAGCTAAAACGCATAAAAATAAATAATTAAAATTTTTTATTTCCAAACTTCTTTATGCAAAATCAGCACTTAATATAATAAAATTAATCTTGCATCAGGTAAAAACTACTAAAAGATGCAAAAACTACAGAAATTTATCATTTAACTATAGGATAGGAAATACCAATACATATATCTGGATTATCTTTAAGTAATGGGAAGAAAAGGCAATTTAATCATCTCTAGCAAATGAGTATTCTTATTTTTAATGATAAAAATGAAACTTCTTGTAGAGAAAGTTATACTAAGGAAAGGAAAAATACCACATAAAAATTCACGCAATGTGAATGATCTCAATAATTTTATTAAAGCTGAAATTAAAAGTGACACCACAGATAACAATTAGATGAAAAAATGTAAAAAAAGGACTAAAAAAATAACAATTACAAAGAATAATATATTTGTTCCTATCACAGTATAGTTGTTAAAGAAAGACCCAGGACAGCAAAATTTGCATATGCAATATGTGTCAAAATTAGACTAGAAAATAAAAATTACAAAAAAAAGTTCAAAGTGTTAAAAAAATTAAGTACAATAGTTATAAATATAATAAATATACAGATAAATATTCAGAGATCTAAATAAAGATCTAATATACAGTTAGACAAATATAAAGTGACCAGATTTTCTGAATTTCCACACATCAATTTTGAGAAGGCACAGAATATTTTCAATAAAACTATATGTTTAAAAATTAACATGATTTTTTTCAGAAGCGGCAGAAAAATAATACACAAATTTTCAAAAAAGGAAGCACAATACATAAAATATTTGGGGAGAGTTGGGACAGTTGCATTTCTGTCTAAATAAAAAATTAGAATCTATTTTTAGTTTTTCAATTATGTAGAGCAGCTATAGCCCTTTGCTTGATTTTAACAGTTAGATTAGCTATAACATTATTTGTATTTTAAAGAGAAAATATGGTTTTCATGCCTCAGAAGTAAATAAAAATTCTTATTTATTTAATGATTTTTTCAGTCTTATTATTCGTAAAATAAAGATATTTCAAATTTATAATAAATTATAAAATATAGTTTTATAAACTAAAAGTCAAATTAAGATTAAATATAGCATGTTTTATTTAATATAAAATTTTAAAAAAAATTCTGCAGAGGGAGGAATAGGACAAGTTCGATTACATTTCAACATGTTTTCTAAATAGCTAAATATGCTAATGATTAACATTTTTAATTTTTCTTAATGTTGTATAAAATTAGCTGCTGGGAAATGAAAACATGAATTGAAGATTCTAAATTTATTAAAATATGTTAGTATATATATATATAGTAATTTTACTCCATTCGTGGGTGCTCCGTATTCATTCAATGACAGCTAGTAGCCAGAGTTAATTCAGCGATGTCAGATGAGAAGGCTTAGAAGTTCGAAAAGAGATGATCTTCTTAAAAAGCCACAACTGGAATTCTTGCATAGAATTCCTCTGCAAATGTTCAATGAACCACATGTTGGTGGGAAAAGAATCCTTTTTAACATCATCACACATCCTTCTTCATGTAACATAAATTTCTTAATCACTGAATTCTCACTAGTAAAAGTTATCATAGTCATCACTGTTAATCAAGAAATGTAATAATTAAGCTATTCAAGTGGACTGATGCTTTAAAACCCATCACATTCAGATATATGTTTTTTATTTTATATATAAGTGGCCAGTGTATCTTAACATATTTTATTATTTTTCCAATTTTGTTACTAATTGTATCATATAGAATATGAATGTATATTGTAGATCATTCTGTGTCATTTCACATTAAAAAATATATAAATTCTGCCTAAAAATCATGTTTACCATTTAATTTCAGTTAATGGAAATTCTGTTGTAAGTATAATAAAGTAATAAGCAATTTTAAATGCTAAGTTTTATGAAAAAATGAAGCTAAATTACAAAAGTTAAATATTAAAGCTTTTGCCAATCTTATTTAAAAAGAATGATCAATTTTATATTTATACAAAAATGCCACAAATATGGAAAAAAAGTAAAAAGAAAGAAAAAAATATATATATTAAATAACATATTGCAATCAATAGAAATTGTTGTAAAAAAAAGGGTTTTTTAGATGTAGCAGCACCAATGAAGATTTCAAAATCCTTTGTTTGGCATGTCCCAAATCATAAATCATTGAGTGAAAAACATACCAAATACAATATTTATTAATTTTCTCAAACCTTGTCCCATAACCTCTCTTATATGAGGTTAATTATGCAAATAAAAACTAATGGTTTGTATTTTGCTGTCTTGTATTTTTTTAAAAAACAAATTAAAGAACATACAATTAGATTTTTATAAACTGCACTCTTGAATTCACTAAAGAAGTGAATTAAAAAACTTTTCTGAAATCTGTTCCACTCCTCCCAATTATTCCCTATTTTGATAACTCCCCCCCCCCTGCCTTTTCCAGACTGATTTCTTCATATTGATTATATTTATTGTACTTTCTTTAGATTTTGATTCATTTCAAAAAATATTTCCTGTTTAAGACCAATTTGAAAAATTCAGTCAAACTTTCAATATAATTAATCTTTATAACTGAGAAAACTTTTAATATTTTCACATTTAATGAATTTTTGTTCCAGTATTAATCAGATATGAAAATACTCCTTTAAGCTGTGGATAATAGCTAAATATTTTTCTGTGCATAATGGCTAAAAATTCTAATTTAGAAAGAAATTTTTTCAAAAGCTATTTTTAAATATTAAATCTATATAAATTATAAATTTCTAGAGTATTCTTTAGCTTTAAGGAAAATCAGAATATTTAATTTAAAATAAGAACTTTTGTGTCAAGCTGGGATATAAAGTTACAGAAAGAGATCTGTCCAAGCTATTTTCAGATATCTGATCAATTAGAGTCTCTAATAAAATAGATAATCAATATTTAAAATAGTTCTACTCTATTTAAGAGTCTTTATATCATTACAGTATTTTTTAAGTAAAAGATTATATACGTCTCAATAGTCAAACATAAAACTGAAATATAAAAATAAGCGAATAAATAATTATGTTTTAAATATAGTTCAATATGTAACTTGAATATTAAAGAAGTAATTTTGAGAAATGACATCTGATAAATTTGTAATGGAAACTTTTTAAATTTTGCAATTTTTGTGAGAAAAATAAAATAAAATTAATTTCCTAAAAAGTTATTATCATCTCATTTTTATCAATATTATTAAAAAAGAAGAAACAGTATCATAAAATAAGGAAAATATAGAGCATAAATTGTATAATTTTATCCTAAATTTCTAGTGAATAACAAATAATAAGAACACTATTAGAGTTTAATTTTAGGAACTTCTCTCAAAAATATTTCAACTGACTCGGATAAGAATGTATTTACTTTCACATAATCTGCTGTAGGCAAATTTTTTGTTAAGTTCTTACGAATAGGAGAACTTAATTCGGCAATTCCCAGAGTACAAGGCCCTTCTACACTACTAATAGATCTTTTAGCAGCTTCAGTAAGGCATTTACTCATTTTTCTCAAGGCTTTTTTGCATAAAAAGGTTGGAGCTGAATCATGGTTTTCAATACAAAGTTTAGTAAATAGTAATTTAACTTCCAAAACGAACTGATTGAACAAAATTGAAGTTAATACTCCAGAGCGAAATACATCGAAAGAAACATATTCAGTACTTTGACACTGTAAATGCTGAAGAAAATTATCTTTCTGGTATGCAGGTGAATCAGCAATTAATTTTACTAAAAGATCAGTGTATATGTCACCAGTGAGACCCTCTTCTTCACTGTACTGGCATATAGTACCATACGCTTTTAATAAACGTTCTTCTAAAGCAGGGTGATATATAGTCATATCCTGCAGCAAATATACAGCTTTAGCAACCAAATTGGTTTCACATTCCATTTGAAAATGAGTTGCTAAAAATTTAATAGGGTCTTTCGGTTTTACATCAAGTAATGCTAATATAGCATATTGTAAAGCTCTATCCAGACTATCGTCCTCCATTCGCGATATAAGTCAGTGAATATTAGTACAAAAGAATTGATTGAAAAGAGGTTTTGAGTTAGAATAACTTGGAATGGTTAATACAGTTTAGAAATTAGTGAATGAACTCCATTGATAGTAACACACTTTCGAAAATTTAACGAATAAATATTTGTAATAAAAGCAATAAAAATAATAAGCAAGAAGAAGATTTGTGGAAGTTAATAAATAATTTCAAAGCAAGATCGAGTACATCACAAACAAAAAGAAACCGAAAGCACTTCGTATTGCCAACCAACAAAAGAAAATTATATTTCACTTTTCAATTTTCATATATATATTGAAAATATGTTAAGTTTAAATAAATGCTTAGATTATAATTTATTTACTTGGCATGACTAATTTTTTTCAAAAGAAAAAAAAATAAACTTTAATATTAATTGTCACACATATGTGAGTTTTGGAGTATATGAGACAAATATTTCGAGAATTAGTTTTGTACTGCCATCTCGTTAAAGACATAAGAAACGAAGCTTATATGCGCTGCGCGGGCAAGCTAGTGAAAATCACGAAATTCAAATATAAATATAAACTTTTGGTTATTGTCATGAATTATCATGTTGTAATAAGTGCAGAGTAAATAAAATAACTTGTGAATATCTTTATAGGATGTTTACTAATTAGTTCTGTATTCAAAAATGGCTGAATATTTGGCTTCGATTTTTGGTACTGAAAAAGATAAGTGAGTCACGTTTCCTGTAATTTGTTATTTTTGAAACTTGAATTTTGATTTGAATTATCCCCCTCTTCCCCAAAAAACTTAATTTCTTTAATATGTAGACATCGGCATAAGTTTACTCAAATTGGAGCTAACGAAAATAAAGCTAGAATTTTAAGCACTGTTTTATTTTGGTGTCTGTCAAATTCCAGCAGTAGGTTATCTTAATTTGTTGGCAGAATTTAATTATTTTAATTTTAAAAATAAAATCAAGAAACAAAGACAATTATCAAAACATTATTGTCATCGAAATTACTGTAATCTTGAAACTCAATTATATGTTTTGCCTCTATCGGTTCGTTTTAAATGGTTGGCTCTGTCATTGAAAAGCAAAATTATTTCATATATATGAAATACTAAATTCGTATCTTTGAGAGTTTAAAGGTTTTTTTAATTAAATTGCTGTTGTGCTTTATATAGGTCAGATTTTTGTGAATATCGATATGTTTTCTACTTAATATTTTTTAAAAAATGCTTTTTTTTTTAATTTTTCTTTTATGAAAATAACAAATGGCTATTCCTTGCATCAAACTTGACAAATTTTATGAATTGCGTTAAATTATTTTGCCAAGAAATATATTCTGCAATCGAATATAATGCAACTCCTATAGGGATTTTTACCTTTTTGGTGAAAAGTATGATTGAGGAAAACAATTTATGTGTAGTGACAAGGAAAGGGGCAGGGGACAGTTTTCATTTTATGAGAGATTGTGAAGAAAATGCAGGGAAGGGAACTGTATAAAATAACAAACAAATCATTTTTTTTTAAATGAAAAAGAGTCCCTGTAAAGATTAATTAAATATTTCTAAGTCACACCAAAGATTTTTCAAAAATTTCTGAAGTTAGTGGGAAATGATCAAAATTCATTGGAAAATTGGGTACCAGGTTTCTTGCCATGGCAGATAAATTCTAGTCAAATTTATCAAAATTCATAAAACTAACTAATATGATAAGAAATAAAGTAAAAAGATCAATACATTTAATTACTTATTGTCTTAAAAAAGTTACCATCATTACTATTTGTTACCTTACCATTTCTTCTGAATGGCCAAAAATTAGTTATAGTGTAATTACCAAATTGTTAGGTAAAAAAAAAAAAGATTAGAGGTTCTTAAATAAGAAAAATCTTGGAAAAAGTGACTAAAGGAAAAGAATAAATGAACTGATATGCTTAATATTTAAAAAATAAAATTTTACATCGTTATTATTTTTATTAATTTGGAAATGGTTCTTAATACATGTATGTAATAAGTTGTTTTTGAGATAGTGTAGTAATAATATTTATTATAGATTTGTAATAATATTTGTTTTGATTCTTTTACTCTATATAATTTCATCTAGTTTCCAAAAATTTCTTGTAATTAATATTTTTTTATAGTTGAATTTATGGCCCAGTTGTAAATATGTGTTTTGATACATTTTGTCGTTTCCAGTTCATATGATTAGAGAATTATAAGTTTATCTTGTGCACTCTCAACAAATGTACTATCAGAATCTGTAATTGTATTTATGAAGAGAAAACGTGTAATTTTTAAATTGTCTCAAGAACTTTCAATCACATTTGTTTCACAATTATATTTTGCTTCATTTTTTTTTTTTTTTTTTTGCTTTTATCTATTTGTATATGGATAGCCTTTTTTAATCATTTGATATGTTGTAACCGTTTTTAAATCTATTTTTTTTTACTTCGGATTAGGCATTCCTATTGCTGCTGACATTTCTTTAATATAAAATTAATAGAAATAAAATCTTGTGAAGTTAAATTTTTTATAAACACAAACTATAAGTAACATAAAT
Organism: Argiope aurantia; assembly: GCA_026543865.1. Taxonomy (NCBI): domain Eukaryota; kingdom Metazoa; phylum Arthropoda; class Arachnida; order Araneae; family Araneidae; genus Argiope; species Argiope aurantia. The sequence continues at coordinate 41,672 of JAPMOR010042058.1, read as the reverse complement.
GTAACTTATACTCAAATATTTTTAATAATAGGTATATAAATGCATTTATTTTTAAGAACTATTTTCATCTATAAAATCTTCAATATTTTAAGGTTTAAACCTGGAAAACCAAAAACACAAGAAATTTTAAAATAGACTAAAAAAAATTTTTTTAAAAAACCCAAGGAAATATAGGGAATTTTAACTTTCTTGGTTATTTATTTTTTTCACTGACTACAAAATGCCAATCTCTAAAGATTACAAGAAAAAAAATATAGCATTATTTAAAATTTAAGACTGACTTTATTGATTATTTGAAATTGTTTATTTATTCTGAAATTCCAAGTTTCTAAAATATTTTATGTGTTATACATTCCTTTTCTTACGTTTAGCTATTTTATAGTTTAAAAAAAGTGTAATAATAAAAATGGATTTTTGAATAATAATATTTGTTTATCTATTTCTCCTGATATATATTTTTTTGTCTGTCTTTGTGAAAGGAAATTATCAGAATATCCATTATTATGTTATTAATTACTTATTATTTAAATTTTTTTTTATTCAGAGTTAACTGTTCTTTCTACTTCAAAATTGGAGCATGCCGGCATGGTGACAGATGCTCTCGGATCCATAACAAGCCTGCTTTCAGTCAAGTTAGTATTAACTCACATTATTTATTTTATTAGCACTAAAGATTTTATTAGGTTTATAAATGTCTTTTGATATTGGCGAATTAGTAATAACTCATCTGCTAATAAATATATGTGTTGTATGCATTTGTAAATTTGTTGCCATTCATTTTTTTTTCTCTAATTTTAAGAATATTATAAAATTTGTTTTACAACAATATCTTCCAGTGTTGATATCAAACTCAAAATGTTTTCATTGTTGCTATGTTTCATCCTGGATTTTTCACTCTTGTTATTAATCATTTTCCTACATTAAGTTGGTTTCTGTTTAAAGTATATTTTTATTCCATTTTTAAAATTTTGGTAAATTTGCAAATAAGGTCAGAAGCAGCTCAAATTCTGTTTTAAAATTCAAATTTTAAATAAGATGACAGAAAATCAGAAATAATACTTTATATGTTATTTAGCATAATAAATAGTAATTAATATAAGTTTCATATTCTGTTAAAATTTTAAATTAAACCTTTTCTGAAGAAGCTATTGAAATTAAATTACATAAAATATTTGAGATTTTCAGCTAATATCTTGCAAAATCATCTAGTTATTAAAACCAGGTAGGAATTAAAAGGAAATTAATAGAACACACATGCACATTAAGGGAAAACCAAAAGTCTTCAAACAAACTGTTAGTTTTGGCATGTATATACAAATCATTCTTTTATAGGAACATTTGAACACAAATGCAACATTCAGGGAATTTCCCATGGCATTAGTTAAGGTAAAAAGCAAACAATTTGATGGGAGGGGCAGCAAAGACGGTGCAAAACACAGAAGAACATTCAAACATCATGCCATTTATTTGTATAGGTATAGTTACTTCAGTGATGCTTTTCCTAAAATATTCTTTGGTTATTAGTGTAGAATTTTGTAAACCAAATTCTAAATATTCTCATTTTATCTATCAAGAAGTAATATTGGGGTATGAGTTACGGAATATCATAGCCTTTATAATGGGATTATTCATAATACTTTTTTTTTGCATTAAACTCATTATATTAAATTCATATTTTATAGTGAAGGTTTTTAATCCTCGCTATATCAAATTCATACTTTATTGTGAAGGTTTTTTAATCCTCACTATATCAAATTCATACTTTATAGTGAATGTTTATAGAATTTTATGAAGGATTTGCTGGAATGCTTTTCTCTTTTAAATAAATGGTAGGCTTACCTATTGAAAGCTATTAGTAGCTCGTGTAAACCCTGCAAACTTTTCAGCAATGCTATTTCAAACCTTAATGTAAAAAGTATTATTATGTATTTTGTTGTCATATTCATGAGTTGACTTCTAAGTCTCCTATTAATATTCATTGAATTGTTTATTAAAAATATAATGCTGTATATGAAACAAATTAACATTATATTCTCTTCATAAAACCCTTCTAATGGTTGCATATTACATATCCCATCAAAGTTTCTTATGTAAAATTAATTCATTGGTATATTCTCGATCTATCTTTTAAAGTATGCTTTAAGATCTTTTGTTTCATTTATATATTTCTTTCTTTTTCATAATTTTTAAATATTTATTATTATTCATTTCTACATTTTCTTTTAGACGGTTTTGTTGCAGAACTTGTATCACAATCCTCAAATCTCTGCTCAACCTCTTGATGGATCACATCGTGAATTTTGTAAGTTATTTTCTTCTGCTGTTTATTCGTTTAGATGCAAATAAATCAAATGGTATATGTTCTATTTCTAATTTATATGTTTAGCATTATCTAGGATGAAAATACTTTTATGCTTAATATCTTAGTTAATTAAAAAATTATTATAATGCCCCAAATCCTCTCATCTTTAACTTTTTTTAATCTAACAATAACACTTCTTACAGAATAAGAAAGTATTAAAACCATATTGATCAAATAATGTGTAATAACTACTTAAAAAAGGAACTAGGTAAAATTAATAAGCAGAAAATTATTTTTTAAAAAATCAGGAAGCAAAAACCTTTAATACTAAAAATTAGGAGCTAACTGATTTATTATTTCAAAAATTAATGATTTATCTGTTGCAAAAGCTTTATTAAAGCTTTAATACTTCCTTATCTATACATCAATATTTGTGAGCAAATTGGGAAGTAGAATTGTCGATTTGTAGCATGACAGATATTTAGCGAAATATTTAAAAATTTGGAATGAAAGTCGCAAGTTAGTTTACTAATAACTTAAAAAGTTACTTGCATTCAAGACAATTTTTAAGTTTTGTATATAAGTATTGGTCAGGTGTACAGCCACACTGACAAAATGTAAATAACAGTAACAAAGGTGTTAATTCAAAAGCTATCCCTCAAATTAAAAATAAATGCAATAAAATGTCAATTATTAAGCATTTTTATTTATTTTGTAATTTTTTATCTCATTCCATTAAAAAACTTTAATGCAATTTAAATACCACTAGATACTAGATTACTAGTTAAAAATTTACCTTTTTTTTTATAGTAAATAATTTATCCGAGCCTGAAGTGCAGGAACATTTTGATAATTTTTATGAAGACGTGTTTGTTGAACTGGAAGAGAAAGTAAGTATTTATTAAAATATTTTAAATATTCAGTCACTGAATTTTAGTTAAGTGTATGTTAATTAAAGTTCGTAACACACTTCTTAATTTGTGGTCCTGTTTACCGGGTAATTATATAAACTATCCCATTACATGAAACTATAACTATCATACAGATCACAGGAATATAATAAAATTTTGGTACAAGGCATTATGTGACATGTGCTGAAGAATCGTAAGAAAAACAGTTGTGGTCACCTTGACAAAGTTTTCAAATGGCAACACCAACTTTTTTTCTATTGGAATGTGTTCTCCGTAACTTAAAACAATCATGCTACAGGTACCGTCCCAACATAAGTAGGATTGGACAGTACCTGTCCAATCCTATTTATGTTCCTATCCAATCCTATTACCTGTAGCATAAGAATCACCAGTGGTAGGCAGACTACGAAGAAAAGAGAAAACAAACAACAATGGCCGAAAGCAAAACATTTTATTGTGTCTCAAAAATTTTCTGCTTGTCCTACTTCAAGAACAATGACACTTTGCATGCGGCAGATAGTGCATAGGACCAAAGCCTACCATGCCTAGAAGAATATGTTCATGAGAACTTCATGTCTCTGGTAGGCATATCACAGTTGTTATCTCTTTTCTTCTCTGTCTATAGTTGGTGATTTCCGTGCAATAGATACTGTTCCAACACAGTTTATTGTTTTTTGCTATGGAGCATTCATTCTAATGAAAAACATTGGTGGTGCCATTTGAAAATTTTGTCACTGTAACGATAACTTGTTTTTCATATAATTCTAGAGCGCATAGTAGCTCAAAATACCTTAAACCAAAATTTTGTAATGTTCTTATGAATGCTATGTTAGTTACGGTCTTGGATATCAGGATAATTTTTTATATCATCTGGTTCTTATATACATATTAAAATTAGAGGGAATAGATTTCACATTTAATTATTATTAGGGAATAGATTTCACGTCATTTTTACAGAATATATTATGAGTATTAATCAGGAGTAGGCAATGTTAATTTGAATTAAATATATTTTCAATTAATGTTTTGAAGCCATTTAACTCAATTTTATAGCTAAATGTTTGAGTATATGCAGTTAGTTACATTTAGCTGCCTTTGGTCACCAGATTGCTCTTTAAGATTGACTTTTTAAGTGCTTAAACCATAAATATAAAACACTTTTGAAAAAAATTACCTTGTTATTTGGTATGACTGAAAAAAATGAATGTTAATGGGGATAACTTTGGGATTATGCTGTCAACCTATCAACGCTCGCGAAAATGCGCCAATCCTTTGGTGCCATCCCAAAGTACCTGAATGTACTACTAATTACTAGGCAAATGAAAATTTATGTGAAAATCCTATTTTGGAATTAATGTGCAAAGGAAGCAATTTTTTTAAATCTTAATTTTAACCCTCCAAGCAGCAAATATGGAGTCTTTTCTCCCTTCAAAATGATGGACCCGTGAAATCGCAAAAATGATAATTCTCTTAAAATTGTCAGGGCCCTTATTTTTATGGGTTCCAGTTTTTCCCTATCCCCATACTCAAGCTGTGAGATAAAGAGAAGCGAATTGTTATCAGTGGATGATATGATTGATGTCTTTTTGTGTGTGCCCTTTTAAGCATTTTAAAATTTCACTTACTTTCTGAGCCGTTACTTTTGAGGTTTTGAGAATAAATGCATATCCAAAATGAGTTTTAAATAACGGGAATAAAATCGAAGGTATGAAAATATATACCTGGATTGTATACATATACATATTATTATTAATATTTTAATTGATAAGATTTTAAAGCTTACTAAAGAAAATAGTTAGTCTAAAAAATAAATATAAATTTAAAATTTGACAAGTTTCTCTTTTATAGCTTGTTTTCATTTAAGGATTTTCAAACTGAAATTTTTTATGTAACTTATTTTTGATAATAAGACACTGAATATTTGTACAGAATTTACTTAACAAACGAAACTTTTTAACTTTTAATGAAATAATTTTTTTTAATTTCATTATTAAGTGTATATAAAAATGGGGAGGTGTTTAAGTTGTATACTACTCGCATATTAAAGTTTTTTTTTTTTTTGGAAAGATTAACATTGATTATATTAAATTGTGTATCTTTATAACATAATAATCTATGTATAAAAATTTATATTTAATTCTTTAAACCTTATGGAATTTCACCCTCCTTGATGAATTCAAACAAAAATGTAAGCATTGTAGAGTTACAAGTTTCATTGTTTTTCTATTTGCACTGATTTTTAATATTTCGAAAGTTAATATAATCGCAGTTTTTATAAGTTCCATTTTTTTAAATTGAAATATTAATCTTATTTCACTATTTAATCTCATATATACATCGTATGCTTCTGCTGACATTTTTACTTATACCTTTAGTGCTGGGTAATTTTATCCACATGAAATTGAATGAGTGAGTTATAAATGCGAGAATTTTGTACATTAATTTTATTAAAGTGAAATAATTATTTGTTTTTAAAATTATCATATTTTTAACTCCTTGATCTAATTTTATCTCGTAGCATTTTTAAAATTTTTAATGCGTGCAACTGGCATTTAGACTATCTTCTCCTGTTTGTCCAATTTGAGTTCACTGGATGCAATTTTATTATTTATAAAGTTTATTAGTTTTTATTTCCTAATATGTCAAATGACGATAATAAAAATGCTCGTTTAGTATCCCAAAGCTTTAAAGAAGTAATTAGGACTAAGGTTTCTGAATACTCTTCGAAAATTGAGTAGAAAAATTCAAAAACTTAAATAAAAAATCTGTATATTTTTTTAGTTTTCACTTACAAATAAACGCTGACGAGGTATTTTATATATACTAGTTGGTACATGTAAAATTAATGCACCTTTTTTTAATATTTTTGTTTAATTTTTTTTTCACATACTTTAACAACTTTACATTTTAAATGTATCTAATGTATATTATTTCTTTTTTTAGCTTTTTGAAGAATAAAATTTACTTTATTCTTCAAAAAAATTATTTCTAAATACTTTAACATCTTTAAATTTTTAATGTATGTAATGTATATTATTTTTTTAAAAAAGTTTTTTGAAGAATAAAATTGTATTTTACTTCGTAAGTTTGACAGCATTATATATTTTACCACTCTAGCTTTAAAGCCATACTTTTAATGTGTACCAATTGAGAAATCCGATTAGCTTTCCTCACTGCAAATTTTTGGCCTTCTTTTAATTCCGTAATAAATATAGACTTCAGGCATTTTTATTTTTGTTGCGTTATTGTAAATTTAAGTACTAAGCTTTGAAAATGGGATTATTTACATTCCGAACAGTGTGAGAACAAATTCGATTTAAATCGGCTTATCAAGAAAAATGCTCAAAAAAATGTTGTCAGAAGAGCATTTGATGGATTGTCCCGTAATGCTTCCCCACAAAGTATGTTGCTAATGGCAAAACCACAGATGAAGTTTCAAGGAGTATTTTCATATGATCATCAACACATCCTAAAAAGGAGAAAGGGAAAGAGCAATTCATGATTTTCTGGAAATGGGACCTTATCGTACTCAGTTCACTGGATAGTAAACCCAAAGATGACTAACAAAACAAGCTTTAATTTAAAAATCGCTAATAAATTTTTGCGAAGCCTCTCACTCAGTAAGAAAATCCTAAGCATCCTTTTATTGTAAATAGAAAGGTTAAAAGCAAGGTAATATTTGTGTAATATTCCTCTTGGCAATATTCAAACTATAAACAATTCATGGGCAATTAAAATACTCAAATATGCGCAAAAATCGTGACAAAAATTATTCCAATATGTAAAAATGTGTAACACTGAAACAAGACATTTTTTATCACTGGTGTAAGAAAAATTCAGGAACACCCACATTTCAAGTAATTTGAACTTCTATATTCTTAATTCCTTTTAGCTTTCACATTTTTATTTTTTAAAAACAGAATTTGTTTGAACAAGGGTGCCAGACATGCAGGCCGCTTGCAAATATCTCTAATTATGATGAAGATGAGTGTTTCGTATTGGTGATCTCGAGATCAAACTCTTTGACCTAGAGCAAACACACTTTGCCCTTATATAATTTGGAAATTAGGAATATACACCTCACGATGAAATTTGAATTTGAATTTCTGTTAATTAAAAATTGCATAAAATTTTAACATGTATCCATGATAAAATCTGAAATTATTAGAACACAATTTATACAATGTGCAATTTTATTTATGCATTTGAAAGTATCGCCAAGAAAATTCATTATTTGAGGTAAAATTAAGATCTTGAACTTTTAGTGTCTTTTTTTTATTGACATGCTATTTATGAAACTTACACTTCAGTCATATGGTTTATTTGCATTTCAGTAAAGAAATTTTTAACCCTTTGCATTTAAATTAGACCTTTTTAACCTTTTAACTAAATCATCATCAATGGGAGAAAAACCAGAATGAAATGTTACAATAATAAGAAAAACATTTAGTTACAATTCAAATATAAAATATATTATTTGAAATATACTAAAATATTTTTAATTTAATTAAAAGTAAGAAAATTAGAGAACAAAATTTCGTATCATTGATATTTTTTTTATTTCTTAATTAATGTACAAATTATTTTTCTACTGTAATATTTTTGAAGGAGCTTTAAAATTTTAATAATTTTTATTAACCCTTTAAAGAGCCTTTTTTTCTAGTCATGGTGGATTAAAATGTTTTTGGAATTGAGATTGGACTAGGAAAAGTAATTCATTAAGCTTTATTAGATCAATTTAATCTGATTTTTAATTACTTTTATCAATTAATAACTAAGAAATAAATCAAGGCACATCATTTTATTTTAGATAAACAATTGAAACAAAATTTCTTCCTTATGAAAAACTCATAAGAATTTATGCCAATTTGCATAACTTATTCAAAGATTGATGAATATGGTGATGAGCATACTTCCCCTGTCCCTTGAGAGGGTTAGTTAAAATTTTAAAGAAATGATTCCCACTGTCCATTGTATGTAGGTGCCAATTTTGGTGATTCTATTTCAATTTGTCTGGTCTGAAGAGTACCAATACCAAGCAGACAAATAATGACGCAAACACTTGTCCATTATTAACAGAGACGAATGTTTGTTTGTTGCGCTCGATTAAAGCTTCCATATATATCTTGGTGGAATATACAGAAATTCAAAAAATATGTCGTGCAGAATGGTATATAGCATTCTGAAATGGTATGAGTTATATGACTATCAAAATTTGAAATTTCAAGATGTTTTGCTAAAGGAAATATTTAATTAAAAATTTTATATTGACCAATAACCTCGGCACATATGTTGGTAGCCAAAAGCAGCTAAGCAATAATAAGTAAAAAAGATCAATGCAACTGCATTTGCACAGCTTTTACATTCATAATTTTTTTTTTAATTATTTGTTTACCCCACAGTGTGTTGCTATCAGTAAATAGTGAAAAGTGAGCAATAGTATGCAAAATAGTGAGAGCTTTAATTATAACCCAAAAAACTTAAAATTGAAATTTTTAAAAAATTGTAATATATTTTAAAACAGTTCTTAATATTCTGTAGGAACTTTCTGTAGAGGTATTCAAAAAAAATATCAGTTGCAAATGGTTAAATACAAGTCTAAATAATCTGTGTTATTTGAGTCATCTTTCCAGGCCAAATTTGTTTGTATCATGAATATTACAAAAAAAAGTATATATATATATATATAGATTGACATTTATTTTTATTTGTTGCAGTCATAAGGTGCATCAGCTACAAAGTCCAGTTATTTCTGAATAACTGGCCAATTAGCATTGTCAATTAAATATTGTAAAAGATATTTAATTACAAAATTTTAATCATGCAGATTAATACCGAAAATCGATATCTCTGAAAGTGAAATATCGTATGAAATTCCCTAATTTCAGAATTATTTTTCTGAATACTGAAGAAATAAAATTATAATGTCGTGTTACTTGTCATAATTAATGTTTTAAATGGACATTTTAAAATATTAAAACAAATTGGTATTGCGCTGAATTTTTTTTAAGAATTAAATTGTTTGTACGTAATTACGAGGAATAATTTCACAGTACGACGGAATAAAAAATTTTGTGAAGCATATTACAATGAGAAAAATATTAGATGAACACTTTCTATTTATAAAAACTGAATTCTTATCAAATTAAACATAATAATTTATTCCTAATGTAAATTTTATGTGTAGTGTTTTTTGAAATGATCGAAAAACCTCTAAAAAAATCACATTTTGTGCATTTTTAATCAATGTTATTGTTACTCTGTTCCTAAACACTGAAAGAAAAATGCTCTTTGAAATCAAAAGATTGCGATAAGCAACACCTGTCATTCACACCATGAGGTCTGTTAATTCGACCTTGCAGCGCTAAACTAACTGTAAAAGGGGTAAGCAATCCTTTTATTGAAACCCTGAAAAGAGGAAACCTGTTATTCAGGTATGCTGCTTTCAGTAAGTATTGCAATTGAAAGCTGCCGACAGGAGGATTAACATTGTCAAAAGTACATAATTCAATGTTATAAGGAATAAATCTAAATTTCATCACAATATTAAAAACATAATTACAGATACTCTTGACTGGCATATTTGCTGTTTTGTTCTTGTAGTCTAATTTTTGGCAAATAAGCTGAAAACTTTGGGTCCTACTTTTTTCCTTCTTCTTTTTCCTTTTTTAAAAAGGGATTGCTGGTAACACCTTGTTTTTCAAACAACATAATCCAATAAATTTATAACTTTAGTGCATCCGAGTTAAAGATTTAGTTTAAAAAGTTTATTAAAAATAAAGAAAAAAATGTACAGAAATTAAATGGATATCATTTAGAAAATAATTTTTTAAAGTTTTAAGATAATTTAAGCCCCATTTTTGTTAAATAATAGTTTTAAAAGATATGGTTTTCGATTTTCATAAGTAAGGCGTAGTGATTTCCCATCTGGTAGCAGCTTAGCCTGTTCTCATGCTGTATTAAACATTCTGTTTGATGCCTGTTTTTAAGTTGCATTTCTCTGATTGAATGAAGTTTTTGATCACACAATGGCCTTCGTTTAGAGTATTTCTAGTAATATTTTGCAACTCCATAAGTTAACATACTGTTGAATAAATGCAGCTGTGATAACTTTTAATGGAGCAGCTTGAAATATTCAAATAGCAAATTATTTATGTTGGACTGTTGCTACTTTACAATAAATAATTAAAGCAAAGAAAGATGTTCAACTATAGTGTGCGAAAAAATATAAGGAGACTCAAAAAATTATTAAATCTAGAAGTCTTATTTACAGAATCATGGATACATGTTTGACGTAAAAATAGGAATAAAAACAAATTATTTCTCTTGTGGTATTAATGAAAACTTCCAAATGTAAGTATGTTAAAATTTGCATTTTCAGTTTTAAATCCAAATGATTGGGGAAAGTATAAGGATATTAGTTTTGTTTTTTTCTTCTTTCCTTTCCCCTTACAATTATTGCAAATGACAATCCTGGATATAAAGACTGGTTCAAAAGCTTCACACTTGTTGATTTTTTATTTATTTATTTATTTTTACTTCTTAATGATATCCAAAAGAGCTCATCTTTTTGGACTATGAAAAAGGGGAAATTGTTGCTTTTCAAGAATACGGATTAAGTGGACAAGAAATATTGAAAAGAATCAAGGTCTAAAATGGTAGTTCACAATTTTCTAAAAAATTCTAGAAAGTATGGTATGAAAGAATGAACTGGAAGATCAGAAATGTTCCGAATAGAATAATTATAAGAAATGTGTGCTAGAAAAAGAAACTACTAATGAAGTTATACAAAATCCAGGTTTATTTATTATCAGAAATGAAATTAGACAAGGATATTCAAAATATTTTTCAATAAAAATTCTCATTTTTTTTATAGAAAACTAGTGTCGCTACCTCTTTTAAATCGACATAAAAAACAGTTGATTTTTTGAAAAAATGACATTTTTTTGGTCATAAATGGACTGGTGTAATTTTTTTGACATAAAAAGCTCAATCTTGATAGGCCTGGTGGTTTTCATTATTTCTGGTATGGTTTGCAAAGGACCAAAGAAATGTTTTCCAAACTTCAATATGATGGAGGCTGAATAATGATTTAGGATGCTTTTGCAGCAGATAAAAATCATTCCAATAGTTTTTATCTGTAGTAAAATGAATTTTCAAAATTATATTGATACATTAGGGAAAAATTTGCTATCTAAAATGCCACTAATTATTTCAGGGGCTTACATTTTTCAATAGGGAAATCAATTTTATTTGAGCCATTTAGAGCACATTTGTTTATTCGTTATAAGTGGTATTGTAAAATTGTTTAATGTTGTCTTTATACTATTTTTGCTCTCTGTATTAAATTTCTGTGATTGCATCTTTTATGGGGTTTTATTGTTTCACTGCTTTTAATTTTGGTAATATTTGGAATGTCCTAAAATTATTTTTATACTAACAAACAGGCAGAACTACATTTTCTTAATATAATGCAATAAATGTTGATTCAGTTTAACTCTTAAAAAAATATTTTCCCCTGTTTGAAAATTTAAAAGCTTTTGCAAGCTATAATTATATAAATTATGAAAAATTTCTTCAAATATATTTTTAATTTTGATCATTTTAAATACTTTTTAGTTAATAAAATGTTTCAGTATATAGGTATATGCAACTTTCCAAAGCATAAATTTAAATAACATTAAAAAAAAATATCTTTTATTTTCCTGAATTCTATATATGTATAAGTATTCTTTACTTTTCATGACTAAGTTTTATACTGAATTTTTTTTGATGGTTTCTTTACATTATACATTTAATTTATCAAGGAATTATAGTAGTGGCTAATGAAATTGTTTTATTGTAGACTTTTGCATAATTTATACACTGAGCTAATATAGTTTTGTAAAAGATGCATTATTGTTTTTTATTAATGTCAGTTGTGCAATCCATGTAGCAAACTGATAAAAATTAATTATATTATTCATAATATGGTTTCATCAACCACTGTGTATATGTATAAATAAATTTAAAAAATAATAAAATTTTTTAGAGATTTGAATTAGTATAAAAAAGGAATTTTGAATTTATAATTTATTGTATTTCATATTTATTTTAGTATGGAGATATAGAGGAAATGGTTGTTTGTGACAACCTTGGAGATCATTTAGTTGGCAATGTGTACGTAAAGGTGAGAATATTTAATATTATTGAAATCATATGTTAGTTATTGAAAATTAAGACAACAGCTCAATACAATTATATCTTTTGTTTTAATTTGTTAATTTTAATTTAATTTTTTTCCTCTTAAATGGGGTTTATGGTCTGTTTTTTTTTTTGTTTTTGTTTTTTTTTTTTTTTTTCCTCTCCTTTTTCCTTATTTTTACATGACTAAACCTCTCCTAATGTGTTCAGAAATGCTTTAATTTTTCAGTTTAGGTTTTTATTACTTGCTTCTTTCCTACTAATTTTGTTTTAAATTAATTAGTGACTCTTCAAAAAGATCTTAACTACTCTCCTGTCCTTTCAAAATGGTCATTCATGGAAAACAGTGCTTTTTCTCAGGTATAAATACATTATTTTTAATTTTTTTATAAGAACATTGATAATTGGCTTTATAAATTATAAAAGTAGTCCATTCTTTACAGTTATAACCTCACATGAAAGGAAATGAGAAAGAAATTCTAAGGATCTGGAAATTGGTTTTAATGATTTGTGTGCGCAAGAATTTATTTTTGTATTTATTTTACTTTGGTTCTTGAATGCAATGATAATTAGCTTATCTGTAAATACTAATTTCTATAATAGGGCATATTAATTTTTATAAATTTATAATTTATCATTTTTTATAATTAGAAAAAGAAATGATTATTCTTTTGTTTGCTACTCAAAATAATTTTGAGTTGCTTTTCAGTTTCGCAAAGAAGAAGATGCAGAAAAGGCTGTTGAAAATCTGAATACTCGATGGTTTGCTGGACGCCCAATTTATGCAGAGCTTTCTCCAGTAACTGATTTTAGTGAAGCATGTTGCAGGCAGTATGAAGTTGGGTAAGTTTAATAACCTAAATTGTTTAAAATATTGCATTTTACTGTTACTGTTATTTTATTACTAATGATGATATATTTCTCAGATTTTAAATAATTGAATTTTTATTTGAACAATTTTATAATATTTTACTAAATTATACAGATAGAATCTAAAGTGTCATTAAATTCTTTATTGCCTTTCTGCATTTTTGTTTAATTTCTTTCATAATTCTTTATTATATATTTTTAAAGCAATTTTAAAACTTTTTAACTGTATTTGAATAGTTTTTTCGTAAAAAAAAAGCATCAGTGCTGGTAAATATTTCATTTTACTAAATGTGGATGTTCTAAACTTTTAATAAAAATCAATGAAAGAAAAAGCACAAAAATACTTTTTATTAACAGTTAACCATCATTGAATGTAGCACTTAATGACTCTAAAAACTAAGATAAGTAATAATTCAGAAATTTAGAACTACTACTTCCTTTGGAATTCAAAATAATAAAATTGATTGTTAGTTAAAATAATGAACTTTTTTTTTCTTTTTCCAAAGAGCAAAAATAATATTGATGTAAGACACCAGAAACTAAATAATTTTAACTAGCATTAAATTGCTTTAAATACTAGAAAATTGTGAACATGACAGCTATTTTTCTGCATATGCCCATCATTTTTTATATGATTTTTATGGCAGTTTCTCTTAAATAATTTTTATTACCTATGTTATTGTTGATTTACTTGTTGGAAGGAACATAATGAATTGAAATGACCTGTGAATAATTTCAAAAATAATTATTTCTTAAGTATGGAAAATATTTAATTAAATTCTTTATGATTTAACTTTTTAAAATATACCATCTCAGTATCCATTCAGGAATCTCTACATTATGAATTCTGGTGAAAACAAGCATTTTACAAATGGCATTCATTTAGTTACCATGTCAAACTCTATTACTGCATAAAAAAATGTAGTTATGCTCACAGAATTATTATGTAGAGTCATAAAAGGCATAAATGTATAGCAAATTTAAATCTTTTTTTCTTCTCTTTTCTTCCGCTATAGAGAATGCAAAAGAAGTGGATTTTGCAATTTCATGCATGTGAAACCCGTATCTAGGGAATTGAAGCGTGAGCTATATAGCAGATATAGAAGACACAGGTAAATTTTTGTTATTGGTGCTGCGTATTAAACTTTATTTAAAGGATTTAACTGACAGCAGGGGTGTTTGTGCTCCGGGGAAACCCCGGAATTCCGGGGATTTTGAACTTCGATACCCGGAAATTCCGGGGATCGTCGTTCGAAAGGAAGTAGGAATAATAATGAATTATTTATTTTGATCTGAGTAATTTTGTTTGCTTTGAAAGCAGAAAACGCAAGGTCAGTGTGTGTGGTGAAAACTTTTCCTTTCTTTCTCCGAAGGCAGTGATAATGCGTAAAAAGGGGGAATTGTTCTTTCCTTATTGCGAGTTATGACTCATTCCTCCGGTTCTCGGACATTCTCTTCTGGATTCTTTTCGGCAAGTAGGCTCGGCAGAAAAAAAAGGGAGAGACTTCGTTCGACCAGATGTGCGATCACGTGACTCTGGGTTCAAAGGTCTTATATCTCCTGGCGTGGCGCCAATAAGTAGAGAAGGGGGATTTTTCGTATATTTTTCGCATATGAAACAGAAATTACCCCTTAAAAATTCATATCTAATTAGTTTTACAGCATTAGATCCAGAGCTAAGAGGTAAAACCAGTACAATATTAGCTTTTGAAAAATTATCATCTTTTATGTCCCATATTTTTAGTGATAATGAAAAGTAGAAGCTGAAATAAGGTTATACCAGAGTGATATTGATATCACCAAAGAAATGCTCTACACATCTGATGAAAGTGGGAATCAAGTCAAGTGTACAATTGATAAATATTAGTCTAAAGTTTTTAATTTAAAAGATGATTTCACAAATGATTATAAGTATCCTACATTGGCTAAATTGGTCAAAGCCTGCCTTAGCTGCTTCCATGGCCCATTAGTGGAAAGTGCATTCAACTTAATGGATACACTTGTTACTGACTATAGAACCTCTCTTAAGATTGATTCCCTAGATGCAGTGCAGACTATTAAATATGATTTAATGGCTTCTGAAGAAACCTAATGTGAAAAATATGGCTCAAAAAATCCAATGACTGATCCAATTCACAAAGATCTCTTGCTGAATATGAACAGAAGTTGGAAAACATATCAAGAGGACTTAAAAACATGTATTTCAGATGAGTCACCTATAGAAGTCTGAAAAACCTTCTACATTAGCAGAAAAGCAAACTGCTTCTACCTCTGCATGTGCAGTTCTCGAGGAAATTTCTTCAACTGTAAATGAGGAAAATAAAAGTCAACCTTCCTGCAATTATGAAGTTCACCACAAAAGAAAGACAAGCCCACAAACATCAGAAAATAAAAAAAAGCAGCAAAAATTAGATAATTTTTTTTAAAGAATTAATTCAGGTAATTTAAAATATTTACATAAAATGTAGTAGTTTATATGTTTGAAAATTTATGGTTATTAATTTTGCAAAAAAAGTAATTCATTTAACTTTTATAATTAGGTCATTCATAATTGTAATTTTTCATTCTCCCCCCCCCCTTCTCGAAACTCCAAAATGTCGGTAGTAAGTCCATAAAAGTTTCAGGGGATTTTTTGGGGTCCCACAAACACCCCTGCTGACATTACAAAAATAGAGAAATTTAGTATTAATCAATATTTTTGAAGGAGGGATCTCAGTGTATCTTCGGGGAAAAAAATTTTAATCAGGGTTGCCATGTTACATGGAAAATACAGGGAGTTTAAAAATTATTCTAAAAAACAATTGTTTGTCAAATCCCATTGTTTATTTGTTTGTCCAAATACAAATGGTGTGGATAACTTTGAATCATAAAACATTAATAAGATGTGGTTCACAGTTTTAGCATCTTAAGTGTAGATCAATATCAAAATTTTAAACTTAATCTATCAACAAGTTGATAGATTTATTATCATGTGTTTGTCTGTATATTTATATACATGTAAACACTGTAGCAAAGGAATACAATTTAGATA
>JAPMOR010042058.1:0-17349 GCA_026543865.1 Argiope aurantia | reverse complement strand
TTTATTAGTATCGGAAATTAAATAGAAATTTCCATCCATTTAAGCTTAAGCATTCCCCATGCCTTGTGTAGTTTTTGCAACATTTTGTACTAATTTCTTGTTGAAAGGTGAAAGTAGAATTCATAATATACAGAAAATACTCGACACTTTCTTTGGAAACTGTCGTAATAATGTCGGGTTTTGAGGTTTTTCTTCCAGAAACGAATTTTAATTTTTTAGTAACAACTTTTTATATCCCAAGACTCTTGCTTTAATTGTTTATAGTATCCTTTATGTGTGTGTGTTTGTTTTGAGCATATCTTCCAAAGGCGAGATTATTATAATATAGTATGTAGATCTATGCGCATGAAACAGTTTGTGGATCATACAGAAATCACACAAAATAAGTAAAACCAGCTGGAATGGTGTCTCCAAAACTTTCTCTCATTCTTTCTAATAAACTTGTCAACCTTACGTGCTATTTGCATACAATAGTTTGGCCTGAATTTAGCATTTTAAACTGAATCGATTGGGCCAACTTTGGCGATTAAACGCTTGTATCCGTTAATAGTATCAAAAATCGAATTTCTGTTTTAGACACGTTTTTCTCAACCGATTGAAGCAAAAATTTCATACAAAACTGCACTTGTATTCACAAATTGCCATTAAATTTGATAGATTGAAGCCATTGCACTTTTCAACTATCGCGCTTACTTGTTTCTGAAAACACAAGGCATAAACTCGTAATTGGTTTCGAAATAAATTTTGACAGATGTCTACACTATAGATGTTAAATCTTCAACCGGAACACTATCTTCGTCCTGTAATTATCATGTTAATTTATATTCGAACAGACAGATTTTACACAAAAGTTGATAGAAATCTGCAAATTTTGCATTAAGATATATCAAATTTCAACCGTCTAGCTCAAACCATTTTTGTATCTTTGTCATATGTGGAAATTTTCCAAAAATGTGTTTTCGAACTTAGGGAGGTTTAAAACAAGATCCAGCAAAATCTGAAGTTCGAATTTTTTTGATGATCACTATACTTTCTCAATACTACATATACGAGAAAATGAAAATACTTATAAATGACGAATAAAAATCTAAAAAGAACTTGAGGTAAGATGGGTCATCAACACTATCGATCATTTTACCTAGCTCAGAAATGTTTGAATTCTTTGTAGTATTAACAAGAATTAAATACAAATCAATGTTTTTGGCAAGTGTATAGTCTATGATAATCACATAAAGCGTATATCCAAATATTTTCCTTTCTAGTCAGTGAGATCTTATATTGAAGGTTACAAAATGTTGCCAATGACTTCATTTCAAATCTCCAAAACTTTGGAATTTGAAGCTTTTGTAACGAACGAATAGTGAAATAAACACTGCTGATAAAACTATGCACAAATGTTTAGAAAAAATAACGGGGGATTCGGTAGCTGATCATGAGCATTTAAAGATGTGCTTTTCTTTTTGTGGGATCAGGTTTTTCATTGTCAAAAAGTATAGACGAGATAAAAAGAAAATGAAACGGGTTAGTCTCTAGAGATAGAAACTGGACCACTGAAAAGAAGAGATTCGCAGTAAGTTTTAAAGTACACCAATACCTGTGATCAGAGGTAAAACTTGCCGATGAGACATAGACATTGAATGACTTTCTAGTTGGAATCATTAGAAATCCTAGTAGCATACACATATTGAACCACATTTTATGTATTTGACATTATTTGCAGTATTCTATAATATTGTGCTACCTGAGAATTTATTTTATTGGGAATTCAGACTAATAAAAATACGATGCATTAATAATATAATTATTTAGGAAAGGTCTACAATTGTTTGATAGCAGATATTTTGCAGTTGTTTTCGGAATTCTGTACTCACTTGCTGAGTAAAAATAGTCTCTAATAAGCATATTGAAAAAGGAATAAATTGCTGCATTAAAGCTATGATTCTGTAATAAAAGAGCGAATGAATTTAGGTATCTATCCTTACTATTGAAATTTCTGGTATCAAAATTCCTGTTACATGCCAAATAGATTTGTAGTTAATGAGAACTGCAAAACGACGGAGGTAGGTATTACTTATGAGGCTTCTCCTTAAATAGCAGTATTTCTATCCGATGAATTATTGTATAGAGCCTGGGCCTAATCTTAATCCAAAGATTTGAGATTTGTTCATAAATTTTAGAATACATGAAATTGCTTTTTCTGATTACATGAGGAAGACCTGCTTTTAATTTGTAATTAAAAATAAGAAATAACGTAAGAAATCTTCTGCATTTTTTAATAAAATTAAAGAATACAGAATGATGTGCAACAGTCTGCTTTACACTAATTCTCATGCATCATATTAAAAAAAATTAAGAAAAAACTGAATTTATGAACTAAGTTTATGAAATGATATGGAATTCTCTTTATATAGATGTAATGAGGATTCTATGAAAAAGGCCCATCAGTTATCAGTTGATATAATTACTATACTTCTTAAATCTGAATGTGACTTAGATACTTCAATTCTATATGAAAGCTTCAGGTTTTTTAGGAGGAGGGGGGGGGGGGGGGGGGACTTAAGCACCAAAGCTTATAATGCTTTGGTCTACATTAGGCAGAAAAAAATACTTTCGAGATATTAGATTTGTAATCGCCAAAACAAGCTTTTAAAGAAATTGATTCTACTTTGATCGGAATTTCATGGAGCTCTTATTGTACTTCGCATGGCGAGCTATTGAAAGCGTTTTTTACGCATTTCAGACTGATGTATTTTGCTGGGCTGATTCCGGTATAACACTGAACTGTCTTAAAGACAGTTCAGTTCGTTAGAAACCAGTTGTGATAAATCGTGTGAAAGAAATACAAACTCTTATCAATCCATAAGGGCCATAAGAACGCTGCCGATCTACTTTCTTTTAATTAAACCTTTCAGAAACTTAAAATTTAATGACTGGGTAATCATTTTTTGACAACCCAAAAATCTTTAAATCCATTTTATTGGAATAAATTTTCATGGAAACTACTGAAATGCAAAAATTGTATTCAAAATACGGTACTACAAGGATCTAAGCACTGTATCGATATCTGTTCTAGAAATTATCATCTTGGATCAAATTCTTTTGTGTTACTACTTGTGTAGAAGGCGCTTTTCTGGCAATTAAAAATAGTTAGAGAATTGATCGACATATAGCAGTGTATTCATTATAAAATGCAAATTAAAAGATGAGACAATTGTTGAAAATATGATAAAAGGCAGGTAACACGAAATTTGAAATTGATCCTGATTCAAGAAAAGTTATCGTTAACTATACGTAGAGAATGGAACTAGCAATGTGCATTCTTATGAGGGAGACAAGAAAATTTTATTTACAAATTTAGATAAAAAGCCTCTGATGTAGGGATGACGAATATTTTACGAGCGGTTATTACGTAGCCAATATCATAAAGTCACAAATACCAGTGATCAATTCTTTTCAAAGAGAGATGTTATTCAAATCCTTGATACGATCTTACTGGTGATATTTCGATTACAGGTTTTGGATAACGATAGAAAGTAACCATCGATACGATATCTCTGAAATTTACCGGAGCGATGACTTCACTGGAAAGTACCAATCGATACGATCTGTCCAAAGGAAGCTCTCGAACAAAACAGAAAATGAGGAATCTGTGAATGGATTGAAAAGTGAACGGACCAGTTAATGGAATTATTGTACCATTGAATTGCATATCACTTAAATTTATCGGAGCGGTGACTTTACTGGAAAGTGTGAAGTCGCCGCTCCACTTCATGAAAGTAACCTAGACTTTCCGTTATTCGCATTTGATGATGCACTATTCCATACAAATCCTTTTCAATTGCCTGTGACTTGACTTTGCATATAATCCGTTTACTACTGGCGCCATCTACTGGTATAATATAGAACTAAAATAACCAATTTAAAGAAATGACATATATATTTAATTCAAATTTTTCAGAAAATGGTTTACTCCAATAAAAAAATTAAATAATTTTGAAAAAAAATCAATTTAAGAAGTAAGCTGAAATAGATAAATTAATTCAATCACACGTTACTTAAATTAGTAAATTAAGTATTAATTACAGTTAATAACTTTTATATTTAATATTAAATAATAATTTTTAATTAATAATATGATTGAAATAATAGATATTTGGAACAAATATTTAAAAGTAACAATAGCAAAATTATTTGTTATTCAAAAAATCGTGGATTATGCATCTCTACTCTGATGCTGTTTGAATGAACAGAATGCGATTAGACAACTGAATTGAAATGAGAAAGAAATAATGAAATGAAGTGAAATGATTTAAACAGAATCACAAAACAACAAAGATGATTTGTAAACAAATAATGTTATTAAAGAGCATTGGTAAGGATCTTCTAATTTTATTTATTTCAAACAAACAAATAAAAAAAATTGCTATAATTTCTCATTATTAATAGCAGAAAACAAGCACAATATTTTAAACTAATTTTATGTGTGATAAAAACAAATGTAAAGGTGTTAAAAATGTTGATGTACAGCTCTTGTAAGTGAATTTTTAACTACGAATTAGAAATCGTTCTGTAATATAGGTTTAAAAAGACGTTTATTAAAGTAAATAAATTCTAAAAGTGTTCTGTTTTATTATTACCACCAATTACTACATTTTTACTTAGAATGCACTACTATATAATATGAACTTAGTCACTAATTAAGTGTCAGTATAAATTTTCTGTCTTCAGTGTAAGAGCTTTTAGATCATGTATATGAAAGTTAGACTTTCAATATTTTATGCCGTAACCCTTGTATATTATAATATAAAGTTGTAATTATAGATTTGTTGCCTATGTTAGATTTTATTGTCGGCAATGTGTTTACGGAAATATTGATTTAACCTTCAATTACATTAAGTATTAAAGTATCTGTTAACCAAAAAATTTCCTAATGAAATTATGATTCTCTGCTCGACAGTTGTTTTATATTTTGAAAAATATGTTTGAAATCCTGGACTTTGGAGAAAAGAAATATCTATATTTTGAGATGAAATTTAAAATTACTTAATCAAGATAAAAATAAAGTAAAATCCTAGTGTAGTGTGCCTCTTACCTTGCCAAGGAGGTCAACAGTGCAAGTTACAAATTAAAATAGCTAACCAAATATACAATATTATGAAACAATCATACTTTTTTTAATTAAAATTATGAACTTTATTGATCATGATGTTTCTATCTACAAAGACTTCTTTTTGAACCTTTTGAAAAAGAAGTCTTTATAATGAATCGCCTTTGAATTTTGAAATTTTGTTGAATTTGCAGCTATTTTTAATTTTTATTTCTCACAAAATTACTGTAGTAGATGTACAATTCAATTAGAAAAAAGAAATGTTACCAAATTAGTTTTAGGGTAATTAGAAAGACTATTTGCCATTAGGAGATGACAGCTTTTGCTTAAAGTCCCAATTTATGCATTTCTGTAATGACTAGGTAATTATTCCACCTGCTTATCTGGGTTACCATATTGGTGATAAACACATGGGAATGCTAAACTAGAATTCAATCAAATGTAATAACACATTTTATTCTTAGTTACAGAAATGGTGGTTAAATTAATGGTTATAGTTATTTGAAATTATTTCTGTACTAATTGCTATTTTTAACAATCAATGATAAAATTATGATTTAAATCGTTTGTTTAGATAGTTAAGTTTCAATATATTTAAATAAAATTTTCTTATTTATCTCTTGCCTTATCTTAAATCAAAAACTGATTTTAGCATTTCATTGTATTAGTGAAAATAGTGATATATTTTACTGTAAATTTATTTAGAATTAGTATAGGAATGATCATTGCATTTATTTCTACAAATTTTGTTTTATTCTAACTTTTCTCTATAAATGTGACAATGTAGTTTAAGACCATCTGCACTTTCAACCACACACATTTAAAAAAAAAAAGAAAGAAAGAAAGATAATGTAATCACATAATTCTGGATGGATTGTATGGGATAGAGTATTTTTTTATATGTTTTGTCAATCTTTATTATAATTAAATATTCATAGATTTTGTATTTTGATGTCTGATTTTTATAATCCGTTTGAATGAAAATGTTGATGACAGTTATAAATCCAGCTGACAACATGTTATTCAATATGAAAAGTCTTAATTTGCTGAAACCTTGTATTGTTAAAAATAAATTGGCTATGTATGTAATGAATTATAAATGTTATATCTTCAATTAGAAATGAGTTTGTGAAATGAAGTTTTGTTTCCTCCTAAATATTTCAGACTGTTTTAATGCAATATTGAAATATGCTTATTATAATCCTTTTTCTACCCCCCCCCCCTAAAAAAAGGAAACAACAGCTATATGCATAAGATGAGGTAAAATGTAATTCATATAATTTTAATTATTATTTGTGATATTTTTTCAGCATATATTGTATACATATAAAGTTATTATATTTTGTATTTTGTAGCTATTCCTTTCCAGAGGATAATAAGCAGACAAATGCAATGTAGTTCAGTTTTATATGAATCTGTAGCTAGCTGGAGACTAAGGTAAATTTTCATTATATAGTTAGACAACTCTCTATATAAGTGTGCAAAAACATCCTGAAAAATCAATCTGAAATATTTATAATTATCAAGTATCTTGAAAATTACTAGAATTTTTCTTTTGAAATATTCTATATAATTTTTATTAAAAATATCTTTTTACATTCAAAATCCTTTTTACAATTTATAAACTACTAATCAGGGACAAGAAAAAGACAAAAATTAATCCTTAGTTCAATTATTTTCATCAGTTGCATTGCGTTTCTTGTTTTAACTGAGTTTGCATGGAATATGCTATTTTACAAAAAAATATTTTAAATTCTTCTTGAGTAAGAAGTAAACAAAATATTATTTTTAAGAAAGCAACTATTGTATGCAGCTGCAACATACAAAATGTTTCTATAAGTGTATTGCCATTAATTTACATTTTCTTCCCATCATTCTACATTCTTGGTTATTTTAAGAAATGATATTAGGAAATTTTATTAAGTTAAGAACATCTGTGCTTCTACTTAATTATTAGTTTCAGGAACATACTTGTGGCTTCATGCCATTAGTATAAATCCTGAAATATTCATTTCCTCACTTTTATCCCTAATATGTTTTATCCCTAATATGTCTTCTGTTCAATTGGATGATGCTATTTTTCTATCACCAAGCTTGAATTTTGTTGCCAAGTTTTGCTAGATTTTTTGTTTGCGTTCTACAAGAAGAAGAAGAATATTTTCATAAATATTTAAGGGAAATTTCAAAATGGACAACTCATGAGGTTTGATTGTTCATTTTACTTTCTATTAATTCTAAGGCGAGAATTTCATTTCTTAATTATTGAGTCCTCTTCATACAATAAGTTTTATGTTTTATCAATTTAAAATAATAAATTATCGTTGTGTTTCTTGATTGCACAATAATTCATTAATTTAGGAAGATTGTGGTCTGGGTGAAATGACTTGAAGACACATGTTATCTTTTCTGGGGTTTATTGGTAACATCAACAACAAAAGGCACATGAAAATGCCATAGTGTAGAAGGCCTAGAGAATTACACATTAAACTCTCTCGGGAGAGCCGAGCCGAGAGCCGAGATAACACTCCCCCTAGTACAGGAGTCCAGTTAGCTCCTGCTAGAAAAAAATATATACTAAACAACAACAGGGAGACCACATGACACATGATTGGCAGCTAGTTCCGCCCAGGGAGATCACGTGGTTAACTGAATTCTTAACAATCAAAACTAAAAGGTATGTATTTTAATAAATGAGAAATGAAAATTTTTTTTATTAATTTCTTATAATCCATAATTTATATTTTAATTAAACTACTGAGATCATTATCTACGTATTTCTTTATTTTGAATGGTAATAGTCTTGCAAAAATATTTATTTTTATCCAATATACTGTACAAATCATTTCTCTTAAATGATATTGTAGCAGAATTTCCTTCTGATGCTATTGCACTATTTTTTGTATTTTTCGAAAAATCAATCAGTTTTACAATACTGATAATGTTGAAACACATTCATCTCTACACCAACAATTAAATTTATTTATTTTTTAATTAAGGAAAATTCTGTAATTAGTTAAAATGGTTCAAATCAGTTATCTATTTGGATAATTATTTGCAGTTAAGAATGGCTTTATGTATCTTAGTGCTTTTAATTGAGCTCTCATGTATAAACACATAGTAAGTATATATTGTAGCAAGGTAAGCTTCAGGAATCATTCCAAATGGTCTGAAAATCCAAGACTTAATAAAACTAATAAATCTTTAAACTAATTTGAACCAATGAATTTTATATTACTGCAAGACATCAGTTATACAGACAGGGATCTTTAATATTAGATAATAAGGAAAGAAAGGAGGTAACACTTTTCAGAAAAATATAACTTTCATAATCTTTAAGTGCTCTACCATTTCTATTCTGTAGCTTTGAGATCTAAAAGATTTGTTTTTAAAATGAATAGCCTGGACATACTTATATTGTTTACTCAAATCTCAAGAATGTTAAAATGTTGATTATAAGTTTTAAGAAATTATCAATATAAACTTAAATAATCAGCTTTTAAATAGTACATGAGAAACAAACAACAACAAAAAAAAAAAAACTTAGTTCAGCTGTATAGATTGCAACTTTAGTGCTTTTCATTATATACTGTATTTTGGAATAGAAGAAATTATCTATCAAAAAATAAAAAAATCTGATCCCTTTAATAAAAAAAGCAGTAAAATAGCATAAAATGAAGACAAAATAATTAGACTTTTCTATAAAGTTTGTTCTATTAAATTGCTTTTCTGTGAAATAATTGTTTCTAGCTTCTGTATTGTGTCATTCCTTAAACGATTTAGTCCACATTTGAGGCTCCCTCTTGTTACTTCATATATTTTATGACTGCTTAAATAACATGTAGTCTGTCCTTATGAATTATTATTATTTTTTTTTGTCTCTGACCTACTTGAATATTCTTCAAACTTATCAAATTGTTGAAAATGCAAAGATTTATCAAAATTTTCTAAAGTAGTAGAAATAAGTAAATTCACTTAGTAATAATGCATTAAAATATTTTTTTAATGTATAAAAAGACTTGAAAGTTATGTTTCTATATGATTAATTATTTTATGTAATATTTTTAATATATTTAATTTTTTATGAATTCTATAATTTTAATGCTAAATTTGAGGATCCAGATGTAATTGTTAAAAAAAATTGAAACTTATTTCAATTGTTTACGCAGATTGAGATGAATAGAAATCATTTCATCAAATAGCTGAACAACCAAAAATTAAATTTTAGATGGCATTGATTTTTTAATCTTGTTTCTCCAAAATACTAGTTTTTGCATCTCTGATTTCAGGTTTTAGAACAATACCTTATATTTATTTATTGGAAATATTTGATAATTTATTGTTTATCTTTTTGGTCATACTTTTTTTAAAACTCGAGTAACAACATAACATTTTCCCTCTCTTTTCAGAAAAGGATTGCCTGCCAAAGGAAGAGAATATGGTCCTATGACAGATCTACCAGATTGGTCTTATGCAGGTACATGAAGTTTTAACTTTCATAATGGTGAAATAATTGTTAGTAAATTCGAATATTAACCATATATGTGAAATGTAATATGTAAATATCACTGTTGAATTTCAAAGCAGAAAAAGGAGGCTAAACTTTTATTAGCTTAGATAGGAGATTTTGTATTTTCAAACTAAAAGAATGACTTAAATAGCAATTTGAGACAATTAAGTATCAACTTTTAGTAAGTAAATAAAATAAAGATAATTGTAAGAAAATTCAAAAGCAATTACAGCATAGAAATTAATGTTTTTGAATTTGAATTTAAATTGCTGTAAAATGATTTAATTTTAAAAAAATAATAATTTGAATTTATTATAATACATGTCTGCTTTTCTAACTCGCTGCTTCATTACAAAAATTATGCTATTACATTTGGTTATGTAGTAACATGTGCATTAAATTATATATAGAGTAATCATTCATAATTAAATATACAGTTGAACATTGATAATCTGCCAGGATTAAAGAGTAATTATTGATTTTAGAAAAGTGATAAATTTAGTTCTCTGGTTGTCTGGTTTGAAATGTTTTTATTTCATAGAACATAACTTATGAAGTATTAAAAAATATTGCAAATATCTGCAAACATTCTTGCCCTCCCATATTTTAAGTGCAAAATATAAACAGTGCTGAAATATGTTGAAGAAATATAATTTCTGCCCTGTCCGTTTTTATTTTCAGTTCAGTTTCTAGATACTAATTCTTTACTTTATATATTGATTTTTTTACATAAAATTTCAGTGTTATATTGTGCATATTAAAATTTTGCAAGATGCAGTATATATATGTTTATATATGTTTAGATGTTCTACTCATCATACAATGAAATATTCAATTTATGGGACATATTTATCATTATATTCAAATTTTAGATAAATCATTACCACCATAAAAAAGTCCTCTGAGTTTCTGTTAATAGCAAAATGTCATATCATTATTTTAAATTTTATTAAATAGAAGTACTCAAACTTCTGTGTTTTGATTATAAACTATACATATATTTTCAAATGCAAAGTTTCATCAAATAAAGTACTTAAATGTATAAAAATCTTTTTGGTTTCTATAGATGTTGATAATAAAAAGCTACAAAAATTAATTTTTTACTTGAATCTTGGAGAGAAAAATTGTAAAGAGTAACATGTTTTTCTTACATTTCTTCTATGAGTGCTCAAAGTTATTTTTTCTATTTGAAAATTTTGTTGAAATAATAAAAGTCAGACCACTTTTACATACCACTGACTTGCAGTGGGAGATTAGGTTTGAACATATCGGTTGCCAAAAGGCAATGGGGCCCCATTTACAATATTACCATTAAATTTTTATGACGAATTTACTGGATCTTTTTTTATTTCCTTAATTATTACAACTAGACACAGACTTCCAGTTACAAACTTTCATCAATTTAGGTGCCCAAATACTTGAAAATACTTTGGCTTCGTAGAGGATGATAATAAAAAGTTAGAAAAATCAAATTTTTATATGCCTCTGTATTGAAAAAATGTCAATGAGTGAAATGTTTTTCTTTTACTTACCTATAAAGATACAAAGTTTCATGCTCTTGTTTGTAAGATTTTTTCGAATATTAAAAGACGAATTTATTGACTTAGATAATTTTACTATATATCTGATCTGGTGTGAGCGAGTTTTTTATTGTAATTTTCTGATATAATATACATATTACAAGATAATAGAATCAGAAAATGAAAAAATGTTCAAATAAAATAGCAGACAATGTAAGGAAAAGGTTAAAACATTTAAATAACAAGCGTTTTATTGAATTTTATGTTTCAATAAAGAACCATTTTCTATATTATAGTCTGGCTCTGATGAGTTAACTTATCTGATATAAGCCAGTCAGGTGAATCTGTTCTGATAACTGAAGAAATGAATAGCTTTAAAAGTTTACAAGCTTTGGCTGCATATTACTTTTTCATTGCACCAAATTCTCAGACAATGTCTTTTAGTAAGATTAAAAAAAATATGTACAGATTTCTATACAATAGTCTTTATTACCTCTGTTATTTCTCCATAATTTTATCTCACTACTTCTCAGCCAATGTACTTTTCTGTCAATTTTATGAAGAAAGCCTGAAAAGGCTGTTATTTCAAATAACAACAAAAAATATAATGATGCAAACTTTAATAATGGATGAATCTATACTAAAAGGACTATGCAGAATTTATTGAGACAGGTTAAATTTACATGGTGAAATTTTAATGTAATTTTTTGAGGCTTTTAGTTTTTATCTTTTTCTTAATTTCATTTGTTTCACAGATCTCTATCATTAAGTAATAAGTTGAGCAACATGCAACACTTTTTTTTTGTCTGACCTCTAGATAGCAGTACTTGGACATATTTATGTATATTTTGCAAAAATTTACAGATATTTTATTTTATTGTACATTTACAAATATTTTAGAATTTACATTTTATGCGTATTTTACAACAATTTTATCTGTCTTCATTATGTTTTATAAAATATTTAAGTTATAATTTAATTTCACATTTATCTTTAAAATGTTCATATCAGTGACTAAATTTTATGTGTTGTGCTTTTTAAAATCTTTTTTTTTTAATTATACCAATTGTTCTGTAACGTCATTTTCTTATTTGAGATATTAATATGTTTTGCATAACTGAGGCAAATTTGAATGTTTTATCTTTAAATCAAATGGCATTTGTTCTAAAAAATATTATAACCCATGTTCTAAGTCTTCTAGATATTTAAAATGCTTGATTCAGTGAACAATATATGTCAAATTATTGATATCTTTGAATTATCTTAGATGGAAGACCTGCTCCTCTTCAGGAAGCTAAGAAGAAAAAAATAAAATTACAGAAAGAATATTTGGTAAGCTTCTTTTTCTGCTACAAAGACACTTGATTACAAAACAAGAAGTAGATACTGATGCATCTACTTTTTTTTCCCTATTTTTTACATCATAAATAACCATTAATTATATAAATGTGATGATGTTGAATTTTTTTCTCTTATTTCCTTTGCTATATAGCATCATCAATGACTTATGTATTATCATCATTGCATTAAATAATTAATGTTTTTCATATTACATAGTTTTAAGCAATAATTTTTATATTTGGAAGGATTATTGAATATAATCCTAATTAAAGTTAGATACTTCATATCATGCACAAATTATTATTATTAAAAATACTCTCATTAACATCATGCTTTTTCTTCAGAAGTTATCATTTTTGTTGCAATTTGTTAAATAGCATTTCTTTTATCAATAGGTGCTTCAAATACATTAATGCAATATGATTACAAACTGCAGAAATAACTCAATGCATCATATAAATTTGATTTACATATTATTATAGAATCAATGTGTCAATATAATTATGATATAAGAATCCTGTATGAACATGTATTATAATGTTATTTTAATATAAAGGCTAAAGACTGTTTAAAATCACTTCATAAAAGATTCTTTTAAAAGTTAAATCTCAGTGTTGGTTTGATTTGTGGAAGTGCTTTAATTTTTTTAACAATTCATGAAAAATTCTTATTGCCTTTATTCTTTTTCCCCAACTTTAACATTCATTGAAAAAGTTATGTAAACACACACAAATAAATGAATCATTTTTGTTATTGATTTTAGGATTGTATAGCTTGAAACAAATTCTTGGGAAGTTATTTATAATTTAGGCATATTAGAAAATACTTAAATTTAAATGCTTTAAATTAGACAAAAAATAATTATAAATTAGACAACAATTTAAATTAGAATTAGACTGAATTATTTAAATTTAATTAATTTTAAATTAGACAATTTAATTGCCATATAAATTGAAAGAAAAATAAAATACTGCTTGATATAATTTTATTTAAAAGCTGTTACATTTAATATTCAAAATAAATTTTGTTTTAATCTAATGAATTGCATTTGTCAAAATTTTAGTAACTTTATTGCCCAGCTGTTCAATTAAAAAGAATATGCATTAATTCTTTATGAGAAAAAGATCCAAATGAAATATACAGCTATATTAAAAAAATATGCTTAGATCAAGTGGTTATTGATGGAAGGGAAAGGTAAATGTAAGTAAGCATATGTATAATATTTGTTTAATAATTTATTTCAAAATGTAAAATATTTGCCAGAATATGTGTTTTGATCTTTCCTTAAAGACAATGATGGCATTTTTTTATGCATTTGGGCTCATGGAATGATCATTGAATCATTATTCCCTTCCTTGTGTAATTTGTTAATCTGCATGGCGCATAATCATTCTGTATATAATTATACTCTTTGTTCCATGCATCACTATGTTTGTTATGATTAAATATGTTTTTAGTGATGGAAGATAACAATATTTAAACCCCATAGGCTTTTGAAATGGAAGCAACAGCTTATGGGTTCTTCTTTCCTCTTGAAGTGACTTTCTCAATTCTTAATCTAAAAGTTAAACATTAATAATTTTTCATGCTTTTATACTATGGTAATTATTTACATTGCTGCAATTTAATCCTCACTGAGCTCCCAAATACCTTCTGAGTTAGGTTGTTCTTTTTTTTTCTTTTGTAAATTGCTGAATATTTTTAGAACTAAGTTTTATCATTTATTTAACAGATGTTTTTTATTGATTTTCTTTTGCATTCATGTTATTGCCCTTTAACTCTTTAACTATCACTCCATTTAATATTATTTATCCAATGAAACTACTTTAAATGCTTCCATTGTACACCAAATGTATTTTCAAATATCTTTAACTGCATGTAGTTACACAACTAAAAACCTACCACTTTGTTACTAATTTCTTATTTACACTTGAAAGTTTTTTCAATTTATGTCTTATTTAAAATTGTACCAGCTGCAATCTGATTTTCAACAGACTGTAATCAGCAGGATTACAATTTTTCTATAATATATTTGAAATTATTTCCCTTTTGTATTTGAATTTAATTCTTCAGTAATTTTTGACTTACTTCAAAGTGTTTCTCTAAATTTTATTTTACTGTTCTTGTGTAGGATAATATTATTAAACTCAGCAAAGAAGTGGATAAATGCTTTGATCTCAACCGTCAAAAAGCTGCAACAGAGGAGGCAAATAGAAAGAAAGCAATACAGAATAGATTAAAGCCCAAAGGAGAACGTTTTAGTTAAATAATTTTTGTTTTAGATGTACAGTATCAATAAATCATTGAAAGTAGAAAAGATTGTTTGTCATTTGCACTTATGGTTTTAAAAATAAAATGTTCTATTTGTTATGGTATGGCTTTGAACTTTCCTAATATTTCCCATCTCTATAGTACTTCTGTTTAAAAACATGATACAGTAAGATAAAGAAATCCTGAGCCTATAACTTCACATGTGCTTAAAAGAAATTTAGTATTACTGAAGAATTGCAGTACCTTTGAGCAGTTATTTTTTACTTTCACTTGTACAAAGTATTGAGAAAATACTGTAATTGTCAAAAATATTCGAAAAATGCAATTTTGATGAATCTTTACATTTTTTGACCTTTTCCTGAGTTCAGAGAACACATTTTTGATGTTGTCTGTTTCTCTGTGACAAAGTTCTAAAAAATACTCTTAGCTAGATGGATGAAATTTGCAGATTTCTATCAAATTTTGAGCAAAATCTATTTGGCCTTTTGAATGTTTGTTTCATAGTTATCTTGTTAACTAAGAGAGTTAGATGAATAAAATTCAGTGCACTGATTTAATATATATATTATAGACACCTATCAAATTTTGAGCCAAATCCAACCAAGATTGACCAACTAAGATCAGACGAAAATGTGGTAACTCAAAACTGCAATATCAAATTTGGTATGTGATTTTTATGACTACAAGTGTAGGCTGTATCAATTTTTGGTTTTAATAGCTTGAGAAAAACACGTCTAAAACACAAATTCGATTTTTGGTCAGCATTAATTGCCAATAAAACTGCCCATGAATCGTAAAATAGGCTCACTAAAAATGTTAAATTTAACCCAAAAGTTATTATTTCGTAACTATTGTATGCCAATGCTATGCTAAGCTTTCTCTGGGTTAACACCTTAATTATAGAGTAGGTGAGAAAGTTTTGAGGAAACCACACCCACTGGTTTCCTTTTGACAGAGAGCATCATCTTCTAGCGGTGAAAAAATTAAATGCAAAGCTGTCTTGTACTTCAGTTTTCCCATACGTTCATTGAAGATTGAAAGCCTTTGAAGTAAATTGCATCGGATTTTAGATAGATTTAAATATTAAATGTAAAGTAAAATAACTGAATGATTACAAATGATCTGTACAAAGGAAAACCTTAAATTTTTCTAAATGCTCTACCCTAAACATTTGCCGAGTCTTGCATTATCTAGTTATGCCATTGATTGTAAAGTGACACAATTATGTGTTCATTCCTTAATGTTAAAATTTAAACCATTTTGGCTGAAGTGAAGGAATACTGAACTTAAATTCAAATTCTATCATATTTGATGAAAATGTTAAATGTAATATTTTTAAGACAAAAATCTTCTGGAACAAAGTTTAATAATGTTAATTTACCACTCTTTATTAAGTTACAAAGCTATTTTATTACACAGATTTTGAATTGCATTATAACATGATTGTTATTTGCAATTTTTTCCAACTATATTTAAAGAACCTGAAATATCAACACACTTTAATTATTTTAATATAATGAGATATACACAAATTTCTGGTGACATAATCTAAATTATTTTCAACATTTTCATAACATAAAACTTTTTACAACCAAGAATAATTTAATTTTTCCATGATATGAAGATTTTACATTTCAATTAACAACAAATGATAAAATTTCCATTTTTTTTTAATATCTAATTAGGTTTTAAATCATTATATACAAATATTTATCACATAGTTAAAATAATTAACAGGTTCATATATTCAATTCTCAAAAATTATTTTTTCTTTATTATTATTATTCTTTACTTTGAACTACACATAAACTATTGTTTGACACATACAGCAAAAAGAGACACACCAGAAAAAAGTACTTCACATTTATAAAATCAATTATAACAAACCATAGCGATCATTTGAACCATTGATACTACAAAATTTATTGCTTTCTATAGTGATAATGAATGTTAGTGTGCAGCTTCATGTCGAAAGAATTATTAGATCGTCAACAAAGTAAATATTGTTGAAGAGACATGGGGAAAGGAACAGATCGATTGAACTCATGTAATTAATACAGAACGAGTCTAAACTGATGTAATAATTTAAATATTATCGTGATGCTCTAATTACCGTAAGTAATCGATTGTGTATTCAATATGCATTTTCTGTTGAAATGTATTGGTTGAATTGGGCTATTTAGTTGATTGGTACTTTCCTGTTAATGTACTGATGATGATACAATATACAAGAGCACCAAACAAAGAACCATTACATTGCAAAGCTACACGGATTTTCTTCTGACAATTCTTAATAAGATACTATCATTTCTTCATTAGTGGTGCGACAGTCCTGAGTGGGCCCTGGCTTTCCACAGAATTCCATTGCATGCCATTCTGTTCTAGGATTAGATTTTCCAGTTTATCATCTTAATAGTTTGAGTTTTTACTATACCTAAGTTTTAGTCTTCCTCTTTTTGCCAAAAAGATCCTTTTAGTGGCCCAATCGTCATCCAATCTTATTAAATATCCTGCCCATTTTATCCTCTGTATAGCAATCAATTTAATAATATCTGGCTCTTAATATAGTTTGTAAATTTCTGAGCTGGTGCTTTTCCAATAAT
>JAPMOR010042039.1:414645-469410 GCA_026543865.1 Argiope aurantia | reverse complement strand
TTTTTTTTTTTACATATGACCATATTTTCAAATTAAGCAACATGATCTTAGATTGAAAAAGCAACTGGAAAAAATAATTCGATGATGCGTGACAATATGAGTGTAGAAGAAAAGCTGGCAGTAACATTAGAGGGAATGCTCGTCTCTGCTGCATAGCATTTTCACAAGAAGATTTACTTCTCATAAGTTCCTTCGTTATTTCAAGAGGGCAAAAAAGACTGCATTTGATCACTCCTTGTAACCTCTATAAATCCGGTTAATTTGAGAATTCTATGCCTCAAAACCAGGAGCAGCTTTTCGTATATGGAAACGGAATGAAATCGTCCCTTCCTTCATTGTAATAAAAGAAGGGGGACATCTGTTGAGCGATACCAGTCCAGTTTTCCACACTAATAGGACACCGTGTGGTTGTGCCAGTCCATTTTTTTTAAATTTTGTTGTTAATTCCTAAATTTACATTCCCTCGTATTTCAAAGATTTTAAATACTTTTTTCTGTATGTAAATATCGCATCGCAGTCGTATAATTGGGAGCAAATTTTAAAAAATAAAAATTGAGTAGATGAATCTAATATTATCATGTACGATATTTCAAACTAGAGGTCTTTCCTTTTTCTTTTCCCCTCAAGAAACGGATTCCCTATCTGTCGCGTATGAAAATGTTTAATGATAAAAATAAACTTAAATTCACTATGAGTGATAAATATTCCTCATAATATATTCAAAAAGCTTTATATAATGCTTAAAAAGTCGACGATATATAAATACTTTTAAACATATTTTACGAAATATAAGTATTGACATTAAGCTGCAAATTGCTATTTTTTTAACGCGTCCTTAATAGCGACGTTCGCAACATGGTGAACAGAAAATTGCATCATTTATCAACTTTTTGTAAGAATGTTAATTGCACATCCAATTTTAATTTCTCTCAGACATATCATATTGAAAAGATTTGTCTGTTCAAGTTAATTCACTTTTTTTTTCACGAAAGAAGTTTATATTTTAAGACAAATTTGAAATCTGAAATGTGGCTTGCCGCTTTAACACAAAGGGTTTTCTGCAGTTATAGTTATTGGTTCTGTAGTTAGTTAAAAAATTAGATGTGTAAGATTAAGCGTATATATTTAATTTATTCTTTTCTTCTTTTTAATTTCCTAATTGGGGAAATGAGATGATTTTTTTTCATCCTTTTTTTTACTACATATTCAGAGCTCATAGGGTTTCAAAAGTTTGTCTATACTCTATGCTTGTTTCCACACTGAGAATATGCTTTGAAAAACTCTCGCTTTTCCGTTTATTTAGGGATGCAATCGCTGAGGTAAGACGAAGAAAGAAGTCGTAGTCATTGGTTTGGCAGGGCGTAAAGTGATCGTGATCCAGCATAAGTGACTCTGTGCTCGATTTCTTCATGGCATTTGCAAAGAGATAGTAGCGCCCTCCAGTGATGTAGGTCCGCAGAATTAAAAGTAAAATTTTCTATATTTTAATTATTACCTCCTTTTTAGTATTCAATTTATATATCATTACTATAAATATTACGGACTTGAGATTTCAAATTTTTCACAAACCCACGATCATTTGAGTGGAATTAAAATTCAATAAAAATAATCAACTAAAAGAACTGGAACATTTTTGATGACAAAAATCTTTAAAGAATTTCAGTTAAAAATAAAAAGGATTTTTTTTTGAAACTTAATACAGTATTTTTATGCCAGATTTAGTACATATTTAAAAAAATTTCGTTATAAAACAACTGTTTCTTAAAGTATATGTTTTAATAACAAATTATAATTATTGTGATGCGATAATTTTCAAATCATAATAACAAATTGGTACCATTTTTTTTTGCATAAAATAACTCCAAAATTAGCATAATACGTGAGTATACATTCATTAATGAAAGGATCTCCTTATTCGTGTAACGGAAATCGCCCAGTTGTTGTAAGATGAAAATTCAATAAGCTGGGTAACGGAAAACAACACTTTATTCCACATACACACCCACACACTCAGACAAAAAAAACACGAATATGGCAATAAATATGGCAATAAAAATATAGAAAAGGTGAAGAATAACACATCTAAACTATCAGCAGAAACATACAACATAAATAATTAAATGACAGAAAATCCTTATCAAAAGCATTTCGCATGTATTAACTTTCAGTTTGTGCTACGAACAAACTCCAGAGAGATTGAATCAGTTGCTTCTTCTCGAATTTATATAAGTTTCTGGCACAGTGTTACGCCGCATGAAATTTTCATGTGTACCCACATTTTAGTTTCTAATAAAGACGGGGTATAATTTTAGAAGTTAAAATCAGAGGGATCGCTGAATCATCCATTCAATATCCATTAAAAGTATTTGAAAACCTCGCTTTCCAACCATAAGATTACCATTTATCAAGGGTAGGTACTACAAACTTGTAACAATATACTTAAAATAAAATTTTAAAAAATATCTTTGCAGTTGTAAATTTGAAAATACATAATATTTTTCATCATAAATTTATATTTAAACATACAGATTTAAAATATACAGAAATGAAGTAAAATTGTTTAATGGGTGCATAATACTTATAAATATCTTACAATAAAGCTTCATATTGATGGAATGAAAACGATTTTATATGTATGTACCGGGATGTCAAAAAAAATGTGTTTTGATATAAATGCAAAGAATTTCTTCATTTTATCATTAAATTAATTCTTAAAATTTCGCTTTTCAATCTATAATATTATGCATATGATTGGTTAAACTTTTCCCATTTCGTGAGGCTATATTCCTGCGAAAAATAAAGCTTCCAATAGATGTGCATGGCAAAAACACACTTTAGTTAAACAGACATTTTTCAATGAAATTTGAAAGACATTTGTACATAATGGCTCAATAGCAACTGCCATTTTTTTTTTTTTTTTTACAAATGGCTTCTGAGGTTTTATTCCTGATGTTATTTCCTGATCATTCCTGATTTATTCCTGGTTTTTTTTTTCTCCCAGATTTTATTTCCAGCAGCTTTGAGCTGAACAGGTGTGCATTGCTCTGAGGAACCAACTCGATTACTAACGCAGTTGCAAGGACAAAAAATTAATTGGCCAAATGAATGAAAATGAATTAGAATCGCACAGTCTGTTGACAATGATACAATGATAATCGGGTTTATGGCAATTTAATTGTAACAGTCTTCTGAATGCTTCCCATTTTTTACAAATCATCCAAATAATTTCAATATGTAGCTCCTAAGAATAATAAACAGTTCAAATAAATAATGTTTATCATAAAAATGGCAGAATATGAAAAATCGAAGAAATACAAAGGGATATCAATAAGTAACACACATAATTTTACACACAATAATAATAATAAAAAAATGACATGAATGGAACGAAAATGAAAGTATTGCCAATTTGCCGCATAACTGCCATTCATGTTGAGGTATTGGTCATATCCCTGAATCAGTTTGAAAATCTCAGTCTCAAAGTACATCAGAACAAGAATTGTAAGACTTCTTTTGGGAAGTTTTGAAGTGCCCACTATACACCCCTGGGATTGGCAACTCCAAATTTTCATCCGTTTAAACCCATGAAGTTAACACTCTGTCAAAATTATGACTGTGATAACGACCACTACAAGCCAAAGACGTTCTATGAGACCAGGATTTTCAAACTAATCCAGTGCTGGAAAAATGTATTTCCATATATGGAAGTTATTCCACCATCCAATAAAACTGCAGTACTCTCATTTCCGTTCTATATTATCATTGATATCAATTTTTATTATTGCGTACTAAATTATATGCGCTATTTATGCCTCATATATCCCCGTTTTCTAATTTTAAAAAAGCCTTTTAACAAAAACGTATACTATAATCAGGAGTAATGGATATATTTTAATACAAAATCAGAAAAAAGATTACATTGTTTGAGTTTTTTTTCCCCCAAGAATTGTCAATTTTTTATATTATTTAAATTTCCTTTATCAAAATATAAAAAGCAAAGTAGTTGAATGAATCAAAAAAAATTATATATTTGAAATTTCTCTGCAAGCACAAATTAAGAATTATTTTATTTTGATGATAAGTTTATATTTCAAATGCGAAAGAACTGATAAAATTGGAAAGTAAGCATTTGAGAAAATTCCTTGGCTTATCTGTCGCGTTTCACGCAATACAATATTTCAGATACCTTTCACAAGAAAAGCTAGAATTTCTATCTCCCCATTTCAAAAATTTGTTGCTCTCTAGTAGAAAAAAAAATATTAAGTTGTCATAAGTCAAGTACATACATTTTTATTTTAATAATATATTTGTAATAGTTCTATTTTTTTTTAATTTGTAAAAATTGCCTCTTTTAATTTCATCATGTAAGAAATAGATAGAACGAAGATGAAAATGATGGATTGTCAAACAAATCCTCTGCCCTGAAGGCAATCGTCAAAGAAACAAGGAATATATTGAATGCTATCATCTACAATTTATTTTCAAATGGCAATCACCTACTTTATGTGTCCCTTCCGCTCCCCTAACACCGAAAAAAAAGGTGAACAAATAGTGACTGGAGCAATCAATTCTGTCTTAGACAGCACAAAATGTTTTTTTTCGACTATTTATTGTACACAAGAATAGAACAAACAAAAAAACACACTAAAAAATTAAGTTTTCGTCCATTACCCACACCAAACCGATCTTCGAAGTAAATTTGAAAACCTAAAAAATGGTCAATTTATTATTATTATTTTTATTTTTAGAAAAATAATTATTAATTTTTATCTGAATGTTTTACTTGCACTCCGACTGTTCTTTAAAGAGAAAACTTACCGATACCAACTCTGACACTCAATTCAAAAGATAATCATATTTTTGAGACGAATAGCACATACGTTGAACATATAAATTCATCTGAAGACGCTTTTTCAGATTTCGAATGAACCTCATTTTATTTGATACGTGAACTGAGCCTATAGAAATGTCTGACTCTGGATTGCAAGAAGGGAATCTTTTGGCTTCTTTCACGAGCATTGCATGTTTCGATAAAAGAATGTGATATATTCAGATTTTAGAATGAAAGATTCTTTATGTATTTGTTTTAAGCATAATGGATTAATGCAGAAGCTACGAATCCAGCATGAATGTTCAGAATGACACTTTTTTATTGATTCATCTGAATATAGTTTTAAAAATATTGCACTCTACAACGGAAATAAGAAATCATCTATATGACCTACTTCTCCTGCTCGGATGAAAGCATGCTGATTGGTTCAAATAGAATAAATAGTGCAAACAATTCACAGCAGATTAAAGATAAAAGCTACATTATTAAATCTTCAGGGTGAATTTTTAAGAAAACGTTGCTGTTTTTTATGTTTGTGGAATAGCAGAGCAATAGAACAGTCTTCTTTAAAAACGGAATTGTCAAACAGAACCTCTTTTCTGCAGGAAACTATCACTGTAATGTGCGCCCTCTTTTTGTTAAACCGCAATACAAACTTCTTCCTCCACATCCCATTAAATTAGGACAGATGTAGAATTTTGTGAAGTTTCTGAATAAAGACAATCATGAATTTAAGATTATTTTTTATTCAATTAAGAAACCTGACTGGGTCTTTTGGTTGGTGCTCAAATAAAAAAAAATCGATTAGCGACTCTTCTGTAGAACGTAAATCAAAGGGAAATGGCATCTTAAAAAACGTATGTGATGGAAAGATTATTATTTTTTATTCATCTTTTTTAGGAAATATAAAAAGATGAATATTATATAACCGTAAATGAAACGTCCTGCCATGTCATGAGGTGACGAATATCGTTAAAATACACTTTTTGCAAATACGTTTGAATTTTTTTATTTATTTATTTTACTCGGAAAATTTTGAATGAATAAGGGGAATGATTCCATCAAAATATCTATCCAATCAAGGTAGCTGAGCCTTAATAGAGAGATTTGATCCTAAATAAGAGGAAAACGTTATAACTAAATAAAATAAAAGGCGATAAAATAGAATTATGAAAAATGATGATAAAAAGTGATGAGGTTTTTATTTTCTTAGTTAAAATTATTTGCATCATCTTAATTGGAACAATATTCTACTGTAAATTTAGGAGATTGGTGATTTAAAAAATGCATGTTCTATTCCCTCCAGTATAGACGAAATAATTATAACAAAATTAAAGGTTCGTGTTACAGTAGCTTTATATATATATATTAATTCTTCGCTGCGGAATTATTTGTAACACTTGTGTTACATACTGTTTTCTTAGGCCACTAAAATGAATATCCGCAGAATGCATATGTGTGTGTCACGGTTAATGTGATTAATCGATTACTGTGAATAATAGTAGACCACATATATTTTAGATTAGCTGGACAGTGAAATGCTCTATGCGAAAAGTTGGTTCCAAGAACCACAACAATGTTAGCCGAAAAGAGATATGTGAAGAGGAAAAATTAAGCTATGAGGAGTTTCTGATCGAAGATATGAAGTATTAAACTTTTGTTAATATTTCTTAGGGTCTTAGCAAAAGATTGTACGCGTAATATAAAAGAATAGTTCGTAATAATAAAACCATTTATAACTAGAGGAAATATTCTTCTCTCGACCCCTGACACAACTCGGCTCTTCATGTACTTCATGGTACTGTGAAGTGAACTGAGCCTAGATTTCGAGTGCCTTCCTTTCTACAAACTAGGTACAAAGTTTATTATAATTCTAACGATGTCTTTAATTTTGTTTATTCAGCTACTTGCTTTTTAAATTGCTCGTGGACACGGATGTGCGGCTGTAGTTTCCGAGAAGCGAATTTCGTCCAAAATCTGACAGATGCAGGCAAATTGGATTAATAACACATTTTATGCCTGCAGCTCGTGGTACTTTCCAATATTTCCTCTTCTTGTACTAGAAATTATAAGAGATATCTTGGTTAATCTATCCAAGAGTAATGGCTTCTGAATTACGATTAGTTATAAATTTCAACTGCATTAAAAGATAACTTCTGAAATTTATATGCAGATTAATGAATCATAATGGAAGCTGTTTAATATGAATGTTTTATTATGTTTGAGATTAAAAGTATCGGATTCGAATTAAAACCATAGAAAAATATAAGATTCTAAAACCAGCGCTTTAATATCAAATATATAGAAAGAAAGAAAAATGATAGGTACTTCTTTAAATATTTATTGAAATGTTGGAAATTTAGGCGACATTTTTTATACCCATAAAAATTCAAAAATGCTTTTGATTTCAAAAATATGAAAATAAAACTCAGTTTTTACAAAATTTGTTCATTCCAAACATTTTTATACCATTGTACGTCGATTTTTAATTCGACAACAGAAATATTTTTACTCAAGAAATGAAATATTTCAAATTTTTGACAGGAAATGAATGGTTCAAAAGTACTTTTCTTCCAATTAAGTTTAGAACACTCAACTTTCTCCCTTTTAAAACAGAAACGAAGAGGCAACTGAAATCCGTGATTTTTGGAGATGTTCAATAAAGAATCCTTCGAATCTTCTGCCACATCACCCATTCAACTATGGAGCAACGTTGGTTCGAAGCACATCAAAGGAAACGACAAGAATCCTGTTGTACCTTCAGAACTGCTGCTGCCGAATCACTTCTCGTCTGAACGTACTCTCATTCTTGAAAATAAAAATTTCTCCCGTTTTCCAAAGCAAATCGCCTGGAAAGGAGGAAGAAAAAAGTCGAACATCCCTCTTGTGCTACCTATCACTTGGCACAAAGGTAAAGAGGGCTGGGGAGAGGAGGAAAACAAGTCATTCCTTTTCCGAAAGAAGGGAGTTCGCGATTCCAAATCCGTTCTTGAACTGGAAATGTGTGTAGTCTGACATTCTTCGGACTCATTTGCATCTTGATGTTCGAACTTGGAAAGAGAGGATGGTTGGCGTACCTCCCATCGTATCGAGAGCGGAATACGTGAAAGGGATGGGCTCCTCAAAAATTCGTTGCTTCCGGTAAAATAACAAAGGAGGAAAGGTTTGTAGTCGGAAGTGGATTTGATTGAGATAATATGAGCGATGGGAAGCACGTAATCCTCTTGCTGGCGGAGTGGGAATATGCATTTTCAGAATAGTGAACTTCAGACGGTGATGATGGCCAAAAGCGGAAGCATCGAACAATTCCTGCTAGACGTGATATCAACTACATTGCTAGCGTTATTTCATCTCTTTTAAATTCATTGAAGCATCACCTACAGAAACAAGAAATTCTTGAAAAAATATATAAATCAATGTAATTTTTTAAAAAAAATCCTGACGTGTTTTAAAAGATATTGTAGACTTCTAGCCTGGATGTTGATAGTTATTATTAAGCGCTTTTATTTCATTTTATTTGCTTCATGTTTATATTGATGAAATTTTGTAAACCGTTCTCCAATTAATTCCTTATGTGCTAGATTTCTGTACAATGGTATATTATATATTATTATATTTTCAGTACTTGCATAACATTGATTAAATATTAAGATGCCATTTGGTAATGAATCTGAGAAAAACTGATTTTTAGATTTCATAATTTCTATAACAAAAGAAAATAATTAAAAGGTAGATTTTGGCGAAAGTATTTTTCTGCAATAATTTTAATCTCTGGACAGTTTTTTTTAATAAAAATATCTGAATTTTGTTTTTTCGCCGAACCTTTGGAAAATTACAGTTATTTTCTTAGCTATTATGTTTTTATGTTATAATTGCATCTTTAAATATTCTTTTCTCTAATTTCAAATTATGGTAAAGTTCTTGCATAAAGTCTCATCAGTTTAAATATGACGCACATTGCTCTATACATAATACATTATAAGAGATCGGTTCATTTAAAAATATTCTTCACTTTATTTAATATTTCACAATGTGAAAAATGTTATTTATTAATCAAACCCCAATAATTAAAAATAATATAGAAACATAGCATATTTCTTTGCTCAAAGACTGGGGAATATGTTCATCAAGTTATTATTATGTGCAAAGTGAAAATTTTCAAACTAGAATATTTTTGCTTCATTGCATTTTCAAAAAAATCCATTCTACAAATTTATTTTTATTTTTATTTTTAATATACATATTTTTTGTTTAATATGGGCTTTTTTGTAAACCTATTTTTATGCAAAAATTCAAAAATAAAAGCTTTATATAAAAAAGTTTTTTAAAGAATTCATTCTGAAATTCTAAAAATAAATAAATAAATAAGGGAAAGATTATTTATAAAGCCTGCGAATAAATTTTCCTAGAATTCAATCAGAAATA
Source organism: Argiope aurantia (assembly GCA_026543865.1). Lineage (NCBI taxonomy): Eukaryota > Metazoa > Arthropoda > Arachnida > Araneae > Araneidae > Argiope > Argiope aurantia. The sequence goes on along the minus strand of JAPMOR010042039.1, from coordinate 460,154 downwards.
AATTTGGATATATGGTCAGAGGATCTAAGGAATTGCATGATTAATACATGACTAATGTATGGGATGTTTGCTCATAAATTGATGGCATTTAGCCATTTTAGTCATGAATAAAATATTCTGTCTTATACATATCTATTGGAACGAAGCCGAAGGTGGAACTATCGTTAGTTCACAATAAAAATTTAATTTTTCTGATGAATTCAATTCGTAATCACCAGTACGAGACTAATAATGGTATTTTTTTTATATAAATAAAGGGTGACCCTTAACAAGAAATGAAAATTTCTTAATATCAACACATTAATACCTACCCCAGAAAATGCTGCAACACCAAATTCCTGCATTTATAGAACCCAATTTTTCAACCGTTTTTCACGCTGTTTCTTTCTCTAGAGGTTGACGTTTTCATTTAGGATGACCTATTGCTACCAACATAAAAGCTAAAGTTATTTTCCCACTTCTTTTTGCAAAGAAATGAAGCTGTCGCGATGATTTCTGCGCTTGGAGCAGTCCTTATAAAAACTATGAAATATTTACTCGAGGTTGGCGAAAAATGAAACTTTGGACGAGAGAAGGCAAATCGCATATTTCACAAAAGTTTATTCCCTCTGGAAAAGAAGAACAAAAGAAGACTGCCGAAAAGAAAGTAGCTGTTTAATTCTGAAGGAGGAAGATCTTGCTATATATTATACACATCTTCAGCATTACGAAAGAGAAATCTAAGAACGTTTATGCACGGCAATTCGTAGAAAGTTACTAATTTCAGCCGACGTTTATACACACACACACACACACACACACACACACACAAAAAAAAAGTTAATTAAAAAAATTTGCTTTTCTTTTAATGTAGGGGTGTAAATGCTGCTCAGGTATCGTGTTAATTACCTGATTTATAACAAAGGCATAGATATCTTTTCCAAAACAGTATTTCTTTGGCTTCTAGGCAGAATACTAATATGAAAAAACTCGGTGAAAGATATTCTAATCTTTATTTTCAGTTTTGATTACTGATAGTTAATTTCATTTTATTCAAAGGACTCGAAAAGATTTCTGGGTGACAAAACTGTTTAGAGTTCTCAAAGAAAATTCTTCAACACTTCTGCAATTATTGAAGGATAAATAATCTAACAAACAATTTTAAGGAACATTAAATAAACTTTTTGTGTCATTTGTGCTTGGAATTCTCAAACGCAAACTAGGGAATTTTCGAGTGAAATTGGTGTGAAGATTTTATATTATGCTCATATTAGATCTTGTCAGGAATATTGTAGAATTATTTGGGATCCGAATTGCCGTAACAAAATTCAAATTATTGAGTGTATCCAAACCTGTTTCTTGCGGAATTTGTTTCACAAGAACAGGATTTTACTCGCAAGATATATATTTTTCTTGCCTACGTGATATGTTTTATTTGCCTAGCTCGTGTAGTAGATGAGATATTTCTCGTATTCTTTTCGTTTATTAGGTTATCAATGGTTCAATCGATTCCTTTGATATTGTGAGTTCACTAAACTTCACTGTGTTTATAAGATCTACAAGGAACCAGAGTACTTTCACCCAATGTTTATTCTAAATTTAAGGTATTCGACTAGTATAAAAACATGAATTTGGATGCAAATTAGCATCTTTATTTTTGCAATTTTAAAGTATATTAGAAAGTAAAGTATATGAAAGTAGTAAGCAAAGAAATACTGTATTTTAAAGTATGCAATTTTAAAGTTTCTGTTTCCAGTAATTATTTTGTCTTTCTCTTTTGCCAAATTATAGCAAACTATCTATGCATTTAATGTTTTTAAATGCTTATTTATAAGCATTTAAAAACATTAAATACGTTTTCTAAAGAACGAGGGTTTTTTTTTTTTTTTCCATTATTCTACTGTACGAGCACCGTGATGTCTCAAAAAATAATCGTTTCTTTCTGAAATTTTTAATCAGTTCTCGCTATATTAGGCAAAATGTAATAAACAATGGATTTGATGTTGAATACTCTAGAAGTGGATTTATGGTTGTTTAATGTAAAAAAATGTATGGATGTTATTGTTCATGAGATAAAAACACAGTTATGCGAGGAATAAATTAAAGTGATAGTTTTCTCGGCATATATTTTTTTCTTTAAATCTACCTTCACAGCGAATATAATTCTGGAAGATCATATAAAATTTCAGATTATAGTTGTCATTAATCTTGAAAACTAACCATCTGCTATCGGGAAAATGAAAGGCAACTAACGTGTCATAATATAAATAAAAAAATTGGGAACCTCCATTAATAAGCAATAGAAAAAAGAAAGCCTTAATTGACCATAATAAAAAAAAGAAGAAAAGGAAGATTTTGCCTTAAAACCTGTGCATTTCTTGAATCTTGTGTGAATTTTGTCCGAATGAAAGAAAGACTAGATAAAACGTGGAAATAGTAATTCACACAAATACATTACCTAAGTAACATTACATTACCAATTACCCTAAGTAGATTTCTAAATGTTAGGGAGAAAAAAACACGTAAATTATATCAAATAGAAAGAGAAAGTCTTTCCAAATTGTATAACACAAAAGGAAAAAAAAAAAAAAAAAAAAAAGGAAAGAATTGTTTACTGATTCCACTTCCCGTTCCAATTTTCCAAACGATATCCATTCCGCATCAGTTATTTGCTTCAGCATCCTTTAAGTCCTCTTATCCAAAAGATAGAGACCTTTTTTTGTGGAATCCACACAAAGGGATGAAGAGAGATATGGGTGCATTTCACTGTCATCACAATAGCTGTTCCTATTACCAAACTCAACTATCTTTTCGTACAGATGATAAAAATACTTGTAATTGGCCACTTGAAAGAAAATGGCGAATCTGTTTGAAGACAACTTTCAGGGAGGATGGTCAATAACGAGCGGTGAAACATCAAAGAGAGGGTCCAACTGCCCTCTCTGTCCGCCCTTTCCAATAAAAAAGGAAACATCAGCTTTTTCCGCTATTTATTTCACTTCTGTTATCTATTGCAGTGTGCTTCGAAACTGAATAAGTTGGAACTTTTTTGGAGAATAAAAATCCGTCTGTTCTCTTTCGAACGTGATTTATTAAAAATGTGCACGCGCTTATTTTATGCTTTCAGTTGGAAACAAACTTTCTCTTGTTCATATTCGCAGATTTGCCTTTTAAAACGATGCGTGTATCATCAGTTATTCAACAAAGTTAGTGAGGGGAAAAAAAATTATATAGTGTTTAGGTTTGTAGGTGAAAGTTTATAAAACCAAGAAAATAATTCTTTTAGAGAAAGTTATTTTTGTGTTTAAGGGGAAAAAATCTAATCCTTAATAGAGATAAAAGTTTTTCCGTTTGATTTGTTAGACAGTTAAATCATTTATTTTTAACTTCAAGCATAAGTATTTCCTTAATTAAAAACGCTGGTGAGAAATGAACATTGAAAATAAACTTTATTATTTTTCTGAAATAAATAAATAATGCAAATAAATACATCCTACAAAGACAGGAATGCCTGCTTTCGATGGAACTTCAATTTGACATTCCCTTCATTAAACATTTTCCATCCTTCTTCATTGGTCTGAAATAATTTCCTATATTTGTAATCTCAAAAAAGCTTTTATATTATCACTTCCGAAAATTTTTCGTGTTTAACGTTTATTCAGCAGGTAAAATTCAGTGCACTTTTCCATTAGCAATTGTGCTGGGAAAAAATCCTTCTTGCCAGTAGGTGAAATTCAGTATCCGGAATCCCTCTGTTATTGTTACACTCCTGTCCATTTCAGGTGTATTGTGTAGCTCGCTATTAAAAATCTTTGCATCCGAGATTTCGATTTCAAGTGATTTGATCGATGTAGAATAGGATAATTCAAGCGATTATCTAGATGATAATGAAGAAAGTGGAATTCCCACTGCGAAAAAAGCCATTCATTGTTTGAAAATAGGGAAGGCAAAGGGAAAAAACTCATATCTATTGAGAATACGATTTATGACGTTGCCGATAAAAACAAAACACAAAATAAAATAACCCATTTCATAAAAAGAAAATTTTAAACATGATGTCCAAGCATTGCAAAGAAAGAAATAAAAGATATGTAACCTAAATTAGTTTTTATTTCATAGTCGATGTTTTGTTTTTATTGCAACTGGATTTAGCATTTCCCCACGCATAACATTAATTTCTCTTTTATCCTTTAAATTATGTTAATTTGAGGTTATACTGTATATGTAATTTAGTTTAATTAATTTATGTCTTGTCAAAACGAAATCTATTTTGAGACGGATCTTGTCTTTAGGAGGTAAGAAGCTGCAGAAGTGATTTCCAGAAAGTAAAACAAATGCTTCATTCCATGATAATATCTAAAAACAGTTAAACTCTCAAAAGTGCATTAGGACGATTTCGACGGACACTTTGATACTTTCCAATAACTTGGTTTCTACTACCGGACGAATTTTGATATATTTTTAGTGATCGTTTTAGAGCGATTCAGTATGAATTCTACATTTATATATCTTATTCTATATTATTATTGCATAAACTCAAATTATTTTGTCGATCTACTAGTCAAACCAGTTCACAAATCAAAGAGGTAAATGAAAATTTGATTTTGCGTTAACCCGTACTTGCAATGACAATTTATTATTCTTGTAATTATCTTCTCTTTTCTTCATTTCTTTATTAAAATTGTATATAAAAGTTATATTATTTTAAATTTTCCAAAGAAGTGTGAAACGCATACGATTTTTGCCCCTTTCAAATATGTTATGTGGCAAGAGATGCCACCCGTGGCGAGTGAAATGGAAGGGGGAAATGAAAAAAGTTACAGATGGCGCTGCTTAGGCTGAATGTGACTTGAGCCGTTGATTCCCTGCTCTGTAATCTTAGGGAGACCAAACATTAGTGAGCTGATATCACTTTTTAAAGAGACATATTAAGAGAGGTCGTAAAAATAATATGTTCCAAACGCCACTTATTCTCACTACACCACTGGTCTTAATCCATCGTTTCCAGTCCGGCCGATTTCAGGCATTTTTCCTTTTATTTGTTTTAAGTACTATAATTTATTTTATTTTGTACATTTTTTTGTAAATAATAATAATAATAATTTCAGTCCATCTATATAAACTGCCGAAATTGTGAATTATTGTATAAGGCACACAATATTTGAAGCATTTACCGAGAAATGGAAATTGCTCGCGTCCTTTACTATGTTCCACTCAGATATACAGCACAGTCCGAGAAGATAATCATTCCAAATAGAATAGAATGGTGAATGGAAAAGACTATGTAATATTGAATAAAATAAATGAAAATATAATAGGTAATAAATAAATAAAAATAATACATAAATAAATAAAAAAATCTTAATAGAATAAACATGTGATATAATTAAAAAACAATGAAATTAATGCATAAAGTTTATGCAACTAAAGTAAAAAATAGGCATTGGAATTTTTTTTTTTTTTTTTTTTTTTTTTTTTTTTTTTTTTCTCACTTTCTTTTTTTTTTCTAGTTGAACAAAAGTATGCTGCATAGAATTTGCAGATGCGATCTTTTTTTCCCTTTATGTAATGATTACAAATTTTAATTGCACAATTTTTTTCACTTCTTATCTTTGTTTGTTGGGCTTAACCTGAAATTATTTATAAATTAGTTATGGGAGTTTTGTGGAAATCCCTTGATCTTTTACCTTGTAATCCTCCTAGTACTTCACGATACTTCATTTAATGGAAAGACAGTGTATTACCATAATTTCTATGATTTATCTCATTCTTCTGGTTATATCATTCTTTTAGCCAATTTATTTTCAATCCACTTAGTAATTACTAATGGTTTGCACGCAAAACTACCGGAAGAACAATTATTAAATATAACCTTGGGAAGAAATTTGATTTCATTTTATAAGTGTATGTATTCAAAAATTGACCCCGAGTATCTACAGATCTTTTACTGGAATTGCAATATCATATATGGGTTTCTGTATAGTCTGTTGCTAATTGATATTTCAAGATACATTCACATACAAACCTAGTAGCTTTGCTAGCACATTGAACATAAGGACTGTGTGGATAACAGGAACAGTACATAACCAAAAGAAAAGAAAGAACGGAGGAAGAAGCAATCGAAACATTTTTCATACAAAATTTTAAACAAGCATCCTTTCCTAACTTCATCAACTCGCAATATATATATATTCCACTCACCCTGCATCCATTCTGCAGATTCGAGATACTATCTTCCATCCCATTTACCGGACATCCATTCTTGCACAATTACCGACATAACCAACCGTTAGAACACCAAAAGAATTGCGAGAACTGCGAAGAATTCCATTGCAGCTGACTTTTAAAGTAAGAATGCAGACGATTTCGGAAAGTAAGAATTCAGACGATTTTTTTAAAGCGCATACTGACAATTAAAAATTGTAAAAGGATAAATATTTTCTGTTCGTATTCACATCAAAAATAAAATTGCAGTGTCTTAAATTAGTTATAAAAAAAACTTTTAACTATAATAAAGAACAAAATTAAAATCTTTACTCGATATTTTTTTAATTATTTTTAATTTAACATTTTTTATAAAATAGTTGTAGTTCATGTACAGCTCAACCATGGTAAAAAGTAGTAAACAAAACAGCATTAGGGTTGCTAGAAGAGCTAGAACAGCATTAGGGTTTGCTAGGGTCCGTTGGATTGCCATATTGGCTCAAATTCGGCACGCTAATCTTCATTTCAACCGACAGATCTTCTCTATTGAAACTAAAACTGAGTGCATGATGAAATTTAAAAACTCCTAGCTTATAAAAACCCGTGATTTTAGACCCCTCCATCCATCGTCTCGAAGAAAAAAGAAACAACAATCAGCACCGAAAATTCTCCGATTGGTCGCAAGATTATAAAAACGTTGATTGTTCTAAAATTGTAATATTCAGAACTTCATAATTCGATCAAATTTGATCGCAGCGACTTTTTTTTTTTCTCCCTTAATTTCAAAATTGGAATGTCAAGAATATTTCGAAGAATATGATTTCCGATGATGAAAGGACTGAATAAAATTAAGACATCATGATAATTCCTGATGTACATTTATTCAGAAATAAAATAATGTAGGCACTAGAAAGAAAAAGAAGAAAAAAAAAAACTACCTTTTTATTACTAACATAAAAACAAAAGATTATTATTTACATCAATTAAATCTTGTTTAAAGTAAAACTAAATATAGAATTTGATGATGAAACATAGAAATTTTTATTGTATAACTATTTGCGATTATATATATATATCACTTCCACCTTCATATAAAATTCAAATTTTGAGGAAACTAATTTTTTTCAGAAAATTACAGAGATACATATTACAATCAACAGAATGCCTTAAAGCTTCTATAAAAGTATGAGATATATAACTCAAATTTTGGAACTTAAAAATATTTTATTAAAGAAGCTATTAAGAAATCAAGTTCTTGTTAACATTAATCTGGATAAACCAGCTGATTTTGGTTTGGTTATATTAACGTCCCGTTTGAAGCAACACTAGGGCTATTTTGGGACGGACCTCGCAATTTTGAACCACGGTCAGATGACGAGAACGACACCCGAGCTGGCACCCCCCTCTCCACATTACACCAGCGGGAGGACGACAAACCAGCTGATCACTAGTCTATACTTATATAAAGCTCAATGTGTGAGTGTGGGTGTTGGCGCTCTACAGGCCTGCCCGTTTGACCTATAGCTACCAAATTTGGTACATGTATATCTTGGAGGTCGGAAATAAGCACCTGGGGTCCCTTTTTTTAAAATTTTTAATTAGAATTTTAATTATTAATTAAAAATTAACTTTCCCACATAAAAAATCTTCATTTTCCCCATCGCCAAATGAGTAAGGCTTCAGTTTTTTCCCGACGCTTATGAGGATAGGCTTCACATTTTTTGGCCGATTACTCCAAACAATTCTGTTTATTTTCTTAATGTTTGATGCATTTAAAATTAAACATTATTAATTAATCGATTTTTCAAATTTATTCTGAACTACTTTTGAATTAAATAAAAACAGAATGAAGGAAATTAAAAATTTCTAATCTGCATAGCGTTATCCCAACTGTCGTAGAAAGATTCACGCATTTGAGTTACCATAACTGGCGTTGAAAATTCATGCATGCGCATTGTGTTCTGATTGTTGACAACTATTTTCAACGGATGCGGAGTTGATTAAAATTATTTTTACGTTAGTTGTACGCTTTTGAAATTAAATTGCATTTATGTTAGTTATATATTTTTTGTATATGCTTATAATTTTAAGCACATCGTTTTTTAAGTAGTTTTTTTTTAAGCCTGTTTTTGACCGAATATTTCAAACGATTTTGTTTATTTTCTTAGTGTTTATTGCATTTAAAATTAAACATTGTTAATTAATCGATCTGCTCATGATGAATCTGAGAAAATTTTGTTGACAAATTCTTGAGATATTACATAAATTAAGAAAGATATTCTTTAGTGTTGTCTGACATTGAAGTTTATACCTCATTACTTTTAGAAGGAATTTTGGCTTGAAGTCAATTGGCTATTTAGTCAATGAAATTTCCACTTGTAAACAATCCCAAAATATCCTCACGTAGAAATCAATGTTAGCAATCCCAGTTGCTGTTCTTCCTCACAAAACCTTGAAGAGGCATTATCTTCTGTGGTGAACTACTGCATGCCCTGTTAGAAGAAATCACAAAAAGCTGCAAAGTCAATATAAGCCATGTACGGCAAATAACAATACGTCAAACAATACTTCTTAATACTTTTGATTCTGTAGATTCTGAGGAATTATGTGGAGGGATAAATCCCAATATCATCTAAATGGGACAGTTAACACTCAACATTTCTTTAAAATCCCTAGGTTCAAGAAATCCAAAAGCATTCAACAAAACTCACTATTTGGCGTAGCTTCACAGTTGATTTTATCATCAGACTGCCCTCATTTTCCCCCCGCAAATATTGTTTTAATAAAATTACAAATAGTTTGTTATCAGGCAAAGGTATCATACCCTATCAGATAGCAGATCACCTACTATGAATTATATATAATTTTTAAATTATTTATACCAATCAAATACTATTATTTTTGATAAATAAATGTCTTTAAAAAGTTTTTGGAACATTTCATATGCTTTTGTAACAGAAATTTTATTGCAAAAAACCCAAACTTAACATACCTTTTTGAGTAATAATATTCATCATTTAGGAAAATCAACAAAATGAAAATTCTTAAACCCCCAATATCAAATATATTTTCAGATGAGAAAATTAAATAAAATCCTCGTTGTTGCCAGATGTTTATGAGTTATAAGAATGTTTGATAACTTTTCTGAGAATATCTAATTTATATTATAAATGAAGTAGATTATATACTTTTTGATCACAATAGTATTCCAGCAGAACACCATAGTGTATAATTTAGTTAAAAATCCTGCATTTTGTGAGAAGTAAAATGCTGATTTACAAAGTTGTGAGAAATTTGTGGATTATTATTATTATTATTTGCTATCTTCCTGAATATGCTAGTCATTTTTATGAAAGTACATGCAATAATATTGATCCAAGGAATAACACTATAGTTGAAAGTTTCAAATTATTTGTTTTTATTGCAAAATGGGAGAAACAAAAATCATTTCCCCCCTTTTTCTTCAAATGCTAGTTGGCTCTCTAAATGCTCTCATAACTCGAACTAAAAGTTAAGTTCAGATATATTTTTTGCATGGTTCAAAGTTCATAACCAAAGTTTAAAGGTTATAAAGTTCAAAAACAAATCACCCAACTACTCAGGAGAAATTTTTAAAAATGCATGAAAACTATCAAAATAGTTTGATTACAAAGTGTATATTTTGTATATTTCTTATATGTCAATGAATAAAGATAAAAGCAAATGACAAAAGAACATAATGGCATTAGAATCATTCAAACACTGAAAAAAAAATGCTTATTAATATCATTTCTTGGTAAAATAATAAATTAATTTCAGAAACATCAAAACAATAACATAGTACACTACCCTTCCTTGGCCATATGCATTACCAAGCAAAGCAGCTAAATGGTTAATGTAAAGAAGTAAGCAGAAATTACAAAATTATTAATTACAGTTAGGAAAAAATAAAACACAAATGGTTCAACAACATTTATTATATACATAAAAAATGTACCTTATGGATAAATTGTATTGATATTATACAGAATTTCAAAAACAGTTCTAAACTTTCAGGACAAAAAAAACCACATGAAAGTAAGAAACTTCTCAAACATTTCTTAGAAAAAACAGCAACATATCTGAAATGAAAAAAATATATATAATTAAATAAATTCTTTTGAAATTTGTTTGCAAATAAAAAAAATGTAATCATTTTTGAGAAAACTCTAATTTAATCATGTCATTTAGATTGTTTTATTTCTTTTCTTAATTAACAATAACTAAGAAGGGAAAAAGTATTTATCTTTTAATACAATCTTTTATATACATTGTATATTATTTAAATATACAATGCATCCGCTCTTATCACAGTCCAGAACTAATTTCTAAATCATTCAAGAAAGACATGTAGTTTCAATTGAGAAAAAAAAAATGAAGAATTATAGAATAGAAAGAAACAGTAGAAAGTATTAATTTTCAGTTGTTTGAATCAACAAGTGTATTTCAGAAAAAGTTAAAAATTCTAAGTTTTTATATAGTCCCCATGTCCTATCAGTTGTCACTCTAAAACACATGATAAAAAAGAATCAATTTTTTATGATTAAAATTAATTAAATTTTCATTGCTTAATCTAAATGGGGATCATATACAAATTTTAAGAAATAAATTTAAAAAGTAAAATTTAAGTATAAGTATCATTATATCATTGTAATATAAGTATAATTGTAAATTTCTTATTGGTTTATAAACTTAATAAAAAAGTATAAAATAGTTATTAAATTTGCTCATAAATAATAAAATATAATACAGCCTGTTCCATACAAAACCATTAAGGAAAAACTTATTATTATTATATTATTTTTACAAAATAAATATTTAAAATGAGATAATAATCAGCAATTCTAAAAGCTTTAAATAAAAGCCATTTTACTGCAACATTTGTTCATATAGAAAATTAATGCAATTATTAGAAAATTTGCACTATTCTGATAGTTGCAAAGTATTCAACTTCAGAATTGAAATCAACAGGATTCAACCAGAGCCCTTTTACTGCAACATTTGTTCATATGGAAAATTAATGCAATTATTAAAAAGTTTGTACTATTCTGATAGTTGTAAGGCATTCAACTTCAGAATTGAAATCAACAGGATTCAATCAGAGTATTAATCATCATTCTCCTACTGGCATAGATTGGAATAGACATTTCACATTCTCTCATCCCTCACATCACAAAAATAATCATTTGCTTGGAAAAATCGGATATAACTGCTATAGCAGAAAAAATTTCACTATGATCAAATACAATAAAGTAAATGCGAAATAAATTCCTTTTGTGCATTCTGGAACATAGTATAACAAAATTATATGCCATAATAATACTGTTACAATCGACAATTATTTTTTTTCACATACTTTATTTTTGAAATAATTTTAAAGGGAGTATTCTTATCAATTTAAATCCATAAGAAATCAATATCTGAAACCTTAATTTTATCAAATCTCAGAAGAAAATGAACTCCTCCAAATAATCGGATACAGATTCAGAGAAGAAAATCACACTTAGTAGATGTTAAAGCTTCATCAAAGCTGAATGGCCCAATTAAGGCCATTCTTATTTTGAATATTCACAGACAGTATGTTTATGAGGATTTTCTATTACACCAAAGTGACTACAAAATGTATGATAATTCCTTCTGTTGTATATTGACATTTATCCTCTATAAAATTTCAGTCATGAAAGACTCTGCCATGTTAGTCTTTATTTTAACTTATAATAAAAATATGTATGCTTGTGTTGGCAATCTACAGGCTGGACTAATTGACCTAAAGCTACCAAACTTGTGATATTAATTCGACTAAGAATTTATAAAACAATTAAGATGCACTTGGATTCAAACACATTTTGATCATAAGTAAAAAAATAAGTTATTTATTCAATAGTAATTCTGAAATCACTTAAGTAAGTAGACTGTTTTATACAATATATAAAGAAATATTTATGTATGCCAATATCAGATATAAATTTAAGATGACAGAATTTAATGTATCTTCACTACAAAAAATCTATAAAACAATTAAAAAGTAAAGGATATAGGAATTATAAATTATTAGAATAATGTTACTCACAATAACTATTAATGAGTAAAAGACTAATAAATAATAATAACTCAAAACATAAAGACTAATAGAATATATCAGCACACGGGTGTTATGTCCAAAAGGTTCTCAATAATTCAGAGTATGGGCTTAAATTCATCATGTCGCATATCAAGAAATGGGTGTTACAGCCAAATAAGAAAATATTTATTGTTTGTCAGTTTTGTGGCATTTGTTGTCAAATGAAACAATCATCAGCAGAAAATACATTGCTGTGTCTGGTAGAACAATGCTGGTCTTGTGCATTTTTAATTCTCAAAAAAATGTAAAAACTATGAACAGCCAAGGTGTGTTCATTCCAGAAGCAAATGGTTGCAGATCCACTAATCATGCATAAAATACTAAAAACCAAAAACGAGTGATCTCTCTTCATGACAATACCAGACCCCAAAGTGACAATAATGAAAACTGCCAAGGAGATAATTAGCTGTTTTGGGGGGAGAAAGTTTTTTTTCTTCAGACATTGTTCCATTTAACTATCATTTGTTTTTGAAACAAAATAGCAATTTTCATCTAGAACAATTTAGTAACCTAGGTGATAGCAAACAGGTAATAGTCCAATTAAATGGCACCTGAGAAAAACTTTTCATAAATGGAACACATTAATCATTGGGTGCATGTAATTTAAGCTGCAAGGGACTACTTTTTCTAAATAAAATGCAATTACAAGAAATTTCTGAGACATCATTTCTCATTAACAAGACATAAAATCTAATTTTAATCTAAATTTTAAAATCTGGTAAAGGAACTTCAAAACAAATTAAACAATAAATAAAATAAATCTATCATTTATTTATCATTGTTTGAACTTTTGTTATAAATTAGATAGAAACTGCTTTCAAAAAGGCTAAAGTCATTGCAAGGAAAAAGGCAGAGAAGAGTGACAGTAATACGAGCTTTTTAATCAGATTTCGAATGCACATTTTAAAAAAAGGTTAAAATTAAGGTTTGAAAATCCCTTTTCAGATCTTAATTTCTAAGGCATTGCAATAAGTGAAAAACTCATATTATAAAAAATTTTCATTATGAAGATGCAATATTTGAAAAACTTTATATTTTCAGTAGTGAGGGAGATACAGGAAAAGAAAAATCAGACTCCACCATTTCTACCTCTCAGAGATTAATGAGTTATCTATGAACTTGACAAAGATTTTTACCCACCAGATATTTTATGCCTCACCAATTATATATATGTATAAAGGGATCATGGAGAAGCTAATGAAATTTTCTTAATGTCGCATCACGAGAACAAGAGCAACAAGTATCTTCTTATAAGGAATTTATTTAAACACTGGATGTGATACTGAAGGAAATTAGGATGAATCACTGTTCTGTATATTAGAATCCAAAGGGATCTGAATGAATGTCATTGAGACATTGGAAGAAAGAAACTGAAGGTGTAATCCTATGAACTGTAAATAAAACCCAAGCATATTTATTACCATAGCTTAATCCTCTCCCACATGAGGTATGTTCCCCTAACTGGACTTTACAACACTACTATATTCACCAGGGTTTCAAGAATTTAATTAAGTAGCTGAATTTCATTCATTTACTTCTGCCCCTCAAAGGGAACAATTATTAAAGGAAAGAGATGTCATTTCCTGATAAACAAAATAAACTATTTTATTGAAGATTTTGAAAATGTATGCAATTAGGTCTAATTGATTAAATTTTTAAATATATTTATTTCCACAGTGAGGCTAGAGCTGATCAAATTCAAATAAAATGCAATTGATAAGAATACTGAACAGACTGATCATCATCGGCAGCTAATAACATTTAAAATGTTTTTACTAAGCAAGGATACATATCCAAAGTACAGTAGCACTATTGCTAGAAAATGCATCCAGTCTTTATCCAACAATGAAAATCTAGTCAATTTGACTCATAATTGTACTGTTGTAACTTATACTATTTAATTTATCATTTCAACGATTTATGAACACAAGATAACTGAGAAATGTGCCATCTTCTATAAGTCAAAGAATACTGAGATACTCAGGAAGTCCTAGTACTAAATACTCAGGAAGTCCTAGTACTAAAAATAGGAAAATACATGTAAGGACTACAGTGGAATTGCTATACATTTGCATCACTTATTGTAGAAAGTTGACAAAACATAAGTTTTACAGGAGACATAAGCAATAATTTTCTATCATTCCTGATGAAGAAATATGTTATCTCTAAATACTTTTCATACAAATTTTTGAATACAAAAACATGACCAACATTCTTCTATTTTTTTTCTTTGAATCATGGACAAGTTTTGATAAATGAAGTTCACTCATCATGATTTTATTAAAGTAAAAAAGTCTTGATTGATTAAAAAACTTGGTTAAAATTAAAAATGAGATTTCAGAAAGAAGGGATTGTAAAAACATAACAAAAGAACACTGCAATTGTTAATGAAAAATAAAGCAATTCAATGCTCAAGATAACACAAGTAAAATCATCATCAGGAAATGTTGATCCAAAATTTCTTTGCATCACCTGGGAAATAAATAAGTTTTTCTTTAAGGTAATTAATTTTCATCAAATTTATAGGAATTTTTATTTAATATTTTATATTGTAGAAAAATTTAGGTTTGTATCAGTTTCATCAATTGAGATGAGTACAAATAAAACCATTAATTCTGACATTGTACTCTGCTTTGCAGTTTTTCTTTACTGTAAAAATCTGGTCATAATAAAGATTGCAAAGATATCTTCCTAGTTATTTGGTATATTTTCCCATACAATATAATAGTCAAAAATTTTTTTAAAAAAATATTTAGACTACAAAGGAATAAAATCTTCAAGAATTCTACACTAACAGAATGTAACTTTCCTATTTTCTGAGGTTAGATCTTATAATTGTCTGCCATTAGGAATTTTTTAAAAAATGTACCTTGATTGGAAATACTTGGAAAATTTCTTTAAGTTTTTCTTTCTCAACCAATGTCATTTTAAGAGTAATCTTAGTCCTGATAAGATTAGCAGGACCTGAAGGCATTCGTTCTTTCAGTATAAAAATGTTTTTTTTAAATGTTCCAATGAATTATCAAGCAAACTTTTTACACCTCTTCTACCTTCAGAACACATTAAAAAAAAGTTATTCCACTAGTTTCTAGATAATAGATGATGGAAAATTAATCATCAACTTTCAAAAATAACAAACATCTTGCACTGGTAAACAAAATTAAGGAACATTTGCTACAAAATCAATACTTAGAATCACCAGTTATTTTTGTCATTTCATTGAGTTATTCAGTTTCTTGCAAAAGTTACAGCATTTGCCATAAATAGAGATCAAGTCCAGGACATATTCTCATTCTGAGGTAAATATGAATTTTAACTTAAAGGAAAATAGTTAGTCAAACACATTTAATTTCTGCAGTAAATGATGTATCTATCTACCTTAAACAATTTTCTGCAATAATTAACTAATAATTTCCAAAAATATTCACTTGCTCTGTTTCTTCAATTAACATTTCATTCATGCTTGGTTTAGAATAAAACCTCCAATAGCAAGCAAGCAATTTTTTTATAAAGTGCCAGTTGTCAATTTTTGTTGTTGTGGCTTATCCCATCTGGTCGACAGTAACATCAAACCAGATCCATGAGCCTGAACGCCTTCAAGCAATGTAGCACAGCCTCAGGACTTGAGAGCAGCTGGCTTTTAGTGAAAACGGTGCAGGTCAAATTGTGGGCAGGAACAGCCTGAGTCGCACTGCATTTTAGACACAGGGGATAAACTTTGTTGCTCATCACATGATGTTGTACACGAGTGTGTCCACTTCGAAATCTAGCGAGAGTTATCTGATTGCACCTGTTGCCAACCCCAATTAAAACAGCACCAGGGTGACTTTCCACATACCATTCATGCACGGGGGCCCTCCTCCAAAAAGAGCAAATATCTTGACTGTCAATTCTTAAATAGTACTGATCAGGAACACAGCATAAGGACATAATTCATAAATTTGTAATTAATGTTTTTCAGCTATGGGATGTTTCAACTTACTTGACGTGAAATGTTCAAATGGAGTTTCTGCCCATTATACATAAACAAATCAAATAAGTTTCATTAATAGAGTCATTGTCAGGCGCATACATTTTACTATCAATTTTCAACAATGCATGCTACTATCAATTTTCAACCATATGTGCTTACTAACATAAGATAGAAATATTTTGAGAATTGATATTATTCCATTAGCAAACCCTGAATAGTCATCAAACTTGAATATTGGCTCTATTTTGAGTTGCAGTAATAAAGATCTAGGTAATACTTGCTGTATTACCATTAAGATTTTGACAGGCTTTCTTTAAAACACTACTAATGAAAGAGTTCAGAGAATTCTGATTGCTATTGAGCAAACAAAAAGACATCTAGCTACAGGCAGAAATTAAGTTGTTAATCATTCTTTACTTTTTACATATTAAATTATAATTCAGTATAAATATTATGATATCAACTTTCCTAAAAGTTAAAGCTAGGCAGTGTTACATAGATTATTTATTAAATGCAGAGAATGTTAAAATATTTTTTTGTTATTGCAAATATACAACTATAAAAAATTTCTAAAAACAAGCATTCATTTTAATTAATTTGTTTCGTTAAGTTAAATTTTCAGTTCCTTTAAGAAAATCTTGTTCAACAGGAAAGTATTTATAAAGATAACCTCATCGTACCTCAGCATTTAGGTATACTGAATGATCAACGAGCTACAACAAGTTTGACATATAGGACACTGGTGGAGTTACTGGCTTAGATCAAATCTGAAATTTCAGCCAGGCCCCAGTTTCACAACACTAAATGTTTTCAACCACCAACAATCCTTAAAGCCTACAAATTCTGAACTATCTACCTGATTTCAAAGTATAAAGATTGTGTTTAAAAAATAAGTGAAAGAAAAATACAATTAAAAAAAATGAAAGCAGCTGCAACACAAACAAGATCCAAAACCATCTCATCTACTAACCTCGCATCTAACATCAATCCCCTACAAAGATCTATTTCTTTTATAATAATAAATAGCTTAGTATCCAAGTTACAGACCAACCATTCCAAAGTGATATATGGATAATATACAATTTAGCAGACTTCCAACATATTGTCATCTTCTGATTCTATAACATTAAATACAAATAGTTAAAGAAATGAGATGAACACAGTTACTTTTAAAAATTAAATTTTCATTCATTTTCTTACTTATGTTAATTCAGAAGTTCCTTAGCTTTTGCTCTCTTTCCCTGTCCAGGTTTAGGCTTCACTTTGCCCCGCAAAATCTTTTGACGAACCATTTCTTCTTTGAAATCTAGATGCTCATCTCTATAAGCAAAATTAATATTATAATTATGCAGCAATATTGGAAGTCATATTTGAAATAAAATTTAATAAAAAAATCTCAATTAAGAACATGATTATCATAATGCAATCTCAAAAATGTATTTTTTCAATGGACAAATCAAAATATTTTATGAATTATATATTATAATTCTGTAATTACAGTTTATCTATTATTCCTATTCTGATACAGTTCCTTAATTTTAAAATTAATTAAATAGAAATATTTTAAAATGCAATTTTATTAATGAATTAAAAAACAGAAATTCTTTTTATTTTATTGTTACTTCAATTTTATTCCTTAATCTTATAATACATGCTACACATATTACAGAATCTTGAAATAAAATTTTTTTAATTTCAGAACTAAATTATATTTTTACACAGAATCAAGATTTGACTGAAGAAATCAATTAATATAATTAAATTATGAAAATAATTCCTTAATCTTTATGCATCATGTACATTGAATTATCACTTCAAAATTATAAGCTGAATTCAAATCATTAAAAAATGTTATAATTTGATATGAAAATCACACATAATCAACAAACTTCTTAAGTATTCTTAATTGAATCAGTAAGACAATAAATTTTCAGAATGAAAGTTGACATTTAATTACACACAAAAAAAGAAAAATAGTTCAGATGTTAAAACAGTGTCTATATTCAATAAGAAGAAACAACTATTTAAAGATTCAAAATTTCAGTGCATCATGAAATTTGAAAAATAGATCATTAAAGTATATCTATGCATTAAGAATAACTTTTACGTCTTCATAATTAAATCAAACTGTATAAAAATTAAGACAAACTATTTTTATGCACCAGAATTAAAGTAATTTGCAACATTTGATAATTGTGATGTAAACTGAGATTTAATTTATTATTTAATATGGTTTGCTAATGATATTCAATATTCCTTCACAAAATTGAATGATTCCAATTATTAGCCTTAACTACACAGTATTACTGAAAATTAAAGAGGCACAATACAATTTGCACAAATACATAAATGGTTTGATTTTGAATGCTATAACTTAAAAATGCAATGGTTTAATAAATAATATTGTGTGATCTTTTTTTTAACAAAATTAAAGATCTTTGTCAAATTTTGGATATTTGATTTTCAAATTTATGAAATTACTTGTTTCCAAGCATTCATAAATCTTTTGCTAGTATTTATATTCTTAATCAACATAATTCCATTCGTAAGTATGCATTTAAAATTTTTATATACTTGCAAATGTCAAAAATTTATTCACCTTTTAATGGAAATCTTTTGATAATATTATAAATAAATAAGTTTGCACTAAAATCTTTCAATAGAGAAAATTATCTCACCTAAAAAGTCCATGTTCTCTCAAAATTCGTACCAATTTCGAATATTCTTCATGAGGCGGGTAATAATTAACAATGTAAGGATCTAAATCAGCCGGCTTTTTTTGCATTAGGCGAACTACTTTAGTTGACTTACCATTTGTAGGTCTAGAAATTTCACCAAAAATTCTATTACTGAGGCGAGTCATACGAAATGCATAATTTGACATACCAGGTACGAACTGCATCTTTTATTTTCAAATAAAATAAATATATTTTTACATAAAAGTTCTCAAATCAACATTGCCAAATAGAAGACACCAAAAATAAACAAACATACAATGCGATTCATGATGCCAAATTCTAAAAACATTTTCATGGATTATAGTAAATAGTATTAAGCTGTAGACAAGACATGATTAATATAATTTATTTTATTTACCCAATATTATATATTTGCAAGCCATCAATGTAGAAATTCAATTAAACATAAGTTAACAATTAAGAAATACTATTTACAAAAATGAGACATTTCTCATGATACTCTTCATAACCGTGATTTTTTAGCTGAGCAGGAGGCAATTTAGAAAATTCAATCAAGAATGTAAAAGTTGATGTGCTAAAGTGCATTTGATCAGTTTCGATAATTTCATAAATTCTTTAAGTATTAGAAACACACCATTTTATTTTAAATTATTATTCCTCTTTATTTTAAACATGTTTTCACCATTCTCGAAAACGCCGGTTTCAGCTGTTAAAGGACAAAAACATATGAAATCTAGCCCGTATATTTCACCTTTTTTACGGCGGTCTTTGAATTCCAAGTATATATTTTATTCTATATTAACTTTACAATACATTTTTTTTAATTTTAATTAAATTTAGAAAAATTATCTTTGAAAATTTGCTTTCTTTTGTACATTTCTGTTTGTTTATTGACTCTTTGATGGGGATCAATAATGCTTCTGATTGTAAAAATAACATAGAAAGCATGGTTAAATTGAAAAATTAATTGTATGTAATCTCAGTTGAAAGCAGTAATTTCAAACGGAATTTCTACAGGTTATTCCAAAGTAAAAGAAACTGCTCTTTATATAAATACTAAGTTTTTATGGGTAAAAAAAAAAAAGGATTGGCAGTTTTAAAATATTAAACATATAATTTTTTTCAGTTTTTCTCGAAATTCCTCATTTGGACAAAGCTTTATGAACTCTCATCTTGAAGATCCATCAAATCATTTATTTGAATGCTATGGATCGACATTACCTGTTCTGGTTACTGAAGCAATAACTGTAGCAGATAGTATGTATTAATGGATATAGATATTTTATTTTGCTATGCATTCTTAATTTTATTGATTATGCCATTTAAGTTGCTCTAATATACTTCAATATTGGAAATCCAGCTAAAATAGTCTTTTAAAATAAATTTTTCTAGTTAAAATTACTATTAATATTATTCTCCCCATGTTTCAGTTTTGTTTGTAAATCATTAAATTTTGTTTCCAAATAAATAATCAAATCTCTGTTTTTATAAGTTTTAACATTATGCTTGAAAACTTACAATTTAAATCACTTTGAAGATAATTAATTCAACATAATTTTGCAATGATTTTTAAGATGTGTCCTTGCTCTTTAGTGGCTTTGCATCAAAATACTGTTGATTTCAACTTGAG
Organism: Argiope aurantia; assembly: GCA_026543865.1. Lineage (NCBI taxonomy): Eukaryota > Metazoa > Arthropoda > Arachnida > Araneae > Araneidae > Argiope > Argiope aurantia. Next base: position 439,530 of record JAPMOR010042039.1, on the reverse strand, counting down.
AATAAGAATAAAACTTCATAAATTAAGTTGCAAAAGAGAAATAGTGAAACTTGGTTGTCCAAAATAATGGAAAAAGTTTGCTGGAAACAGTTACTTTCATATGTTATAGTATAGGTGAGACTAAATGTGTAACTATCAGTTTTTGTGCTGCATTGTTTCCGATAGTCCCAAGGATGTGTGCAAGTCTATTGTGCATCATCATTTGCTTAACTTTGTTCTGGGTGAAGATAAAATGAGAGACTTGTCAGAGTTCCAAAGAGAGCAGGTAATGGGAGCCTGCCTGGTTGGTATATTGATAACCATAGATCTCTGTTGGGGGTATCAATAGGTACCGTGTTGAAGGTTGCAACAATCATGACTAAACAACATTTGCTAGAACAAACTGCGGAAGAAAAATCAAACTGACTGTGAGAGAAGGTGGACGTTAAAAGGATTGTGAGCACCAGAAAAAAGACCATGATAGCAAAAGTGACTGCTGAACTTAATAATCATCTACAGAACCTTGTATCAACCTATATAGTTCAAAGGAAACTGCATAAACAAAATATTCCAACAGAGCTTCGATTGCGAAACCTCTTGTGATAGATGTAAATTGGAAATGTTGAGTACAGCGGTGTAAGGACCATAAAACTTGCACTGCAGATCAATGAAAGTATATATTTTTTTCTGATGAATCTAGTTTCACCCTATTCCCCACCGCGTGTTTATATGTGGTGAGCTCCCGTAGAAACCAATCCAGAATGCCTCCTTCCTACAGTGAAGTATGGGAATAATTCTGTAATGGTTTGAGGCTTCATCTTGTGGTTTGTAGTAGGTTCCTGTGCCATGGCATGTCACTAGCAATGACTATACCATTCTTTTGGCCAACCAACTGTTTTCTACGGTGCAGACATTCTTTCCATCTGGAGATTGCACTCATCAAGGTGATAATTCTCTGATTTACCGTTGTCAAACTGTTCAATCATGGTTTGGGGAACATGAAGATTCAGTTACCTACTTTCTGTAGCCTGCCCAATTATCAGATTTGAACATCATAGAGCCCTGTTGTCTTTTTGGAAAAAAGAGTGAGATCCTGTTATCCTCCTCCTGCATCTGTCTGGGAGTTAGAGCAGTTTCTGCTTGAGGGATGGTACAACATCTCACTTACCATCATGCAGAACTTGTATATATTCATTTCAAGGAGGATTTAAGCAGTTTTAATTACCAGTAATGGTCCAACACCATAGTAGGTATAAAATGCTTCTTTTTATAAGAGTTTTCCATTATTTTGGACAACCCCTGTACATATATATCAAGTAGATATCGATCACATTAAAGCATGTCAAACCAAAATCATAATTGCATTGAACATCAAAGAAAATAATAGAGGAAATGAAAGTAATTATAGAACAAATTATAAATTTGGATGATAATATGTAGTTATTTTCTTGCAGTAAGGAATAATTTTTTTTCTTTCTTCCAAATGAGAAATTATTAAAAGAAATCTGAATAGGCTTATAGTTGATTGCAATCGAAGTCTTAGAAAAAAAATTAGGTATTAGGATTGCAACCAAATTATTCAATATATATCAAATATCTTCGCTTAAATGCATTTAAAAAAAAGCAAAATGTTCATAATTCTTTTGGATATGCTAAACTAAGCTTAGTATTTACATCTACAGAAGAAGAGAAAATATTTTATTTGCTAAAATTTGGATCTTTTCCATTGAAAGTCAGGAAATTGGTATCAGAGTGCTGTAAGCTTTGGCATTTACAATATGCCTTTTTTACAATATGGAATGAAAATAAAATATCCGATGAATTCTGATGAGGAAGAATATATATAATACTTAATTTTTCAAATTTCTGAAAGATAATGATTTGTCGTTTGTTTCAGTTGCAATTTTGTTAAAAAATTTTATGTTGATTGTCTAAATAATCTTACATTATTAATAATTTATTTTATTATAAACCACTATTAATTTATTTTGCTATAAACTACTTGATATCATTTATTGTCACTTTGCCAAATAATGCTTGCAGATGTCTTTATTATTTTAATAAATAAAAGAATGTTAACAAAGGATATTTTTAATTTTTTTTTTTTTTTTTGTTATAACTTGCCACAAGAGTGTGGCAAGTTGTAACAGCTAATTTGTTTTGAAAAAAATATTTATTGTGCTAAAATTATTAAAACTTTCTGTTTTTTGTATACAATGAATATATAGTTATTCTGCTAAATAAAGCAGATATAATTGAGAAATATTTATTTTTTTAAAAACATTGCCAACTAGTTCCCTGCTCCACTTCATTTGTACTGTTATTAAATATTTTATTATTATAAATAATAATACATTTGGAAGAATGTATACTGACCAGACCTTAAATTGGAATGTGATATTCCTTTGTGAAAGATTTACTCTCAAATATAAGTATTTGGACAGTATCTAAGATATAATTGAGAATTTTATTTAATTGTATTTAGATGATAGTTTGTTTCTTAAATACTAAGATGTATGCCTTAACATTATAATGCTTTTAAAAATTACTGCTCTTGCATAATTATAAAAATACTTTACTTAAAGTTGTTCTTTTAAGAATCAATTTAGTGTAGCATAATTTTCTCTAAAAGAATTATTCAGTTTTTTTTATTAGTATATTCACTAAAAAGTGTGGATTAGTTTCTTTATTATTTTTTAAATCAATATCAAAATTGTTCGAGTTTGATGCTACCATGTGATCTTGCTGTGTGTTAACATATTTGTTCGTCTTTATCATTGTATATAGTTATGTGCATAACAGTTTACTTACAGCAATAAAATGACTATTACCCAATTCTAGAGTGATAGAAAATAAAATTAAATGGAATTAAAAGGGAAAAGAAACCTGTGACTATTAATTATTTATAACACTTGTGTGACTTTTGAATTCTAGATTTATCTCAAGTGTAGTTAAATCTCAAACTGGTTTAGACCAATCAGTAATTTGCCAAATTCAGTAATGTAGGCTAATAATGATTTGTAAGCAAACCTATATATCTATTCATAACAATAATTATAGTGGTCAAATAATAATGTACAGTTAAAATATTTTTACATGTTAGAAGAAAAAGGTTAGATATATTGGATCCTCCTCCCACTCCTAATAATATGACACTTTCTGTTTTTGGAATGTTTTATTTTGATTCAACTAAGAATCTACACAAGTGCTGAGTTCATGGGTTCTTTATAATTTTTGTGATGATTTATAATGTAAGTGATTAATTTAATTTCAGCTTATAATTTTTTTAAATGAAATTACTCATTGAACATACGATGCATGCGCAAATCAATTAAATGGTTAACCATCGTCTTTTTATACAAGACAATCTTAAAATAACTTTAGTTGCTTGAAACTTGGCACTAAAAACATATGTACTCTTAAATGTAACTAAATTTATTTATATGATATTCTAGCTGTGGTATTTTACTTTATATAACAAAAAAAAAAGTAAAGACATTAATTTTTTAGCATCAATTACAATATGGTGCTGCAATATGCAAGCAGCCTAATGAAATTAACAAATGAATTATAGACTTTTTTTGTCAACTTTTACTAAAATTTTTGTTTTTATTTAAGTCAAATTAGGTTTAAATTGATTTTTTAAATGTTTAAAAAATGTATGTTTTATTTTTGAATATGGTGTAATCTATTGAACTTGTACAATGCATCTTTTCAAAATGATTAGACTATCAAATTCAGATGATCCTACAGCCAAGAATCGCAAACAGTGAGATTCAATGCATAGCTAATTATCTATATGTCTAAAATTTTACACACTTTGCAAAATTTTGCATAATATGAACTTGAGCATTTTGCATTATCACATACTGCACTTTAATCTGTATTCTGAATCTAAGTAGTGTAAATCACATGCATCAAAAGTTGTTATGATTACTGTAAATTTTCTGTCATTTTGTCATTAATTGAATTACTATATCAAATGGCAATTAGTTATTCAGAATTCTAGCTTTTTTTTAAAACATAAAACAAAACTAAATGGTTTGAGTAATGTATAGACCAAATTAACTTATATTTGGATGAACAGATTCCTTAATGTCCATGCTGCAAGCATGTTATTTTATAATCATTTTTGTACAAATTTCAGTAATTTATATTTTAGGATGGCTTAGCTTAGTGTTCAACGATTAAAGAAAAATCAGAACATATCTTTCGCATTAAATTGAATCTATATATAGAAGTTTTTTGAAATTTATTAAGGCAATGTTCTTTTATTTTAGGAATCTCTGACATTTCTGTAAAATTGGAACCGTTTGGTTATGCTAGTCTGGTTTGCGGTCGCCAGTTATTGATTTGGAAATACAAACAAGATGGAGAAAAAAGTGTTGTAAGGCATCTTTATCTTACCCTTATGGTGTTACACATTTTTAAAATGTATTATTTTACAACATATTTATTCTCTTCTGCCACCAAGAAATAAAGTTAATTCTTAAAGCATATTTTGGGAGGAATTATGTTGAATTATGTTTCTTTTTGTCATTATATAATTATAATGTTTTTATTGATTTTCAAAATTTTGGTAGTAACCTTGAAAATATTTATGTATTTTTTAATTATGTTTAATACAACATTTTTTTAATTGCAATAATTTTTATTCTAATTAAATAGATAATATTTTTTTGTATTAGTTCTAAGTCTACAGAATGCTTTTAATCCCCATTTCTTTTTTAAATAAACAACTTTCACTCATTATAGCTTTAATGTATTCACCTTCTACTTGTATATAGTATGCAAAACTGGATTGAGGATTTAAGAATTGATAAAATAACTTCATCAATAGGAAGTTCTCAATGAGAATCACTTATACTTTTGTTTTCCCCTTCCTTTTTTATTTTTATGTTATGTAATTAACACGATTTTTCTTTTTTGCATGTGTTCATTATTTTTCTTATCAATGCAGCTTATGTGATAGACAAAAATGAGTTTTTTTTCACTCTATTATTACATGCATACATATATAATTTCGCTGATAAGTTTTTATATGTATTCTTTGTTTTACATATTTATCTGTATAAAATGCACCAAAAAAAGTTTTTCTCTTCTAATTTTTGTTTTAAGTTAAAATTAAAGTTTTTCTCTTCTAAATATTGCATCTAGGAATATACTGGGAACAATTTTAAAATCTTATTAAATAAGATGGACAATTACATGAAATCACTTTGATTTCTGTGAAGGATGATAGTGATATTAAATGTTTGCATGTTTCTCAAGATGTAAAAGTATCAATCAGTAAAATGTTTCTCATATATTCATTGTTTCTGATACAAAATTTTCAGACCTATTCTTGCTAAAATAAAGATATACCTAACTATAGATAAACCTAAATATAGATGTACTTAACACAAATTAAGATGCAAATATTTATTTTCAGAATGCAAATGTATTCAATTCAGAAAAATTATCATATATAAATATTTTCTTATAGTATATCATCTAAACATCATGGCTTAAATCTTCTAATCAGGTTTAATGATGCTCATTTTGACAATTCTGACTTTTTTTTTTTCTTTTCTTTTTTATAAAAAAAGAAGAACTGAAACTTTAAGATAAAAATATATCTACTGAACTATCAAACATGAATGTGATTTTTAAAAGAATGACATATTTCAGTAGCAAGGAATGTTTGGAAAGGCTAATTTGTAATTGTAGGCTGTAGAAGAATAAAAACATAATTTTCCAAATTCCCAACATCTTTCAAAGAAGTGTGTTTATAGAATGAATGATTTAATAATTACAAACTGCAGTATCCTTATTTCCCCAGTGGGGAAAGGGGGCAGTGAGGTATTATACATGAGGTACAGAAAAGGACATTTTAGCATATATTTCAACTTACCCTCATGCTAATGTATAAACTTTAAATTCTAAACTCAACATTTGAATACTGACAAAGTAGAGAATATTTCAATGGTACTCATGCACCATTTGTGGAGTCTAGAAATTGTTGCAATAAAGTGAACAACTAAATGATCAGTGTCTAGAATTTTATAATCAGGTCTTAATGCAGAATCAAAATATTCTTCTTAAACCAAAATTCAAAACCGTTTTGAGAAATGTAATTTGGATAGATGAATGTTGCTTTAATTGAGATGGAAACATTAATTTTGGAATGGTGGAAAACCATTCCTTGTACAAGATCAGTGGTGATTTTCAACAAATATATGATATGACATTTTTGGAAGTTCATTGGTTTATCTCATTTTATAAAACTGTGTACTGAATGGTTTCCAATATATTCCATTTATTTTTAATTGGAATTGTGGCTGTACTAAAGGATGAATAACTCTTATCATAACACACTATTTGGATCTTTGTCAAGGAGTTCGAAAGGGGGGTCAAGGGTTTTTTTGAATGTTGGAATTTGTATTTCAGTGGCGTTTGAAATTTATAACACTAGGATTGATATATTTTGTATAAAAATATTTAGACAATCAACAGTCTTGTTTGAAACTGTGGGAGGTAATTAACATTCTGATGATGAAATCACTTCGTCAGACTATAGTTGAAAGAGATATTTTTTATATACAATATTAAGATTGAAAACTTGAATAAAGAAACATATGTTACAAAATGTCTATTTTTAAATAAAATGGGGGAGGAAAAGGCATTAGTGTAAAGAATATACAAATCTTGGAAGAAGTTACATTATATGCAAAAAAGAAAAAAGCATGTTGAAAGAATTTTTAAAAAATACAATTTTGAAATGACAAGAATAGAAAATTTATGCTAAACTGTTTTAAATAAAACAGGGGTTCAATTTATAATTGAACAGATGGTTTTTGCAGTGCAAAAGTCAATGAACAAACTAGTTGAAAAGACAAAGAAAAGTAGAGATTTTCATTGCTTAGAATAAAATAATTAACTTAGGTTTTTACTGAATATTCTAAAATGGTAATTTAAAATATATTATTTGGTATTGTTTGTAGATCACTTGTTTGAATTTAAAGATTTATCATTCAATTTTTTTCTCTTCATTCTGTCCAGTACTCATCAAAAGTGAGATTAGATATTCTTGTAAGATTCACATTTTTTTAAATGCATTTTGCTGTATAGTTAATGTATTTGTAAAATTAGCACCCAATACTAATTTGTATGAAATTAACATTTAGTAGTAGCTGTGCAATGACTAATGGAAACTCACTTTGAATTATGGTATGGGTGCTAATTTATATGAAATTAACATTTAATAGCAGTCGTGTAATGACTCACGGAAACTCGCTTTTGGATTATTAACTGTAAGATAAGCATAATATGGGCTGTTAGTCTCTTTTCTTAAGCATGTACAATGTGTACAGCATTTGATTGTTAATAATAAAAATATTTGACAAAATATATAATTTTATTGTCCCTGTATTTTTTGTTACTCTCTCTCCCCCCCCCCCTTAAATTCAGTAATTGTAGGAACCATATTAACAACGAAATTACAGTTTCTAAGTTCTGAATTGGGTCTTGATTTTCAAAAGTAATGTAGCTGTTTGATTAGTTCTTTGTTATTGAGTGTTTTGTATCAATTTCTTTGTTTTGGGCTCCATTTTTTTTTTTTCAATTTTTTTTTTTTTTTTTTTTTTTTTTCCTTGCTGGCTTTTTTTTTTTTTTTTTTTTTTTTTTTTTTTGAGCTGGCAAAGATTAAATAATGTAATTATGTTTGTTTTATAGTTATATTGTTTCAAAATTTGTGTTCATAATTTATAGTAAAAAATTTAATGTAATGCAAGGATGATTTTTAGGTCCACTGTAAAGAGTTGACTCTACCTCCAAGTGATCTTGCCCATAAGGCTGAACTCGTTCACCTATTCCAAACAGAAGAGTCTCGACTTCCATCTGCTTTGGCAGTGTCTCCTGAAGGGCATGTTCGCTACTGGCCCAATATCAATCACGAAGGGTCCTCTGTGGATGCACAACCTCATTTGCAAGGGCAGGAATGCTGCTCACTGAGTTCAATTTATGTAAGTTCCTTTTAGGGATTTTTAAATATATGAAGTGCGAAAAGACAGTTGATTAAAAAAAGTAACTTTTGGAATGGCCATGTTTTACTCCTCATTTAAATCTTCCATTGCAAAATCATGCTTATCTATTTTACTCACTCTTATTTTACTTGTTTTATTTCTTGTTTATAGTTTTATAGTGTTCAATCGCTTCATGTGCATGCTTACCTTTGAGAATTCATAAAACTTTCATTTCTTTTGATAATTCATAAGAGAAAATAGAATTCTTTAAACTAATTCATAACATAGCTTTTTTTTTTATTTGGTCTGTATATATTTTAGCAAAATTTTGTTTGCTCTATTATGAGTATTAATTTAAGAGTTGTGTATGAATTTATCTCTTATTTTTTTGTTAATTAGGCAAATTTTTTGATATTAACTGTATCATTTGCTTTTGTATATTTTTATGTTGTTATATTTATATATATATTATTTGTTTGTGCCATGATTCAGTGAATTTTGTATATGATAATGTTATATCATATGCCTATTCACTAGAGGGGGGTTGAGAATGCACAAACAATTGAGTGTGAGGTGAAAGTATAAGAGAATCCTTTTTATGTCAGTATGCTTGAGCTGTATACCCTTTGCTTGAGCCGCCTTTTTCTTTTTATTTCTGAAAGTGAATATTTAGCGATTAGGCAAAGGGTAGTCAACAGCCTTCTGATAACCATTATTATTATTTTTTGTTTTCTGATATGATAGAATTTTGAAGCTTTATTCATTCAAGCGTTCTCACTGATAGTATATTATTTTTAAAATTCTAAAACTTTGATTATTCATTAATCATCAATTTAATTTCATTTTCATTTCTTACAAGTATTTTAATAATGAATTTAAAGAGAAAAAATAATTCCAAGAGTGAAAACATTTTTTATTGAATTGTAAATCATAAATGAAATAAAAAATTAAAAAGTAGAAATTAATTAAAATAAAAAAATATATTCTCCATTTTAGTACACTAAGAAAAGTATGTTTTTAAAAATTATTATTTTTTAAATTTATTGAAATAAAGACTAAATACAATTAATAAAATTAAGTATGTCTTGATATCATAATTCTAGATTTCTATCAAGTTTTAGCCAAAATCAATTTGAAAGATGTCTAACTGTTTGTGTCCATGCATTTGAATGCAATAATTGGAAAATAAATTTAACAGATAAGATTTGGCATGTATAGTTTTATTTGTAGATTTTTACAATTTAGTGAATAAAACCTGTTGATGATGTGTTAGTTTGTCTTTCTCTGCATAGTTACGCATGATTACTCAAAAATTATACATTATTTAAATTCAGTATGTTGTCTTCACATCAAATTTAGAAATCTATCTGAAATTTGTTTTTTGTGAAGCAGATGTTCAAATACTTACTTGATTTCCATAATTATGTTACAAGATTTAATCCCAAATGTGTTATATTTTGTAAATGAGCCAGATAATTAAGAAGAGAATGTTCCTGCTATTTAAAATGGCTATTAATTGTTATTGTTACAATTAATATCTGAATCTTGTTGATTTGATTTGTATTAAAATACACAGTAAAAAAACTACTGAATTTAGCTATAGGTGTGCAATGCTCTGCACTTGCCCTTGAGGAATACTGACATATCTTCTGTCTGCTCCTCACCAATGAGTAGTAAGATAGCAGAATGAAAAAATTTAGTTTTGGCAGTAGTTATTAGCAGTAGAGTATTCTTGAGTGATCAGGCATTGATTTTGGAAGCAATATATATATATATATATATATATATATATATATATATATATATATAATATTCATAATGATGTTGATATTACTGCAAAGCTTGCAAAATGGGGTCATTTTGAATATACTTTTTTATTTTGGTATGATGATTCCATCATCAACATTGGTGACTGCTGGATTTTACACCACTACTTCTGGTTTCAATTTGAATTGAATTATATCTATTCCTCAACATGATGACTCGTGAAACTGCAGCTCTGGTAATTCTACCATTTATTCATCCAGATCCAGCATTATGGTTTCACGTGTTTGATTACACCTTCGAATTGGCTTCTCCAAAAACTACAAACTAGTCGGAAGACGAAATATAAGCACATTGTAACTAACATTGCAGACATTGCAACTGTTGTTTGAGATATGATTATCCAGCTGGATCCATCTGATCCATATATGGATCTCAAGAATAGTGTTCAGAAATAAAAGCACAAGAAATTCGATGTTGTTTGGCCAATGAAAGCATAATTTTTTTCTTATGGGATTTTTTAATGAATTTTGTTTCAACTAAATTTGGAATGTGTTTGTCAAATCGACACCCTTTAGTAAAATTAGCATCTAGTGGTTGCTTCATGATAAAGATATTTGCATTGGGATCTCAAAACCTGGTTTGAGCTACAAGTTTTAGCTTATTAACTGAAGATAAGTATCTTTAGTGCTTTTCCTTAAGCAATTAGAATTAAAAAGCAAGAAAGTAATCTTATATTTGAACATTAATAGTGAAAATATTTTGTTTATTTTCTATATCTTAAGTATATAATTTATGGTTATTAAATTTTCTAAAAAATGTCCCTGGAAAATAAAAGGTTTTCCCCCCCCCCCCCACCCCTTCTCCCTGAATGAGAGTGGGAACCCTGCTGTTCTGCAGCTGCTTTTTATTTATTACATTGAAACATAAAAGATTAAAATCCTATTTTTTTATTTTTAGAGTATATAAAGTAAATATTTTCTGAAATTTGAGGAAAATTGATAATTGATTATCAATTTTGATAATTGATTATCAATGAGAAAATAGTATTTTCTTGTTTAAAAAATAGCAAAAACATGTTAATGGTAGATTTGATGACAACTATAAATTGGTTTGAATCTCACTTATAATGAATTTTGAGAAGTTTATTAAGAGAAAAGAAAAAATTGAACTATAAGTGGAATCAGTGTCATTAAAAAGATTATCTCTATAAGATGTTGTAAAAATGATTTTTGTGCAATAAATATTTCTGGTGAAGAATAATTATTTTATTGTATACTTTAATGTTTTAATTTCTAATTAGTTTATCATATAATTTCTATTCAAAATTAATATCTTCTCTTAATTATTTTTTGCACTTATCAAATAGTCTGTTTTTAAAATGATTCTTTTTTTTTCTTTTTTTTTTTCAGCCTTTGGGATGTGTCTTAGCTACAACAAGTAGTTCATTAATTATAATTACTCCAACCATAGGAGATGGTCAGGTATATTCCTATTTATTTATTAAAATAGTTTGACAATAAATTGTTATTATGAAAATATTTCTTTCAACATTGCAACTGAACTAAATTATGCATTTTTGCCAAACCTAAATATTTCTTAAAATTTGTCATTTTTTAAAAATTATTTTTCCTGCATTTTTAGCCTTTATTCAACGTACTTTCTTAATATTCATATAAGTAAACATTTTAAAATATATATACAATATTTGACTGAAAAGGAAAGTCGATTTTCTTATAGTAAATAACTATTTTATTGAATTATATATTGTCCATTTTTGTCCAATGCCTTTTGCCATCTCTCTGACAGTAGCATGATTCCACACTCATAAAATTTTGTCCTTTGCTTGGCAAGAAAGCTGATCCAGATGATTTTTGACTTCCTCATTTGAAATAAAGATTTTACAGTCTAAAAAATGTTGTAGAAAAAAAAAATCAGAAGGTGCTAGATCTGGAGAATATGGTGGATGCGGCAATATATCTCATCAAAGCTGTGAAAGCGAGTTACTAAACTTGTATGATGTCTTGCATTATCTTGGTGGAAAACTGTGGCTTTTCTGTTAAGTGAATAATTCATTTGTCCAACTACTGACAGTACATTTCAATGTTTGAAATCCCACCAGACAAATTGGTAGGATTTTTTTTTACCCCTTCTGACAAGTATTGACTTTTAAAATGCTATGAATGCATCTTTGTCCCCTGTGATAATGATCTTCAGAAATGGATAATTCTCTTGGCATTTGAGAAGCAAATCACAGATGTCAATGCAAAGGCACAAATTTCTTTCTGTAAGAACATGAGGAATCCATATGAGCATAGGTGTTTTAAATGATCATGAATGGTCGAATTCAATAAATTTAATATCTCAACGTCCTCACGAATTGTTATTTGTCAGTTTACATCAATTAATGGTTTTTTTGTGTGTGTGTGTGGCTTCCTTCATCAGCTTCAACTGACCTTTCAGAATGCTGTGTATCTTTAACATCAAAATTGTCAAATCAGAATTTTGAAAACCAGTTTTGGCACTGGCATTTTGTCAATGCATCTTCTCCATACATATCAGATAATTTTTCTCTGACTTGAGCAGCACTTTTACTTTTCCGATAGTAAAAAGGTAAAATATGCTGAAAATGTTGCTTTTCACTTTCAATATTTGAAAGGACACCAACCAAAAACGACTGTGTGGTATCAATCGAACATTTTTACTAGCAAGACTTGCTATATTAGCTGTCAAAATATATAATGATTATGCATCTTAAGTGTGAAGATAGCTGTGAAAAAATACAAGTCCTGTATTGGGAAAAAATGAAATTACTTTCCAAACAACCTAATATATGAAATATTATGATAAATAAAAACCTCTTATCTTCTATAACTTCAAATCTAATGAAAATGAGAATATTAGGTGAAAAATGATTTTTAAAAGATGCTAAAAACTAAATTCTTCTATAATTTATCTATAACTTTTAAAAGAAGTTAAAAAATTTAATTATTGAAATTGCAACTTAAAGAAAAATTAATAAAATGATTCAAGATATCTATAATTCCACTCGATAGGAAAGTCATCACTATGGTTAAAATAATCTTCTCTGTACATAGTAACATAATTTTTTTATTATGTTTAAATTTTCATAAGATTTTCATTAAAATCTTATTTATAATTCATATACTTTTGATTGAAAGTTGAAGAATACATGTTTTGCAATTTTGATTTCTTAAGCATTCAAACTATTTATGAATTTTTTAATATTTTTAGTTAAAAATAAAATTTTGATGAGAAACAGATTTCTTATTGAAAAGTGACAAATAAGAGAAAGACAAATAGATTATTAAGTTTCCTTCAGTTACAAGATGGGTTGTTTCTTGATACCCTTACCCTCGTAACAGTCAGCTTTATATTAAATTTAATGGTAAAAAAACAGTCATGTAAACTTATTTCATGTTTTGAAAAGTATTCTGTTTTTGCGAACTAAAAATATTTCTTAAAATAAAGCATTATCAAATGTAGATTTGTATTTAATTAATTTATTCTATATTCCAGCCAAATGTTATTTGCCGTACACTCACTTTACCACAAGGAGTATTGGCTGGGATTGGTCGCAAAGTTTCATCTTTCATTTTTGGTGTCATTCCATCTCAAACTTCTGAAACAGTAAGATTAACTACTTTTTCGTGTACTTTTATGCAACTTCTGGTTAAATAAATTTGATCTCATTTTACAATTTTTATTTGATTAATTTATATATTACCTATTTTCAATGAGTTACTGGTTAACTGAAAATATTGATTGTGTTTAAATTCTATTAAATCTTTTATGCATGATTTTGATACTCATGGTCATCTCAAAAAAGTATTTTGAAGCATCAAATTGTGATAGACATTAAAGTCACATTATTCAATAACCTTGTTCTATCAATTTTATTGCTAAATCCTCCTGGATTAAATAAAAATTTAACAGTCCAAATAATATATCTTCCTATTTCGTGCACATTAACTTTAATTTCTTATTATTTCTGAAGTAAATTGTGCAGATAATGAACAGAATGTTTCTTCCATAGGGGAAAAAAAAGGTACAATTAAATATCTATTTATCTAACCATATATATATATGGTTAAGACTTGCTCACACTTTCCACGGTTGCGGTGGTTCAGTCATTCCATTAAAAAAAAATTTTTTTAATCTGTGTGCCTTTGGGCAAGTCGGAAGGTTAGTCTGTGACTATACATACATATACATATATTTATAAGGCTAATGTGTGTGGTACAGAAATCAAGCTTATTACTAACTTTTGAATGGCCACAGCCAAATATAAACAAAATATCATATGAATTTCAGACTTCTTCATTCATTAAACATTTTTATGGCTGTACTGAATCAAACACTTCATTTGGCTAATCTATGTAGCTGCAAAATATTATTAGTGTTCTGGAAATAGCTCATCATATCAACAAAGAGGACAGTCAACCAGAGGAAAGAAGATATAAAAGAAATTGGCTTCAAACAAATGCAAAAATAGGCTTAACTACTGGCAGATAAATCTCTCTCTCTCTCTCTCTACCCTTTTTTTACTATTGGATCACATCTTCCATTAATCCTCAATCTTAGTGGTTACATCCATAACGTTATGAAGAACAAAAGATATGCTGAAGAATTCCAGGCATACTTCTCCATAAATCAAAAATGTTTTCCACTTATACTAAAAAAGGATACAATAATTTTTTTTAAATTTTTTATTTAAAAATAATGATTTTATAAATTTGAAGATGGTGTGAAATTCGGTTTGTTTGATATGAGTTCCTAAAGCAGGATTGCCACAGCACTGGGAGAAGTGGGAAAAATACATGGAATATAAAAATAATCTATGAAACAGGGATAAATCAGGAAAATTTGAAAATTTCCATAAAAATATGAAAATACAGGAAATTTTAAATTCCTTAATTCTTTTTTTCCCCCTCTAAAAAAATGCTGATGTCTGAATGTTGCAAGAATAAAAGCAAATAGCCACAACACTAAAAACAAAATGACTGTGCAATCGCAGAAACTTTTTTTCTATGTACAGCAGTCTAATTTCGATTTCGCAAATAATTGTTTTCTTCCCATGAAATGCTTCAATTGCAGCTAATGAGGATGTGCGAGAGAATGGAATAAATTTCTGTGAGGGAAAGAGGAGCAATATGTGGAAAAATTGCTGTAGATTTAGTCACTTGTACATAAGTTTATTGAATTGTCTGTTTATTATGTGAAAGACTTCTAAGCTTATTCAGAGTAGATTAGAAATTTTTTAAACAAGTGGCTGCTCGAAATCGATATTTAACATGGACTGTACAGATCAGAATATCTATCCTGATTTTGTTGAATGGGTTAAAGAAGTTCCACAAAATCCATTTGCTGTGTACTGCTTTTTTAGAAGATAATAAACTTAAGTTATATGGAAAAACCAGCAATATCTTTAGAAAACTTTTCTTTTTTTAAATTTGTAATATACTTTGATGAAGCTTTGAACAGCATTTAATGAAAATGCTAAATGTATTTTATTTTAAGATATTGGTGTGAATCCATCAATAGTATCTTCACAAGATATTAGAAATTTTAGATCTAAATACACTGGTGTGCAAAACTTCAGCAACATGTATGTTTTTTGCCATAACTTCACGAGAAATCATCTGAGAGACATGAAATTCAGAAATGAGATACAGCATTTTGTTCTGAAAGAATGACGAGAGCATAATTGCGCAGAAATGAATACAATGCATACAGTATGGAATCAAACAAAAAAAGGCTTTATTGAACTCATAGTATTGTTACACATGATTGTCTGTTCAAGAGGAAGAACAGCAAGCAGATGTTCCTTAGTATGGGATATGCCCTCCCCTTACTGCAATGGTTGCTTCGCACCGTCTCCCCATACTCAGCACCAGATTGTCCAACAGTTCTTGAGGTAAGAGGGCCCATTCCTCAATCAGCATCTGTTTAAGTTGTCGGGTGTTCCCAGGAGGATGTAATCGTGCCGCAAGGCGTCTCCCCAAAGCATCCCACACATGTTCTATCGGATTTAAATCAGGGGAGCACGCCGGCCAATCCATTCGAGTGATATCTTCACTTTCCAGGAGCTCCTCAACAGCGCGAGTCCTGTGTGGCCGTGCATTGTCATCCAAAAAACCGAAGTCAAATCCAATGGCACCTCGGAACAGACGCACATGGAGAAGGATCACCTCCTGACAATAACGATCTCCAGTTATAGAACCTCTGTCGAAAACGTGGAGCTCAGTCCGCCCGTTCATCATAATGCCTCCCCAGACGACAACTCCAGGACCACCGAAACGGTCTCTTTCCGTGATGTTACTGGGATGAAACCGTGTCCCGACCTCTCTCCGAATCAACTGGCGTTGGGAATCGCTTGTGGCACTAAATCGACACTCATATGTAAAGAGGACACGACTCCATTGATGAGATGTCCAGTTTTTGTGCTCCCTGCACCACTCTAAAAGGTGCCGCCGGTGGGAAACTGTCAAAGGGATGCAGCGTTCAGGACGGCGGGCGAATAGGCCACCTTTGTGAAGGCGTCTGGACACAGTAAAACGCGACACTTGTCGCCCCGTTGCTACACACAGTTGCTGAGCAATGGCGCTTGCTGACTGGTTTCGTGTTCTTTTCGCCTGCAGGACGATATATCGGACATCCACTGCAGTTGTTTTCCTGGGGCGGCCACCACCAACCTTTCTCACAGCTGTACCTGTGGTTTGGAAGGCTTTCCAAGCGCGCGAAACGACACTTTTGTTGATTCCGAACTCTTCAGCTACACTGGTCACACTACGCCCTCCACCAGCTTTCCGATCCTTCTTCAACGTGTGAAATCGTCCAGGTGATTTCTGCTAGCCATATTTCACGAATTAACTCATGTGCACTTGCAGCGAATGTCTTTAATTGCGTCTCCGTCCTTCCTTTTATTGTAGTGTTGAGCTGCGCGCGCCTTCCGCACGTGTTTTGCGTACGCTCACGTCGTCTGTGATGTTTTGTTCCTGATATTTGCATACGCATGACCTTTCTCTTGAATTACGTGTTCATTGTACTGATCGCAAGAACTCCTTTTCTTCAATTTCATGGCTTTCTGCTTAAAATTTGCATTGTTGCTTAAGATTTGCACACCAGTGTACTTTCGAACTGCCCATAATCCATGGAATGTTTAAGTATGTGCATGTATTCAATGGAAAGTAGATGTTATTGTAAAAGCAATGTATAAAATATTTTTAAAAAGTCCATCTAGCCATGCCGATTTCCTGGAAGTTACAGTTCTTCGGAATTTCTAATGTGTTTTTTTGTTCATTTGTTTTTTTATCTGGTGGGTTGAAAATGTCAATTGTTGTAGATGTGTTAAAGATGTGTCCATCTTAAAGAAATACATAGATTTCTTTTAAAAATATTTTGCCTGGATCTGCCACAAGTGATATAATAAATGCTTGCTAAAATTACCTTCTTTTATATTGCTAATATTCCTAAGCCATTTCTTAAAAAATTTTAGACATATAAATAGGGAAACGCTTTTTCTTAATCATGATATATGCTTTTCTTATATGGAAATCTTTTCATATTTGTTAAACAGTTAATGAAAAATATTGTTAAAAGAAGCATAATTGAGGAAGCAAAAACATTAGACAACTTATTTTTTATTGAGCTTAATGATGCTAAAATTCTGATGCTAAAAAAAAATAATATTTGGGGATATTATTTGGATTCGGATAGTTACTATACTTATTGGTATAGTTAATACAAGTTAGTTGATTACTAGTAGAGTTATTGAAACTGAAAAAAAAAAAAAAAAAACTTTTTTTCTAGAGTTTTAGGTTTTTGAAGACTATTATAAAATTATTTGAATGCATGCCCAAAAATTCTGCTGTTTTATATGTTGCATCTTGTTTAAATCCACATATATTGAATAATGCATTATTGTGTGAAAAACAAATGGTAGATTTGCTTCATCTTCTTTATTCATTTAATGAAAAAAAAATTGTTTAGATTTCTATTCTAAAATTTTGAAATCCTGATTTCAATTCCTGAAAATTTCCTGATTTGGGGAAGTTATAAAAGTAATTCTTGTGTTGTTGCATGGCAATGCGATTGGGGAAACTGGATTTAGTATGAACAAAGATATGCTTATTTAAAATTTGAATGGAGTTTCTTTAATTAATCTGTGAATTGTATTATGATATTACAAACTTATATGGAGGTGTTTTAAATCCTCCAATTTCAAAAGATTTGCTTCAGTATACTAAATTAGAACGTGTGAGGAAATGTGAAGCTTTAGAAGAGCAGAAAATGTGGTAAAGAACTGCTCAACAAATCAAACGAAATTGTTGCAAAAAAAAAAAAAAGTACTGATCACTGGAAAATCTGGCTAAAATAGATAAAAATAATCTTGCTTCATAATGTTTATGTTAAATAATTATTAAATGGTTTGTATCATGATAGTAAACATGTAATTTTGCATTTTATTTCATTCGAGTCCTTAATTTTGTATGACTCTTATTTGAAGAGTATTAGAGGCGATCTATATTTCCGTCCCCTTTAATATGTAAACTTTGTCTTGTTGAATTATTGATAATAAATAAAGAGAAATTGTTTTTTCTGTATTTAAATGTAAAGATTCTTTTAATATGCTATTATTCCAAGTAATGTTAAATTGTTGCTTCCTTTCCTTGGTTTTTTTATTCATTAAAACTAGAGAGTATTATAATTCCATTATAATTAATATAAACGCTGTACACGCATTTCTTCTTATATTGGGGATATTATATCTTATATACAGGGAAAACACAGGAAATTTTTTTCCCCCCAGATGCAACCCTGCTGAAGTCATCAATGAAAATTTCTGCATTTTGCTTAATTTTTAGTAAAATGAAATTTAAGTAATTTTAAGTAAAATTTCAAAAAATAAAAATGTTTCTATGTGCACATTTCCATCCGTCAAATTTGGTAGATCCATGCTCAGTAATCTTACATATAGAGCATTAATAGACATAGATTATCATGACTTATTTTTGAATAAAAAATAAAATCTACTCTTTATTTATCTCTGAGCAGAAAACCTCAAAGATCTCATGCAAAATCAAAATATTCATCATTCTGTAGAAATCATTTCAAACAAATTTGAATAAGCTATTCTAGATCAAATATGAACTAAGTTCTTTTTTTAATACCTGAAAACACTCTGCTCATTTTCTTTTATATATATATATTCATCAAGCACAATATTCATGCTTTATCTTTAAAAAGTATTATTTTGTAGCATTCATATAAACAGAAATATTTTCAAATCTGAGAAATAAGTTATCTATATATAACATTATATTGAAGAAAAGCTAATTAACATCTAAAAATAAGTGTAATAAAATTAACTTTTCTCATATTTAGAGATATTTAAGGAATTTTAAAAACTGATAGTTTAAAATAATTGAATTTTCAGTACTTTTCTCTCTCTTTATACACTGAGTGGCCAAATTATGACCACCTGACAGTTTTATGCAAAATGAGTTATTGCATCACAGTGTTACCGCTGGAGGGTGAGATAGCTACAAAAAGCAATGCAAGACAAGTGAACCATCAATTGCACTATGTTACGCACGTAGATATGAGCAAAAAAATGTGACAGGATGATTATAGGTGCTCACAGCGTCGGAACCAGCATCAGCAAAACGACTACTTTTGTGAAGTTTTTGAGAGTAGAGGTTATTAATGTGTACAGAGAGTGGACTACCAAGCAGAAAACCGGGTCTCAACTTCAGGCTTGTGGTCGTTACAGGCTACTGAATGCTGGAGCTGAAAGGAGACTTGCCAGAGTTGTAAACTCCAACAGAAGAGCAACTGTGAACGTCTCTGAGCGAACTATGCGGTACACATTACACTGTATAGGCTATGGGAATCGACGACCTGTTCAAAAGCCTCTGCTGTCAGCCTTGAACAAGAGCAGATATTTCCAATTTGCAAAGGTTCATAAAGATTGAACAGTAGATGACTGGAAAAGGGTCATGTGGTCTGATGAATTGCATTTTCAATTACACCATGCAGATGTCAGGGTTCGGATATGGAGAAAAAAGCACAAAAGCATGGATCCCAACTGCATTGCCACAACACTTCAAGCTGATGGAGGCAATATTATGGTTCGGGGAATGTTTTTTTGGCATTGCATGTGTCCTTAGATTACTGCAGAACAATGTCTGAATGCCGAAAGGTATTTAAGTGTTCTCGCAAATCAAGTACATCTTGTTATGTTAATGGTGTACCCTGCCAGGGATGGATACTTTCAGCAAGATAATGCTCCTTGTCATACAGCAGGTATTGTTGTTAGATGGTTCCAAGAACAAGACACTGACTTTACCTGCTTTCGTCGGCCCACACAATCACCAGATTTCAATCCAATTGAGAATTTGTGGAATGACAATGAATGGGGCATCAGACAGCTGGATCCAGTGCCATCCAATCTGAAAGAACTGGAAAGTGCAGTTCATCGGATATGGGGTCAAATTCCTCCTACCACCTACCAACATCTCGCAGAATCTATCCCAAGAAGAATGCGAGCAGTATTACAGCTAATGACGATCCAACACTATATTGAGAGGGTGGTCATAATAATTTGGTCACTCAGTGTGTGTGTGTATATATATATATATATATATAATATTTAATACCTCATTTAATAGTTTTGTTTTTTTGAAATTCAAATTTTATTATTTGTTATGTATATTTCAACTGTCTGACTTATTTCTTTTGACTTTAGAAACAACTTAACAGAGTTCTGTCTACTCCAGCTGTTGATGGTGATTATTTTCTTTATGTTTTGAGTAACAGCTGTGTGCAGAAATGGCATATTGCAAAGGATAGAAAGGAAAATTATGATCAAGTAATCATTAATCATTTGATATATTGTTAATAATTCTGTCAGAGAAAATAATATCCTGGTTGTATTCATTGAATTCGGACTATTTTTGATAACAAGGTCTCCTAAGGCAAATTCACATTCTTTTCTCTTCCTTTACTTTTCCATTTAGTTTACTAAGCACCATAGAGGAAAAAAAATTGTGGTTTTCAATTTTTAGCAGATTTTTCATCTTATCAAATCATTTAAATCTCTTATAGAGTGTGAAAGTTGAAATGAATTGTATTTGGCTAATCAGTATGTTCGTAATTTGTGTGAATTAAGTTAAAATGCTTTGTTTATGTTTATTTAAAATATACTTTTGTTGTTATTCCTAATTACTGAGTTGTGAACTTCCCAAACATCTCTTAAGTATCAGCTCATTTTGTACTTTCCAAAAATAGAATTAAAATTAGAAATTACACATTACTTCTGAGAATATAACATGCAGTTTTAAATATATATTTGTCATATATATTTAAAAGTAACTACATTATTTATTAACTACATTAAATTTATTAATGTTATATGCAAACATAGTTAAATGTATAAATTTATTTGTAGTGGACCTTGTATAGGGCTTCTTTTGAACATTGCATATTTGCTGGTAACCATCCCTCATGGTAAAGTTTTGCTCTATTGGTATTAAAAATTTCAATTAGTTGCTTCGATTTATAACTTTTTCTTTATAATGTGATGCTAATTTCATAAATCATTTATTTCATTGACATAGTAGGTTAATATATTTCATACAAATTATTAAAAAAATTCATCAAAAATTTGAGATTTAATTGAATTTAAATGTTTGTTTACAATTGTGTATTATTTAACCGTTGTTACCATATTTACAGAAGGTTTCTTGATTATATATATTTTTAATTTGTCCTGTAATTTTTAATGATTTTTTAAATATATATTATATTTCAAACAGAAAAGGCAAATATTTTGTATAAAAAGCTTTCAAGTTAAAAAAAAAATGGGAGAGGAGGAGAGACAATTCTTTTGTTCTGAGATACTACTTTTTAATCCTCAAACTGGATATTTCATAAAAGACGATTTTCTATCAGTTTTTTACCATATTTTCTATTGCAATATTGGTAATGAGACTTCTTCTTTGCAATGATAGGAGATTGAACTATGCCATTAAAATGCAAGCACAAGCAGAAAAGGCAATTTTAGAACTGTATTGAATAATGTCAATCATTCTGTCTTGCAGATTTAATATCTGTTGTTAGATTTTTCCGTGCATCTTTTAAAAAAATCAGGAACAAAGATTTTTTAATATCACTGATTGTTTTTATAAAAAATTGGATGCAAAATGAGTAATTTAATTTATGCAACAACCAACCAGTGTATGAGAGATTGTCTTTGCTTTGTTGTCAAGCGGTTTAAAATAAGGATTTCAAAATATTAAAAATATATATATATGGAGACCAGCTATTTTAATGGAATTATGTTAATTTTATATTTTAAAGAATCAAAACATAGTAAACTTGTCAGAATTTTATCATAATTGCAGAAAAAAATAAACACTTAAGACTGAATTTTTTAAAAATATTTTGTTCAATACAGATAGTTTAACATTTTAATTTACATGTAATTTTGCTATTTTTATTTATGGTATCAACCAGCTACTCAAGAGATACTGATTTGGACATGCATAAATTTAAAAGAAATATGGAATTTAAAGTCAGATATCAATGTATGCAAAATTCTTCCTTTTTGAGAAATGCCTGATATTTAATTTATACACATAATAAAAAATTTAATTACATAAGTTTCTTAGTATTTATATTTTAACTTTTAGCTGCTGTTTGAAATAGATCTTGATCGAGAATTAAAACAAAGTTATGCTGAAGAATTATTTGTGAGTATTGAGTTTTCGTTTTTACATTTGTATTTAGAAAATTAACTATCTTACTGCTATTGTAGAATCAAATTCTACACAGTATAATAAAGATTAATGCAGAATAATATTTTTCCATTTCATGTAGAGGTCCTTAAGTTTTATTAGAACTCATAATTTAAAATATATTGTTTGAAACTATACTTGTATATTATTATAAACTAGCCGCCTTTGACGACCAGCTGGTTCGCCAATCTTAATGTTCATTTAAATTTTAATAATTAAATATTTTACGCAATTCCTACTTTAATAAATACTTCATCAAAATATTTTAAAACTTCAAATTTTGATAGTCATATAATTCACTCATAATATTATAAAGGCCTTCAGTCATAATGTAATATGTATCTCTCTAATTTTCTGTTAGCTCCCGTAGAATTTATGCTTTAAATTAAAGTGGAAAGAATTAATCTGCAATTAATATAATATTTTTTACTGAAACAAAGCATTTTTTTATAATATGATTAATGATAACAGAGTCACTGAGTGTTTAAACTTTATAGGCACTAAAGAATATCTTTCTTAATTTATGTAATATCTCAAGAATTTGTCAACAAAATTTTCTCAGATCCATCATAAACAGATCAATTAATTAACAATGTTTAATTTTAAATGCATCAAATACTAAGAAAATAAAATGAATCGTTTAAAATAATCGGCCGAAAAAAGGTTTAAAAAAACTACTTAAAAAACGATGTACTTAAAACTATAAGCATATACAAAAAAATATATAACTAACATAAATGCAATTTAATTACAAAAGCATACAATTAACCAACAAATCATTTTAATCAAGTCTGCATCCGTTGAAAATAGTTGTCAACAATCGGAACATAATGCGCATGCATGAATTTTCAACGCCAGTTATGGTAACTCAAATACGTGAATCTTTCTACGCCAGTTGGGGTAACGCTATGCAGATTAGAAATTTTTAATTTCCTTTATTCTGTTTTTTTTTTTTTAATTCAAAAGTAGTTCAGAATAAATTTGAAAAATCGATTAATTAATAATATTTAATTTTAAATGCATCAAACATTAAGAAAATAAACAGAATTGTTTGAAGTAATCGGCCGAAAAATGTGAAGCTATCCTCATAAGCGTCAGGAAAAAACTGAAGCCTTACTCATTTGGTGGTGGAGAAAATGAAGAAT
The DNA here is from genome assembly GCA_026543865.1 of Argiope aurantia. Taxonomy (NCBI): domain Eukaryota; kingdom Metazoa; phylum Arthropoda; class Arachnida; order Araneae; family Araneidae; genus Argiope; species Argiope aurantia. The sequence continues at coordinate 415,818 of JAPMOR010042039.1, read as the reverse complement.
TTTTATGTGGGAAAGTTAGTTTTTAATTAATAAATTCTAATTAAAAATTGAAAAAAAAAAGGGACGCCAGGTGCTCATTCCCGACCTCTATTGTATACATGTACCAAATTTGGTAGCTGTAGGTCAATGGCCTGGCCTGTAGAGCGCCAACACACACACACACACACACATTGAGCTTTATATAAGTATAGATTACAATATCTTATTATGCAATGAGTTTCGTCTTATCTTTTTTGTTATTTATATTTAATTTTTTTCAGAGTAATGATTCCAGTATTATATCCAACTTGGCAACATGGTGTTTAGATATGCAACTTTATCAGTGAGTTTTAGATTTTTATTTCTTTATATTGATTATATATATGCCCTCTTTATTTCTCATAATATGTTGCCTCTAATGTGCAGAAATCAGTTAATCTGCAGATTAGCTAGCTAGGAGGATCCATTAAAGTGTGGAAAATTGTTTCATTTCTCAAATTATTTAGGTGATTTGCAAATTAACTAGATAATCAGCTCATTACCTACTAGAAATTTGTTAATGTGAAAATAAGATCCCTGTTGAAACAACAATAAACTTTCTTTCCGTTTAAATTAAATGTTGTTTATTTATATTTTTATATCTGAAGAATTAAGTTGATACAATCAACACAATAGTTAATAGAATCAATCATCAATCAATTGAAAAACTAAGAAGAATCAAAATAGTCAAATAGTTTAATATATTATTACAATGAAGGGAATGAATTTGTGAAACATATAAAATTATGCTTACTTATTAGTGTAATCTAAAGATTGGTGATACCTTCAATTGCATAGCAACTGGTTTTTGCAACAAACACATTTATTTGTGGTACATTTAGATTTACAATCACATTTTTTGAAACCCCCACACAATTATAGACAGAAAGGAAGTTGAAAATAGAATCAGCTGTACAATTATAAGAAATTAAAGCAACTAATGATAGCATTTAAATTCCATTAAAAGATTAGATATATAATGTCTTTAAGGGTAATTTCAATGTATTGTTCTTAAAAGAGAAAAGGAAATTAATATTCTAAATGAAAGCAATGAATTCTATAAACAAATACTTTATTATTATAATAATTTGAGAAAACTAAAGGTATTTATTTCTTTACAATAACCAAACCATTTCTAAGAATGTCATTTTTAAT
>JAPMOR010042039.1:391897-414545 GCA_026543865.1 Argiope aurantia | reverse complement strand
AGATATTTTTAAATTTTTTTTGTTTAAGAAATGCAAAAGCATAATTCTTATACAAGTCCAAATATATTTATAACTGGTCACCTTTTGTTCATCAGTTGGTATGCTTGAATTAATGGCTGCAAAAAATTTCATTTAAATATTTTGTGTAACCTTTCATAATCAGTCCTTCTGCAAAATATTTTTATACTTAAAAATTTGATGAATATGTAACTCATGTTATTTTGGGTATTTTACACCATTCTATTTCTTGTGCTATGAGTTTTTCTAATTTCCTGTGTTTGTCTTTATAAATGTATCACAGAAATTGTAACAGTATTTAAAAGCAATTGCTTGTTGAAAATTTTTCAGCATAACATAATTCTGATTCAATGTGAAAAATAATTCAAATCTTCATATCCTGATCATCAATTTGCATACCTGTTATGGATTAGTCAAGATTCTTATCTTAATTATCCACCATTCCATGAAGGAAGACAGGATATAATAATTGTCACAATAAAGAAAATTATCTGAATGATATAAAGATTATTTCTGTGCTGTAATATTTTTTTGAAGCTATGCTGAAAAATGTCAAAATTGTAACTAATTTTGAATGGGTAAAATTTTAATTAAAATTTCAAATGAAATAAATTTTGGAGTGCACATTTTCGCCATCCAAAGTATATAATATGCCAAGTTTGCTAGCTTTAATTTTAATTTTTATTATTACTAGAAATAGATGGTTATAGGGAAATCAATTTATTGAAATAAAATAATTGTTTGTTTAAATGAAGCTATATATAAATATATATCTTTAGTGTAATTTTTCGCAATGAATTTATCATTTTTTGCTTCTTTTTTTTCTCTATTCTAATGAAGTTTAACCTTATCGATTGGAACAGAGCAGTTTATTTAAAATAAAGTGCTTATTAAAATTTTCTTGAATCATTAAAAATAAGAATTTATTGTGAGATATATATATACATGCTAAAACCATTTTTATTTATGTAACAAATATCATGATTTTATTCCAATTGATATTTTGTACATACGTTAAGATTTTTTTGCTCACATTTTATTATAATAGAAAACTAAAAGTATAGTAAAAAATGTGTATAACTTTGATGGCTTTCTAGAATTGTTGACTAATTCACAATTTCATGAAAGTGCTTAATGAATGTTTAAATTTTAAAACAATTTTTAAGTACCTTAAAAGTGCTTAATTTTGAAAAAAATTTCTTAAGGAATGCTTTTTTTTTTTTTTTTTTTTTTTTTTTTTTGAGAAGTGTAAAGAGAGGTTTTTGTTTTGTTTTCCCCCATGTGAAATATGATAATTCAAAAGCATTGTTATAAAAGCATGCTTACCAGATGTATCGAGAAAAAAACCCTACAAAGTGAAAAATCCAGAGAAAGAATTCAGGGATTCTAGTTCATATTAAGATAATACTTAGTGAGCTTTTTTTTTTCCCCTCACTCCTTCTTTCTTGAACGATATGCATTGCTATTTGTTGAAAAACTGGAATAGTTATTTGGAAAGGACAGTACAAAATATTTAGTGTGGTCTATTTGTTGACTAGAAAAACGTTCAATTTTTAATGTTTTAGATGTTGAAGAATTTATTTAAGATATGCTTAGTAAGTGTAAGAAGAATATGCAGATTGGTTCTGATCAGAAGAAAATAAGAATGTGGCAAGATGAATTTATAACACGAAACAAATATATTGAACGTGGGAAAAGCTGCTCTAAAAACATTACAGTAAAGTCTCTTTACTTTAATCATTCAATAATTATTCTCATTAATATTTCATTTTAGAACAATCCCTTAAATGATCTATTAAAGGGATTTTTTTTGTCCTATATTGAATTGTAATTAATTACAGTATGTAATTACATTAGTCAATCACATAAAATGTTGTATGAAGATATTTTAACTTGAAGCCATAAGTTTTCAATGATTTTGATTTCTGTTGCGATGGGTTTTTCTTTTTAATATTCTCATCCATATGAAAATTAATTATTAAACCAATCCCACCAAATGTTAGTTTTTACCATTAAGACTGTTAGGGAAAAGAACTGTTAGATCTGGTACTTAAAATTTTTAAAGAAATTAAAAACGGTTTTTCAAAACTTTTATTGTTTATGATTCAGATTCTAGCATTTGATAACAATTTTTCTTTTTCGTTAAAATTTTTCTTATAAATCTTATGGATAATTTTCCCCAGTTTCTCTTTGCATTTAAAGTTCTGTCTTGATTGACAGAGCAATGCATAAATGATTGAAGTTAAGGGCATGAAATTTGAAGCTACTTTTTGGGTATTAAAAAATCATTTAGAATGGATTTTCCAAAATTTTAATTAGAAGTTTAATTACAAAATAAAAACTGGATGTTGCATGTTTTTGCCATAACATCAAATCATATTATCACACAAAAATTATTCTTACGCAGTTTAAAAGTCAAACAGTAGCTTTTCAATTATACCAATTTTTGCTTAAATGAATGCATTTTTAACTTGTTTTTAGTAATTTTTGAAAAATTTGTTTTGGACACTATTTGTAAGAATGATTTTTATTATATTGAATTTCAAGACAATATCGTTGCTTCTTTGAGTCGTTGGGCCACATTTATATTATTGCTGTTAATGCTGCAATAAAAGGGGGGATGCTTTCTTTGATTTAGTTTAAAAGAATTAAGAACTTAATCGAATCAGATTCTTTATTTGAGGAGTTTTTAAATTTTGAAGCAGTGTTCACAAGTTAAAGTTTAAAGCAGCACTTTTGGGGCTGTTTTCCTCCCCCATTTTAACAACATCTTATGCATTCTGTTTAAATTTTGTGATTTTTTTATTTACTTCAAAAATGTTAGTAAATAACAAATTTAACTGAAAAATTGAAATTAATGTTCTTTTTATTTCAGGTCTGGAGTAATGATTCTTGCTGCTGGTACTGTACCTGTCAATTCAGGAGGCAACGTTCACTATGCTTTTGGTAAATATTAATTGCTTTTTATTTGATATGATCTTTTTTTTTTTGTGCCTAACAGGTTAGCTTTGTAGTATGCAAGAGTGTTTTAATCTTCAAGCATAGCTTTTTAAAAAAACTGGTTTAATTGAATCTGAATATAATACTTAATTCTTATGGTTTAGCTTTTAAAGATGCAGGGAAAATAATATAAACCATAATCAAGAATAAAATAGCAATGTGAAATATATAGCAAGGTTCAATTCAATTCATTCAATTTTCAATTCATGTTTAAAGCTATGCATAAATATCATTGACTGTTAATAAATTTATAAACATTATTGAAGAAATTATAACAATTTCAATATATATATTCTATAATCTTGTTGCTTTTATTAGTTACTTTGAAGGATTTTTTATATTAATATCTTCATATATTATATTAATAGACATAATTTAATTATTTTAATCAACTTTTACATTTGCAACTTATAGAAATTTTAGTAAGCTTGCAAGCATTATTTGATACAAGAAAACAAAAAAATAAATTGAAAAATGAGAAATGACCCTAAGTTAATGTGTTATTATGCAAATTCAATTTAGATGCATAAACAAAAAGTAAATAAAAATGTTCTGCATTAATGTTTGGCCTAAGTATAGCACAGAAATGCCAATTAGTTTTTACATTATGAATTCTGAAGATTGTTAGTTAGGTGAAAATATGTTTTTTGAACATTGTAGTTATTACCTAAACTAATACAAAGATAGATTTGTAAAATTACTATTCAATCATTGAAAAAAAAAATCAACAATCTAAATATTTAAAAATTATGAAAAATCAAAGAACTTTTTCTCTAACCATGAGTCCAATTACATATATAGGGTGGCCATAATTAAACTGACAGAGCTCACAGTGCTCTGTAGCGCGATCTATTTGCGAGAATGACGCCACATTTTGTAGGAAGATTAAACAAGACGGGAGATGAAGGATTCCGCGAAAAAAAAAGTTCCAAAAGTCGCCGCTAGGGGAATATGTGGCGCTGTGTAATAGAAAATAGAGTATTAAATGCAAATCAACACGGAAATGAAATTACCTTTTTATTTTGCACATTTGCTGATTTAGTTCAAGGGCAATACTTTTAAAAAAGCAAACAATTTACATAAAGTCTCCTTATCTGCAATTTCACTTACTGGGTAACAGAGAACACTGAGCAGCAGAAGAAGTTCTTTATTCAAATTTCATGTTACATCCATTGGCACAGTGCCAGCTGCTTGGGCTTTAAAAGGCAATGTCTTACTTTTCGAAACAATCGGATTGAAAGTTTATGTGCAATGTCTCTTTCTTTAGTTGAGCATGCGTTACTGGTCAAATTCTTTTACCTCAACCAGTGCAACGCGTCAGCCGCTCTTCGTGCTTTTAGAAAGCTCCAAAAAAAAAATGCGTAAAGGTAACGGTCCTTTGTCAGTTAATGGACTAAAAGCAATAGTTGCGAAGTTTGAGAAAACAGGTTCTCTGAAGGTTCAGTCAGGCAGAGGACCACAGGATACAATCAAAGCAGTTGCCACGGCGATTGTCGACAGAGGACAAGACAATATTGCTGCCACTTCTGGGCTCGTGGAGTAGCTCGGAATATGGATATGCCTTACAGTACGGTATGGCAAATCTTACGAAAGATTGTCCACTTCTATCCGTACAAGATCAGCCGTGTACAAGAGTTGCGTCACACCGACCACGTTAACCGATTGACTTTTGCTCTCACTTTTCTTGCCAGAATAGAGGTGGATGATGCTTGGCCATGGAAAATCTTATGGGGAGACAAGGCCCACTTTTACCTGAAATTGAACTGTGAATACCCAGAACTGCCGAATTTGGGATGACACATACCACATGCAGTCACAGCAATTCCTTTACATTCACCAAAGGTAACTGTTTGGTGTGGGTTCACAGCAGAATTTATCATAGGTCCATTCTTCCATGAGAACATTACCCCGACAGGACCGGTAACTTGTTCTGTTACCGGAGAGAAATATCGCCACATGTTGAATAGCTTTGTCATTCCGGCACTTCAGCAAAGACAATGCCTGGGGGAAATCATTTTCATGCAAGATGGAGCCCCTCCACACATTGCTTTACAGATACAACAGCTGCTATGACAGAAATTCACAACAGAAAAAGTCATTAGCTGCTGTTTTCCAACTGCATGGCCACCTCACTCCCCTGATCTTTCCCCATGCGACTTCTGGCTATGGGGTTACCTTAAGTCCAAGGTCTATCAAGGAGTTGTCCAGGACCTGGCTAAGTTGAAGGATAACATATCACGGACTGTACAGGAGATTCCTGCAGACATGTTACTTTCTGCTGTTGTGAATACTGTGCACAGAATGCAATATGTGGTCCACAAACACGGCAGCCACATTGAACATGATTTGAATGTGCAAAATAAAAGGTAATTTTATTTCCGTATTGATTTGCATTTGTTAACACTCTATTTTCTATTACACAGCGTCACATATTCCCCTAGCGGTGACTTTTGGAACTATTTTTTTTTCTCGGAATCCTTCGTCCCCCGTTTTGTTTAATCTTCCTACAAAATGTGGCGTCATTCTTGTAAATAGATTGCGCTACAGAACGCTGTCAGTTTAATTATGGCCACCCTATATAATTTTCCTCCATGTGGAAGATTATAACTTCTAGTTGTCCTGCCCCCTTCATTTCCCATTTTTATAAGGAAGCTCAAAATCTCTTATTTCACTGTTTTTGAGTAAAACATTAACAGAATTAGAAATTTGCCTATAGTTATTTCTTATAAAAGCTCATGACCACTAGATATGTCATCAGTGAAATTCTATCCCTACTTCTCTCCATTTTTAAAGATATGACAAAATAAAATTTTAAGAGAACTCTAGCCTGAAAAACTTTATTGGTTTTCCCTATTAATTTCTCCTCTACTGTCATAGTAGCCAGTAGCCATTCACAATACTTTATTATATACATAAAATTTAAAATACATTAACATTTTCTTAAATTGTAATGCTATATAGTTCATCAAAATTATTTGAAATGACTAAACTGTTACTATTATTATGAAAAGTGAAATGCTGGTTGTTGAAGGTTGCTAGTATTTTATAAATTTAATTAAAATATTGAATAGTGGCTAAATCAAGTCTGACAAAGCGATGAAAATTATTTGCATTTTATAACAAAAAAATGATCGGATACAAGTTATGTTTAAAAATTAATTTCAGAAAAAATATATATAAAATGCTATTATACATAGCACAGAAATTGCTTTTATAACATATGTTGAATGGCAACAGTCAAATATAAACAAATTACTATACCAATACATCAGACTTCTTTGTACATTTTTAAAGCTGTCTTTAATTCAATGCTTTGCTATTAATGAGGCTACAAAACATTAGAAATTTTCTGTATAAAGTTCACCAAAACTCTATTCAATCAGAAGAGAGAAAATTTGCAAGAAATTAAGAAATAGACATCAAAGTTTAATTGGAATGGATACTGCTATGTCATACCTATGGAAATTGAAAAGTATATCTTTCGAAACTATTATCTCACAGAAATAGTTTTTGCTCTATCTTAAAACTCAAAATCACCTTTTTAATTACATCAGTTTTATTTCTATTCAATGGTTTCTTTATTTTTAATTAAAAAAATTAATGTAATATAAAATTTGTAACTGCTAATTATTAACCTTATTATGAAATTCTAGCGTGATTCTGTCAGTCTTGAAAGTAAGATTTAAAAAAATGCCTTCCTTGGTCATTACCAAAGTAGGATTTTCACTTCCATTTTTATTTGATAGTGTATACACTTTTTAATTTTTGCACATTATAATTTGTTTTGATTCATTCAATTAAATTCTTGTTTTTAGACATATGAAATAACAAAGTGAAATTAAAAAAATATATATGTATTCATTCTACAGTAATATTTAATAGCCTGAAAAGTCAATAATTTTGGCAAACAAGCTGGTCACTGTATGCAGATAGTGTCATAATAATCAGAAACAAAATATCATAGCAACATAATTGACATCATTAAAAACATATTGATAACTTTTGTATCATATTTTTTAGTAGAAATAAAACATGCTGTTAAAAGATTTGATGAAACAATCATATTGGTTTGATCCTCATTACAATAATTTAAAAAAAATGTTGTTACAGATTGCATTTAAAAATTTGTTAAATTTAAAGGGATAAATCAAATAGCAATTAAATTGGTATCATTTTAAAGATATTCTTTTTAAATTTTAAGATGTAAAATTCAGTTTTATGTGATATATTTAAAGCTGTTACAGGAAGGGAAAAAAAAGATATTTTACTTAATTTTTATTAAATTGCTTTAATTTATTTAATTTAATTTTAGCTTTATTTTTATTAATTAAATTTTGGAAAAAAAATCACAAAAGATGGATTTCAAAAAATGTGTTAAATTTGATAGATATATCTCTAACTATCTACTCGGTAGCATATCATTTGTTAGACAAGAATACACGAATATGCCTTTATTAGGAACATAGATATTCTACTTAAATTATTAAATTGAAATATTTGTTTCTTAATCTTTTTTCACTACTATAACATTGTGATTATTTTGTTTCCTTTGTGTACAGGTTATCTCGATACATCTTCCAGTGAGCAGGCGCAGAGCTTCTCATCTTTCCATTTGACAAAATATACTGAAATTTATCAGGTACATTTTGTAAAAAACAGACTTTACAGGATAATTCATCAATTTGTTTGAAACAGGTTTTGGTCGACACTGTTCTATAATGGTGTAATAATTATCTGCTTTTGAGCTGAAAATAGTAAAATCTGGTTCTGCTGCAAAGAGAATTAATAATGCATATTTGATTATTCATCACTGAAATTAAGATGTTTGGCATGAAAATTTGTGTACTCTCATCAAAAAGTAAATACATTCCCTTATTTATTTTAATTAAGATTACATTGTGGCCTTATTTTATTGCTGAAATGTCACCAAGTTAACATAATCAAAGAAGCAAATTCTATTTCTGAAAAGAAAGCAACTTTATTTGAAAGAAATATTTCACTCAACACAAAAATAATGATTGGAAACATTAGTAAATAATGTTTTTGTTTAGTTATTGATTTCCTTAGAAATGTGGAATCTCCTCTCTCCTTGAAATATAAATTTGTTTACCTACATTCAGTTTATATATACATTAGAAGTGGATTTATAACTAAGGGAAACCTTTTATCTTCATTATAAAATCATTAAAGAGAAAAATGTATTGCAATTGAAACTTGCACCTTAGAATTTTGATGATGAAGTTAGTATGCCTTTCTAAATTTTTTTAATAAGAATTATACATATTTAACATAATAACTCACTCATTTCTTATATAAATGAAATTTGGTATGTGGTTTAATTACTGAAATTGTGCATGTTTTAATTTTAGATCCAATGAATCAATAGCAACTTTCTAATAGACACCTTCATTTTTTCCCCTCCTCTCTACTACAAAGCAGAAAACACACTACATTTTGTAACATAAAAAGAAGGACTTTTAAATAAATTCTGCATATAACAGATTAATAAACCTAATTAAAAAAAACATACGCACACAACCATTTTAAATGTTAGGAATAGGAAAAATATTTTTAATTATATGGATGACCCATAATAGGAAGGAAAAAAAATTACTGTAATTCCTTAAAAATGCTTTTTTTTATTGTATTGATTACTTTAAATCAGTTTAACCATCCTTTAGAGGTTTTCTTTTTTTATAAAATTTGATTATGTTTATCAAGTACATGGTTAAATATTGAACCTAAGTATATAGTTACTAATTATTAATTATTGAAATATATTTTTTTGTTTTGTAAATGTTTGCTATCAAAAATTTTACTATGCATTATGTGATGCATTCCTTTAAGATCTCATGTAACTTTGTAATCTCACGTAAGGGTATAGCAACTTTTCTTCTGTGATTTCATGAAAAGAGCCTTATATATTATGAGACTAGAACTATTATTTAATTGCCATTTATAATGATTAAGAATTATTTCAAATGACCTCACACTTTAAATTTTTAAAAAATGTAATATTTCCATCATAAATGGCTTTGAAAACTTGATATTTCCTTATTTTTTAGGAAGGAACAGAAGAAAAACTTTTGAATTATAAATTACTGCTACCTTCTGCTGACAGTCCATTTGCTTACATGTATAATACCGAGAAAGTTATTTGTATTTCTAGTAAGTTGTTTTTAAAAGGATTTTTTCCTACTCCCTTCATTGTTATTTATATTGATTCTAAATTAAGATTAGTGGTATCAAGTTTTGCATTTACTATTATGATTTTTTACAAAAGCATTTGGATTTGGTTAATTCAAAACTGACATTACTAGAATAAAAATTAAATCTATCCAAACATATTTAAATATAAAAAAAAAACTTTATATAAGATGTCATACAGCACTAAAAAACAATTTTTAAACAAAAAATAACAATAAATATTTTTTTAAATAATTAATAATAAGTGCAGGATACAAAATCCTGCACTTATAAGCTGTCATGACAATAAATATTTTATAAAGTGAAAATATATGATTTTAGCAACAAGAAAAAAGCATTATTTATGTATACAGTATTTCTAATCTATTAATCAGACAGTTTTTAAATAAACACATAAGAATGAGAATTATAATTTCAGAATTTTGTAAATGATTAACTTTCCTTTTATTCAAAACAAATTTATTTTTACAGTAGAATCTGTGATAGCAGACTATAATGAGATTCCACCATTTCTGAATAAGAGATGTTTAATTTCAGTCTTTTAAGATTATTGCGTGCAAAGCTTCATAGTCATGTTTAATAATCTATTAAATACAAATAAAGAATTGTACAAAATTTTAAAAATATATAATATAAATTTATATTGTAAAACAAAATTAAATGACATTTGAAAATGAATGCTTCTTAGTGTGATTATAACTTACTTACAAAATTGTCATAGGAAAAGAAATTCACTGTTTCACTTAAATTCACGTACTCACATTCCATAATTATATAGATGGATGTAGTTTGGTAAATCTTATTTAAATCTACAAAAATCCATATTCTACTTTTTTTCATGTAACTTCCTTAGTTTGCATGTTATTATTCCCTTTTCGTCTTCCTCAGACATAGCAGATTTCAGCACTTTCGTAATTGAATTTTATTATTTGTGATCAATTAATTTATGATATAATAAACTCTGCATTGTTCTTAATAAGAACTTTCTGCAAAAATGTGCTTCATTTTATTGTTCAATTTATCATGTTTTATTTCTTGGTCTTCATATTTTATGAAGTTCAGCTTTTTATTCAAAGCTTGTGTCATCTCAGCTTTCTCCTATCCAGTAAATGATTATTGATTTTGCTGTAATCATGAGAATATGATATGGCCAAAAGTGTACCAAACTCATCCATCTCCTTTAATATTTTATTTTATCTCATAGGATTATATTTCAGATATAAATAAATACCTTCAAGTATATTGTAATTTTAATATCACTGATTAATTGCATGCAAGATCTTTTGTAGACATAAATTTTGTATAATCTACGTTTTTATTCATTCTATAGTTGATTCACCTCAATCTGAATCTAGTGAAGTGGACTTTTCAGCTGCTGAGAATGTTGTTTTGGGATCAGGTGAGCCATTTTGTGCCATAATAAAAAAAATAATAATTCTCATAAATTGCAAGGTGTGACAAATATGTAAAGTGAATAATTCCTCAGTTTATAAATGGAATTAATAACACATCTGTCATGTTCTATTACATTCTTTAAAAGTAGTGTGATGATTTTGTAGTGAGTCACGGTGCAAAGAATCAATTTGAAATTTTTATATAATTTAATACGCTGGAGGATGAAAGTCATACAGTGCTAAATTATGGTTGAGGATAATCTCAAAAACTATATATGCAGGGTTTAAAAAGTTTAACAAAGGGTGTGAAAGCACCGGTAAATAGCCACCACCAACAAAACAGGAACAGACATCCAAAGATTATGTGTATACAGCAAGATCAGTGATTAATCCTCAAGATGCGAAATTGGGAAATCAGGGAATTTTGTCGATCTGGAAAAATCAGAGAAATTCGTTAAACACCTAAAAATCGAGAAAATTTGTAAAAATATCTTTAAAAACAGGAAAATTGCCAATGAAAGCATTTTACAGCAAACATGTGCATGATCGACTATTTCACACTATCATTTCTGAACATCCAAAGCCTTATGTCGCCAAATTGATTATATCAACAGCAAACAAAGACATTCTTTCAAGGTAATGGCAACTTTTTGGGAATTTAATCACTAAAAATAGTTATATGCTGGCAAATATTGCTAATGAATGAAACTTTCACTTTTCTCAAAGAAGAGGGAGTGAATTTGGCTCTCAACTCAAAACTTTCATGCTGGCCAGCTGACAAAGAAACCAGGAATTCCGAGAGATCAAGAAAAGTCAAAAAAATTTTCTCTAAAACTGATATTTTTTTATAAATCTGTAATTATTATCGAAAATGACAATTCGGTTCTTTTCCATAAATACAATGAAATACCATTGTCAAATAGTGAAAATCAGTTGTTTACTCATAGTCAAAAACAGATGTCATTCACATTTCTGTGCATGCACCAGGCTGTTGAATATTTATATTTAAATTTCTGAGAGATCGAAATTTCGAGAATGTAGCATAATCAATACTTCTTGAGAAGCTCTTACTATTGTCAGGGACAGATCTCGAGTTCTAAACTAATTTGCTGATTCAGATTGTGCTAGCTCTTCTGTGTCTGTTTACCAGTTTATTATTTTCTTTATTTTATTTTCTATGCACTCATCTAAAAAATGTATTCCTTTACCCCATTTTCTTGCATTATTTTTAGTTTTATAATAATAATTTCATGGCATTATAATTCAATAATTCATCATTTTTTATTGAGTTACAATTTAAGCTAGGTTTAGCATTTACCAAAACAATTTAGTTAAAAAATATTAGTTAAATTAGCATTTTTAACATCAATAGGAAAAGAAAAAAAGATTAACCATCATTGCATATATTTATACAAATAGATAATTCCCACCACTATAAAAATTTTTCTGGTTATTTCCTTAATATTTTCTATTTTTTTACTTTCTTTTGTTTTGTAATGTTTTCCATTTTTATTATATATTAATTTTAAAAAACTTATACTCTTGTCATTAAGTTTTTGCTGTATAAGTTAATAATCATTTTATATAAAAGTCCTTTAGCATTTTAAATATCACTGTATGAAAAATGTTCAAATTAATTTTTTTGACTGAAAGAGAAATCTAATCTGAAATACTTCAGTTTCTTTTGATTTCTTTTAAATCAGAAACTAAGCATTGCTTTTTAAGAATGAAATTATGCAATCATAATTCTAGTTTACCTCCACATTTTTATTATTATTTAACGTAAGAATTCTTAAATATCTGACTTCTCTATGAAAACAAAACACTTTTTTTTTGTTTCATAGGTATAAAGATAAAATTTTGCAATCGAATTTTCATTCACTTTCTGATATATTTAGTTTACAGATTTTATGCAGTTTTTATTTATTTACTCTCAATAGCAATACCTTGCTTCAATATTTTCTTTCAAGTTTCGGCTTGTCAATAAATTCAATTTTTGATTCCATACCTGTTGTGCCACCTGGAAGTGAATTTGAGAAATATTTACAATTGCATTTTATTTATTTTAATTCAATTTCTAATAATCAAACATATTACACTATAAAATCAAAAATCATTAAAAAAAATTTTAACTTCTTTTTAGCTTAACAGATGAGTATTTTTAAAAACTTTCATGACTTCTTTTTATCTTTAGGGTCATGTGATGGAATGCCCTTGTTTTTCACAAGAGATTTTGGAATTATCTCCTTCTTGCCTAACCAAAAACAATTTGCTGATTCAAAGTAAGTTTAAAATCTTTTTATTTATTTTGAATATCTTTACTTTCATTGGAAGAACCTTTTTAAGCTAAATTTGAATTAAAATGTTGAGATGTATTTGATAATTAATGTGACAACATAACTTTTTTCAGTTGAGAATTTTACATTATTACTACAGAGGAATTGGATAATTTTATACTATATAAAGCACCACAAAAATTTAATTTATCCAAAATTTTGATTATCTCCTACTTTTATGCAATCTAGAATTTTATTGGTGAGTTTTTCTTCCCTTCTTTTTAATCATTCCAACATTCATTTATCTATTTCGGAATTTTCTGGTCCTCGTATTCTTTTTCCAGTGATTCCTTAATTTCCGCTGTATAAATTTAGTTTTTTTCTTCAAAAGCATTGAAATTGTATTGATCAATATCTTGACTTCTTTTGCTCTTTTTTTCAACTTCAACACCAATTTTAGCTTTTTTTTTTTTTTTTTTTTTTTGGTGTCTTGAGGTTTGTGAAGGAAAGAAACATGATGCATGTAACATTGAATGTTTTTTGCAAATACCTATAAACTGAATTGCTGAGAACTCTAGAAAATGCTTATTTGCCAACTTAATTAACTCTTAATTGCTAAACTGTGCTTATTCTCCAGCATCTGAAAAAAAAAATGAAGGTATAAGGATTAGGTAAGAAAAGACCTGAGTTGTAATCACCTTAACAAGATATCAGATATGCACACTGAAAACTGCTAACCACCCATTTGGTGCCTGTTAGAATAAAGCAGATAGAATAGAAGAGTTATGGGTTATTTAATCACTAAAAAATGTTTCCAAAGTGAGAATTTTTTTTGCTTCCTTGACTGAGCATTATTTTCAAATTAAAAAAATTTAATTTAGCCAAATTCTTCTGTGTTAATACTAAGTGAATTGCTTTTAATGTTATAAATTCACTTCATATTATTGTAATCATTTAGTCCCTTATGTCAAATGCAATATTATTACCTCTACATTCTGACAGCATGTAATTCTTTTTTATTATTAAAAATTTTGGAGGCTATGACAAACTAATAAAAAAGAGCAATTAAATTTTTTTCTCTACTTATAACTTAGGTAAAGTTTCTGAAATTGATAAATTTGTCCTGTATTTGTGTTTTTTACAAAGCTATTTTATTAAGTAACTCTACTTCATATCGGGTAAGGAAATCATAGAGTAGTACTCCATATTGGTTACTACTTCATGGGGGAGGGTATTCTGAAGTGGCAATATTCAAGTTATTAATACTCTCTTAAAATGAAATTTTCAGACATAAAAAGACTATTAAATCAGAATATATGTAATCTGTAAATAAAATACTTCTTATATACAGTCATTATTATTAATATTCCAAATTCCACACATAGCTTGCATATCAAGATTGCTCATTTGCCATCTTTAATTTTCAAAAAATTTTAAGAAAAATATATATTTCCATTAAATAATGTACTAGTTTGATTTAAATTAAAATTGCTTTTGAGTTACTAAAAATGAAACAGTATATATCTGTTTTAAATTTTGATTTGAAAAATTATAAAAAATAGTTGGATACATTGCCGTTTAAAAGGATAATTATTTTAAAAAACAACATTGAAGTATGAATGCAACTATTAATAATATATATGTGTAGTATAACTGTTGGGTGACCATCCTTTAATAGTTGAAATTCTTTTAAAACTCTTATTTAACCTCACTTTTTTCCTGTCTATAAAGGAGTTTTGTAATTGATTTGCCAATCTCACCCTTATTTAAAATATTGTACACCAGTATGTTATGTATAATAATGCATTATGTTTATATCTTCAGAGTTTAATTATTAATCTAATTAAATTTTGACTCCAGATAAATGATATCATCATTTGATATCTATTTCCTGATAAATTTGGGAAATCTCAAAATTAAAAAGTGTTTTTTTAACACGGCTTTTTATTTAGAATTCTTATTAAATCGTGTTTAAACTCTTTAATAGATTTGTTAATATCAAACCCCTGTTCAATAAAAATGAATTTGGAATAGGATCCCTAGTAAAAAAAAGAAGAAAAGTTTGCTTGGAAAGTATTATTTCTCAATAATGATAAATCTAGATATCAGTAAAGGAATCCTGATTCCTATAAATGAAAATTATTCATTATATTTTCAGGATGCACATAAAAGCAGTTATGTTCAAAATATTGTTTGCAGTAAAAATATTCTAAATGTTTAGTATATAATGAATAATTTTCTATATTGAAATTTTTTATTGTAATAACTTAGCACTTACTTTTGCATATAGTTATATTATTTTTTCTCTAAAGTGGTTTTGCTGTTTCTTTAATAATGAAGGAAATAAATTTAGTTTTGTTTCATACTCTTATAACAATTTTTGACGTAGCTATGGAGAATTAACTATGGAGCTCTGTTCACTGAACTTCAAGATGCTACTAATTACCAATAAATATAGTTAGTGCTGAGCATACAATACTTACTTTAAGTGATATGTATTGATTTATTCTTTGTTACATTTTAAAATTTTTTTCTAAATTACTTTTAGGCTGCTGGCATCAGTGAAAGATGTGTCTATCAGAAAACCAGATGTATGTTGTAATTTTTTTTATTTCTTGAATATTGAAGCACTTTTATTATATGCTTTTAATTTGTAAAATTAATTAAAAAGGCTTCATTCAGCTGGCATGTAATATTATCATCATCGAGAAAATAAAGATGGCTTGGTTACAGAAAATAAAAGTATTTATTAGAAGGAACAATTTTGCTATATACCTGAAACTTCCTTTACTTTTTTGCGTAATCAGCTCCTACATTTAAACATTTATCATATCTGGATACAAGCTACAGAATTCTCATGTTGTACTCTTCTATTGCCTATTTCATTAATGCAGGTGATCACAGCATTCTCTGACTTTTTATCACTTCTAAAACATTTGTTGCTCAGAAATTCTTTCAGCTTAGGGAAAATATGGAAATGGCAAAATCAAAGTCCAAATAATAGGGGGAATATTCAAAGATTACTTTCCAAATTGACAGAGCAATTCTGTTTGAAAGCAGTGCATACCTGGCTTAATGAATTAGCAACAGAAGATTATCACATAGATTCTGAAACTTGTGACCAGATACAACAGAAATTTAAATATAGGAGGTGATTATCTAGAAAAGTAAAGGAAGCTTCAGATATGTATTATTTTTTTATCCCCCCAATAAATATTTTTTAGTATTTTGCATAAATGTCTTTATTTTATGGATAACCCTCATATTATGGATTGTTTTAAAAGTGTATTTATCAATCTTTTATATTTCATATCATATTTGTAATGATTTTATTTTTGGTTTTAGTCAGAAATAAATTCTCAACACTTTATTGGAATAAATATTTTTAACAAACTTTTAGTTCGATAAATACCTTAAAGTTAAATAAATTTACAAATTATGATTTAACATGAAAAAAATGTCATCTAAAGATCTTTAATTATAACTATTAACTATTCTGCAAAGTTATTGAACATAAAAGTTGTGCTAATTAATTTTACTATTTTATATAATTTAACTTTTTACACTGACTTCCTGAAGTACTAGTGTTTTGAAATTTTGTACACTTGTGAATTCTCGATAAAAAACACTACTTTAATATTTTTAGTACTTAATTAATTATGGCAAACTTTGTTTATATGAATGTGGCACCACTTAGTCAATTTGAAGGGGGGGAAAATCAGTTACAAGATTCGATAATATTTATTATTTTTCATTACAAATTTGACTAGCATGTATTAAATTTTTTAAGGTCTACTTTTTAGTATATTAATAAATATGTTTTTGTAAACATGTTTTCTGTCATTCATGAATATTAAATTGACTTTTAATTATTTTAGCCCAGTGAGCTTCCTGATAGTCTCTCAGCCAAATTAAGGTTTGCCATGTGTTCTTACTGTTCCAGGAAGCAACAAGAACAAGTGAGTTATTTTCTTCTCCAATCTTTTTTTCAATTCATATGAATTCACAATGCACTTATGGTCTAATTTTATGATATTACTAGCTTTATCCTTCTTTTAGTTTAAATCAATTTTAATTAGTTTTAAAGTCATTTCAACCTTTAATCCCTTTTTTTTTAAAGTCTATCTAAAGTTTAATTAATATCTATTATTTATTTGAGAACTTTTTGTAAATTTTTAATTTAAAATTTTAATTTCTCTCTGTTAAAATATTTATTGTTTTGTATTTCACTTGTATGCATAGATATTGAAATATATTTCTTATTAATTTACTAGTAATTCTCAGGGCAGAGTGCCCATGGCATGATAAAAATCACAAAATCAAAACTAAAAAAGTCTTAAATAAAAAAGTATATAGAGAGAGAAATTATTATATTAGAAAGATTTGATATAATCTTATAATTTGATATATATTTAAAATAATAAGAAAAATAATGAACCAGTTACTCAGTTAATTCACAATTTTAATTCCATATGAAAATCTTCAATATGTCATCAATAGTTGCCTGCTTATTCCACTCTTGAGAGAAGTTGAAAAAAAAAAATGCTTCAATGCACAATGCATGTGGGAAAATTCGTGCCAGAGTTCATTCCAAATTTAAAAGTTATAATTAGATATGAAAATCTATGATCTCTAAATATGCTGTTAGTGATCATTTTCCTCTCTTCATTTTTCAAAAAAGCCCCTAAAAAATACTTCACATTTTTAAAGTGAGGAGGAAGGAAGAAACTTGGACTGTGTTTGCATGTGTCGTACTAATTCTGAAATTCATTATATTATATCAATGTTCATGATCCTCAGATGCCTTATTAATGTTCTACTGTCTTTCTCTTAAATGAGATATATGGTGTAAAATATTTTGCCATTTACAGAACTAATATTATTTTTATTCTTCAATATTACATTTGCAATTTGGTTACGATTTGGAAGTTCCTGTGCCCAGAACTTTTGTTGAAGCTAAATTCTGCAATTATATTATGTTGTGTTGTTGTTTCTAATGGCACTTGTCATAGACAAGCCCACTGACTTTAGAAGTCAGTGATTTTAAGCCAAGGGTACATCTCTTGTTTTTTCAGTAGCGCCATCTAGGACCAAGAGTGCGATTTAGCTACATATCACAGCCCTTTTTACATGGTCTTCATTCATGCATTTCATTCACTCATCCACATATTGTAATTTAGACCTAAATCAGAGAACAATCTCCCGTGATCCAGTACTCCCAGTAGTATTACTCTTGACATGGTGGACTTTGTGACCACAACAGATTTATGTGTGTACCATCCACCACACACACAAAGAGTCTTCGACCAGCGTAGTTCGAACTCGCAATCCAAGGGACGTGAATCCAACGCCCTACCAATCAGGCTATCCCGGCCCCAACAATTATATTATTGATGCATCTTGCCTTTAAATTCAATTTATAGTTGGAATTGCGTTCATTAAACTCATTTTTCTCAAACAATCGAGTTCAAAAGAAATTGTCCTCGACTTTTCATCGACAGCAATCAGAAGGGAATGAATGAGAATTTCCTTCTCATTCATTCCCTTCTCATTGCTGTCGATGAAAAGTCGAGGGCAATTTCTTGCCATCAATGAAAAGGTAGGGATTTCAACACAATTAGCAATTGCAACATTTAAACAATTCAAATTTGCAAGCTATTGCTGAATTGAATGGAATTCAGCAAGATTTCATATATACATAAACATATTTCACATATAAACTTTCATGATTCTTTGTTCCCTAATTTAATCATCCTGGAATTATGGTTTTATATAAAGTATTAATATATTCTATTTTTTTATTTTATTAAGTCTTTTCAAAGCAAATGATTAAAAATTATAATTTGGAATAGTAATATCTCTTTATGTCATGCAATTGGAAAAACTCCTTTAAAACATGCTTGAAACCATGAAATTCACATGTTGAAATTGTTTAAAATAATTATTTTCAATGTTTCATTACTCAATCAGTTTTAAATATTTCTATGCTAAAAAAAAAAAAAAAAAAAAAACTTTACTAAATATGAACAATAAAGCTGGGAATTGCATAAAAATTTTGATTCTTTTTTCCCCATTACATTTATTGACTCAAACAACATGAAATATGGTTATTTACATTATTAAACTACAAATATATAGTTATCTCTGACAGTTTAGAAATTTGTCACCAGACCTTGATTAGAGTGGATACAAATATATTAAAGCTGTCATTACTAAACATCTGATTGCTTCCCTGAAATTTTGCACTAACGAAATTGTCCTTAAAAATTGTTTGTTATTATTGTTAAATCTCATTTGTGATGCTTCTTTTTTGCCAAATTGCCTGTAAAGATAACTGATCATGTATACAATATTATTCATCCTCATGGCTGGCTGGTCGCTGGATATTGATTAGCTTTAAATTTAGATGAATCATTTAGATATAACTTTTTATCCATGATATTGCAAAATTTTGGATATTAAAGATGTGTTACTTTATCTTACACACACTCCACTCATTGCACCCATGAACCTTTTTAATGGTAACCAGTCCTGTGATATTATGGCATTTTTAAAAATGTAAATGTGTGGTTCATCTTCCTTGAAAATTCTGTGGTATTGAAACTTCGCATTTTTATACATCTCATAACTACACAAATATTAAACAAATCTTTTCTATCTTCTGGCATCTCAGCCAACCAGCTGGTCTACCATGAATGTTGGTTATATTTGTCTTCGGATAAGTTGTTTATATATAACATGATTCCACCAAATTGTTTGATACTAAAATCATGTTGTTTTTTTTTTAATTTATTTATTTATCTTACTTTTATTCTATTTCCTGTGTACATAAAACCTTTCTAATGGGGACAGTTCTATAACCTCAAAGAGCTATTACAAACGTAAATATCTGGTTCATCTATCTGCTAAATTCTGCAATATTGTAGCTTCACCCTTTTTTCCTCTCTTGTAAACTATCCAGATACAAATATTAAACCGAAATTTTCTTCCTTGACTTTCAGCAGTTGACAGAAATCACATGATAAATATATTTAATAAAAAGTGGAAATGGTTTGAATTTCAGAGCAATAGTGTAATTTATTGTTAGAAATCAGGCAAAAAAAAAAAAAAAAATTGATGTCAAAATTCAGCAAAAATGTCCATGTTTCTTAAATTAATATCATTAAAATGGCAATTTGTTGTATATTAAAACAATGTAAAATTAATTTTTATGTTGTAATATTTTTGTAAATTATCTGGGGGGAATATCGAAATTCAGCTTTATTTCTTATTAATTGAAATTCTAGTTCAGATTTAAAAAAAAAAAAAAAATCACTCCTAGGTGCACAATTCCAAGGTATTCTTTTCTAAATTTTGTGGCTGTAGATCAAACAGCTTGGCCTGTATAGTGCCAACACTTACATATATATTCATCTTTAACAGTAGTATAGATTATAAAATAGTTATTGTGAACCATCTTGATTTTTTATTGTGATGAAACGACACCATAAGCTAGATTCCAACCAAATTCTTCTCATCTGTATTAAAATATTTGCAGAACATGCATTTTCATTTTTATCTTCAATACATTTAATTAACCTAATTTTTAATTTGCAGGAAAAATGTGAAAAATTAGTAAATGAGATATTAGATGCCAAATCTCAAGATGTTGAAACTCTGGATGATGCTGTCATCAATCTTAGTCTTCAAATAATTGATGACTATCCTGCATCTGATCCCAGATGGTGTGAATCTCTTCCAACAGGTAAATCTATATAAATAATATTGGAAATCTTAAGTATTGAAATTGAAATACAAATTATTGAGCGGATTAGTTCTCAAGTGTCATTGCATAAAAGTGTTTTGTGACAATGAAATAACTAATTATGGTCTTAGTATGGCCATTACTATTCAATGAAAATTTGATAGATTTTATGAATATCTTTTTTGTTGTTATCAAAGTTGCCTACCTTGCATATACTATATCTGTATCAGGTTAAATATGATTCTGTATACATTGATGGTCTTATACTGAAGTATCTCCAGCTTGGTATTAACAGAAATATTATGCAAACAACATGGAATGCTCTCTGTAAAATAACTGTTGAAGCTCATTGGGGACATTCTCTCTCTCTCTCTCTATCTATCTATCTATCTATCTCTATGGCCAAAAAGTGTTCAGAAAAGATTGTTTCAAGATATTGTAATCTCACTAATTCTTTTTATGTTAACCAGCAAATTTATTTCAAAACTCTGATGTCTGTGTGGAATGCTCAATTTTTGCTAACAGCATGTTTATTTTTTGTGCTCATGAGTCTTTAGATTATATTTCAAAAAAGTTACAGAATGCAGTCGAAAATGTCCATAAATGATGTAATTATTGAAAACTTGATATTAGTTGCAAAAAAATTATCTATAGCTGATCTATCAAACCTGGAATGATATTTGATTTCTCACATTGCATATGCCGGCTTTCCTCACCTTTTGGAACAATCTATTAGATCTGAATGTTAGAATAATATTTCAAGCTCTAAGGGAAAATTAATGCTTTATAATTTATTTTATACTAAACTTATGGCTTGGAATTTATGGAACTTGTAAACATAACAAATAACAATATTTGTGATCTCTTTTATTGTTACAGATGTTCAATTATTAACCATTTTTCTGAAACTCAAACAAAGCCTACAATTCTATACAAACTACAGCTTGGGTTGAATAAATGAACCTAAAATATTGTACTAATGAAAATCATGGGACAGGGAATGTTGGAAAAAGTTAAAATAGATTAGCTTCAAAGTCTAAGGCAATTTCCAATAGTGTTCATCATCAAAATTGCAAGCCTAACATCAAATTAATTTAAAAAGATGAAGTTTTAATTGAAAAATTTTTGCAGTCTGGAAGTCCATATAGTCCATACTATTGCTATTTCTAATCCTATCAGTTCTAGAAACAGCTTTTGTAAAATCAATAACCTCTTTGTAGAAATTACATGCAAAGAATTCAAGATTACTATATCATTATTAAAGGTGTATCCAAATCATAACCTTTCACCTCTATTGTGAATATTTCTAGCTAGCAGTCTTGAGTTTATAGAGTTTATTCCATCAATTCCATTTTTTTTTTAAAGTTGGAAATCATGGCAATTTGTCAAGGCCATGTCAAATTTTTAATTTTAGTAAATTTTTACTTTCATTAAAGGATAGCTATTCTGTCCTTCAAGCTTTAAAATGTTTAACATTCAGATCTCCAAAAGTCATTCATAGATTAGTTGACAAAACTCTTGTTCAGAAATAGTTTAATCAAAAAATATATTTGGTGTGAAACTCCAGAACAATCATTGATAAATTGGAATAGAATGTCCACTGATTAAGAAACAGGGTAATCCAAGAATGATTAGAGAATTCTAAAAAATTGAGAAGGATCGGGGAAATTTCTAAAACTGGAATTTAATAATAATAAAAAGATTTTGGTAATTAGTATCATAGTTGATAATAAGCAATCTTTTTTCATAAGTAGAATGGAACATCATAGGTAACAAGCGACAGTCATTAATTGAAATCAGAGGCTACGACTGACAGCGAGATATGTACATTTAAATTTTCGAGTGACCAGAATTTTCTTGTGTAGGTTCGTCAGGCCATATGTGTCTTCACTTCTAAAATATACCTGGTTTATAATGGATTCTGTTTCTGCTGACTGATTTTAAAACCACCTGTTCTTTACTTGTTTTATGTTGTACATTTCATCTTGTTTTAAAATATTAACTCTTTC
>JAPMOR010042039.1:377486-391887 GCA_026543865.1 Argiope aurantia | reverse complement strand
TTATGTTGTACATTTCATCTTGTTTTAAAATATTAACTCTTTCATTGTGATTTCATTGTGTGTGTGTGTGTGCTAAAACATGATTTTTTTTTTTTTAATGGAAATTCCATGAGAAGTGTGGATTTTTTTTATTACTATAAAGGATGATATACCAAGTAACACAACCTATATCATCTATTCAAAATAATAAAAATATAGAGATAAATGTGAATGTGCATGCATGCATGGGAAATTACCATTGTTTGGGAAGAAGGGTTGTTTTCCCCTGTCTGTTAGTTCTGCACAATCAGGCACTGGGAGATGCGGCTTTAGTGTTGATATTTTGATTAAGAGAAGATCAGAAAGGATTGGAAATGCCTTGTAGTTTGAAAATGCAGTACATTGCAGTGGATATTGATGGAATTTTTTCAATTGTTTCCTAAGACACTACATAAGAATATTAAAAGAATAAATTTTTATAATTTTAACTTTCATATTAGTTTAATTGTTGTGAATTAAATGTGTATGTTCCATTAGTTTTCCCTCGCTGCATGCTTATAAAAATATTTACTCAAATTAATAGAAGAAATTTGATTCCTAAAACAAAACAAACATATTTTGTTCATTCAGTGCATTGTAAATGCATTATTATACTTAAAAATGTATGTTTAAAAATAATCACAATTATAACACTATGTTATAATTTTGTTTCATCAACATTTAAAAATGTGATTCTGCAAATGGGGAATTCCATACGATTTTTCAAATTTCAAGATAAAAATATTTGATATTTGATTAAATTTTTTTTGTTACATTTTCATAGCTTAATATTTGTAATTAAACATGTGAAATCATAGAACAATAACTCTGAAGTGGCTGGACTTTGCAGTTAATAAATATTTTGTCTGCAAGAAATATAGATGATTAGCAAAACATCTTTTCTTTGTAAAATTCAAGATAGATACTAATTTAGTTGGGTCGAATGACTCGACTGATTGATTGAAACTCACAAAAGTTCTTGTTGTGGATTGGATGCTATCTATAAGTTTAATACCTTTGTTCTAACAAGTTCTGTTCTTAAAAAATGAATATAATTTCACTTTATTCAATTTTTGCTCAAACTGGTGGAAATGGGGAGTATTTGTGAAATATTCTCATTCTAATAACAAAGTACTTTTTGTTTGTGTTACACATTTTTAATGTGCGGAATGCATTTTTATCTTGACTCTCTGCTGAAAAGAGGATTAGAGTGAGAGTTTGACAGTCTTTACCTATTCTGCAGATTCTCTAGAAAGTGAAGCTATAAGTTTGATAGTGTATTTTGAAATTTTTGTCATACTTAAAATTCTAGCAACCTATGTGGGTACCTAGATATTTAGGTAAGAAACTAGTTCGATAGCTAGGTTAAAAAAATGATTTTCAAGATTAAATTATTATATACCTCATGTTATAGCTTTTAAATGTTACATAATTAGTTGAATTAATTTGTTTTTCCCAGGTTGAATTCAGACTTTGATAAAAAGAAGAAAAAAAATACTGCTTTTGTGCTGTTAACTAATTATTAAATAGAATGCTGCAATTATTTGATGCAAGGAACTGGCGCCATTAAGACACTATTTTATAAAGATTCATATGTTTTCGATATTTTATAATTTTTTTTCCCCATAGCCGTTCAAATTTACAAAAGAAGATTGCCTGCTTAGAACCCTCCCCACACACACACATACACCAAAAAATTCATATACTGGAGAATTTCGAATAAAATCCACAATGTACCCTTCAATTTATTTATTTATGATTATGACATATTCAGTTACATTATGAAAGAAATTAATAATTTCACATATTTCATTGGAAATAATGTATTTACACTCAGTTCCAAGTCTCATAATTGGAAGTTTACAGAGTACAGAAAAATACAGATGTTTCTTGTTGTATTGGTACTCCAAGGGATCATCAACAAACCAGTTCAAAAATAGTATTAATCTCAAAAACTGTTCATTTGCCCACTGATTTTGGCCAAATAATGTGTCCAAAACAAGGTTTTCTTTGTTCATGAATAATACAATGACATAAACATTCGTTAGCCATCTGGATTGCAAAAAATATAATGAGTATATAAAGCCTTAAATGGGAAATTTAAATCATCATATATTCCTGAATATGAATTGTCAGTGGATGAACCAAAGAGAAATTTGAATTTGACATAAAATTTTACCAGCTTTGTAATCTTGCAATGGATATATTTGGAATGATTTAATCTACATGGGAAAAGTTATATGCCTCTTTGATTAGAAGCCTGTGAATTTTCATCAGCACCTTGCGTAATTATAATGCTGATTGAAAATCTTCTCAATCGAGGTTATTGTATAACCTTAAACAGCTTTTATACTTTTCTAGAACTGACTGTGACCTTATTATCAAATAAAACTGATATTTATAAGACTTTTGATGTCATTGCTGTTTAAGGAAAAATTCTCCCATGATTAAAATCTACTAAAAATTAATTAAATTCAAATTAATATCTGCCATGGTCAAAATTGAAATTAGATTACATTTGATTCATATTTCTAGAATTAATGTGTGAAGATTCTTTGTACCTAGATACTTTTACTCAATTTCAGGTGGCTAGTAGCAGCTGTAAAAAACAAAAGTATTGTACCTTTGGTGTGTCAGTCAGAAAAAAATGATTTGCTCTTATGCTGAAAATTGAAGCAGTTCTTTTGGTACTATTTAAGTTTCGAAATAAACTTGGGATGTTTTATTGGCAAAGTCCATTTAGTAATAAAGTTTGAAAACACTTATTTTCCATTGCAGTGGGCATAGTTACTTTGTTCCCTGATTATGAGATTTTCAGGCGCTTTAAGTTGATTAACAAATTTTCTTGAGAGTTCTTTGATGAAATCACCAAACTTTTTAATTTTTAGATTTCTTTGTAGAATATCATTCCAGATAAACCAAGGAAGCATTGTAATGATACAAAGTATTTTGTTTTGATTGTTTTTAGCAAAAAGTCCCCAAATTATTATGATGGGTCTTAAAACTTTGTATAATAGCATTTCAATCTTGAATGAAAGGGAGGAATGTATGCCAGGATTGCAAAGAAAGCAATAATGAGATGAACTGATAAAAGAATTTTACAAATTAGAGTGAATATCCTGTTTATATTAAACCATGTTTACCTTAAAACTGCTTTATTGAATTAATAATACAGATGCTGGAAACGATCATAGAAAGCATTTTTTTGCATTTACTTTTTAGATATTGTGTTTCATATTTGCTTCATTTTACACAGACATGTGCTGAAAATTATACTTATGTATTTTTAATTTGCATTAATAGTTAACTTATTTTTTAATTTGAGCAATTATCAGTGTAATGGCAGCACAATGATAAAAGTTAATTTTTTTCCATGTATGTTTGAAGTGCTCGCGCATGTTAAATTTATTTTTATTTTGTGTGAAATAAATTATTAAAAAGTATAGTTAAAATATTTTTTAAAAAAATTCATTATAATTAGAAATTTAATTTGTGTTAAAATATTGTTATCATTAAAAAGATAATTTTTTGAACTTGATGTAAAAATTATATTTGTGCGATATATTCAGAAGTTATCATGAAAAAGTGTTGAAGTTGCACTTAATTTTTAATTAATTTTCTAATCAAATTTTTTTTAAAAAAAATTACTCTGAGGTACATATTTCTGACCTCCAATGTATACATATGTCAAATTTTGTAGCTGTAAGTAAAATGATCTGCCCTGTAAAATGCCAATACACATACACCTTCATCTTTTATAAGTATAGATATAGATTACAAGGTTAATTTTGTAGGAAAATGAATGTGTCCCTCATAATGTACGATTCTGGTATTTGTAACAGAAGTTTTCTCTTCAATCTATGAGTCATTGAGAAATTATTTTAAATTTGAATTGTCTTTTGAAGTATCAAAATTCATTAGATGTCTTTAAGCAATCAACTGAAACAATAATACTTTTACTATTTATATCAATTATAGAATTTTTGTCTGTTCAACTTCAAACCGAATATGGATCAAAATAGAGGATAGAGTTGAGAGAAGGTTGGAATTTTTTTCATTTCTAAAGAAAACATGTACATATATTAATGGTGGATGTACATAAAAGCGCACTCTCATTGAGTAAGTGAATGGCTTTGGAGAGTGAGGAAGAATAGCTAATAACTAGGAAATTTGATGCATATAAACAACTTTCCTGAGAGAGTCTTTAGCTACTCAATATGAAATGGGGGAAAGTATGCATGGGTTTCTCTGCTACTAGGAGAGCTAACTTAATCTGTTTCATGTTTGTACATATATAATTTTTTTTTTTTATTATTATTCACATTTAGGTATGCTAAGAGTTTTTGAAAAGTTTTATTCTTGCATATTCTCTTCTGAACATATGGACTATTTTAATAGTTGCAGATCTTAATTACCAAATTATCGATAAAATTAATTAAATTTTTGCTCTGAATTAGTTGTACCATATGTTGAGAAGAGAAAAGAATCATTCTAAAATTTTGTGATATCTGTAATAATGAATTAAATTAAAATATGCCAATTATTGAAATGACTTTTGTACACTGATGAAAATGTGTTTTTAAAAACTGTCTATATAAAATCTATTCTTTGAGTACATGCAGTACTTAATATGATTTATTTTTGCAGGCTCTTTTTCTTCATCACTGTTGATTTCGTATCAGTTAGATGATAAACTCAAAGTGCATGAATGCCTTCTTGCTTTTCTGAAGACATTTCATTTATTTGAAAAAGTAAGATTTGATCATTGCTCTAAGCATTTTAAATAAATTAAAATTTTTGCCATTCATTTGGAGACTTTGTTTTTAAAATTGAATAAACTTTTTATGACCATTACATTCATGTTCTTTCTATGTTATAATACAAAATAGAAGCATCAAATTATGTAATTAAAAAAAATTATGATATTTTACTGTGTATAATTTTATAACTTTTGTAATGAATTCCATTTGTCATATTTGATTTTGAATGCAATATTTTTCTGACCGAAGTTTATCCTTCTGTTGGATGTAAATGATTTCATTAGTATGTTTTATTAATCCATGATTCCAAAATTCTGTTCTTGAAAACATAAATTCCATTTGTAAATTAGATATTTAAATCAATTTCAAATAAAATATATATATATATATATGTGTTATGTAGTATATGTATCATGTCACTTATCATTCTTATATGTAAATGCATTTTAAATTTTAGTTGACTTCAGTAAAAATGAATGACTTCAGAATCCATACAAATGTCTTGCTGTGTGAACATGCTGAAAAATTAGTTGCTGCCAAGACCATTCGCTTGTTTCTGACTGAGTATGTTTTACTCATTTTTACACAATTTTATTTAAAATATATTTTTCATATATGTAAAGATGGAATCTCATATGTTATTTTCTGATTTTGTGCAGTTTTGAATTCTTATTGGCAATACATTCTTTGATTATTTTTTAAATAATTGGTTAATTTTTAAATTTAATACAGTGAAAAATGAGATACCACCTGATAGAAAGCTTCATAAACAAAAACCCTTACTACTAGGTTTTCATAATTTTTAAACCAATAAATCATAACTTAAAGATAAAAAGTATAAAATAAAAAATTCTATTTTTTAATGTATTAATAAAAATGTTGTTTTAAAACTCTGTTGTCTTTTTTTTGTTTATACTGTTTTTTGTTATGCAAGCATTAATGTAATTAAACACACATCTTGTTGTATTTTATATATAGAAAACATTTTCTTTTATGAAATGAATTTCACTTTTAATTTGATATTTACTTCAATTTGCTATATTTTTAAATTTAAATTAATTTAATATAAAATTAATTTAAATCTAATTAAATATGCTTTTGGAATAAGAATTTTTATGATTTTTTTTTTAACAAATGCAAGTTTCAATGAAATATTTTGCAATTTAAATCCTGTGGTATTCATATTTTACTATAAATTCTGCAATAACGTTTCATAGTTATAATAAGTTATTTATTGTATTTAATTTTGAAATTGGATAATTTTTTATATAATCTGTAAGTAAAGAAGCACAAATGTATATATTAACCTTTTGTAGACATTTTCTGATCATGTAGTCATTCAAATTATTCAAATTTTAATGAGAAGAGAGAAATATTCATGAGAAAAATCTTAATCAAAGTATAAAGAAATATAGACATATTTGTCATCATTTCTCTATAATAGTTTTGTATTCAGAAACAGACAAATAAGACTTACAAGTAAAGTTTATGTGTACTATCATTTCACACTGTTAAGTAGTCTTGATATCTCAATATATTTTAAATTTTGCTGGTATATTTGAATTAAATATTTTACAAAATGTTTTTGAAATTGAGAATGATTTAAAAATTTCATTAGCTTATTAAATAAATTTAGCTAGATAAAATTAACTTCATAAATGATTAAAAGAACTTTGTTATGATTTGAGATTAAAAACGTGAACTATCTGTTCTTTTGTTTCAACAAAATTATAATCAGAACTTATTGTTCAGTAACTTTTACTATTTTATATTAAAATATTTATTTATTATTTTTTCTTCCCTTTCCTTCTCATCTTATTTATGTTATTATAAATGATATATCAAAAGTATCCTCCATTCTGCTATAAATGTCCCATATTTATAAGGGAAGCATCAAGAATTTCATCTCAACAATCTGGGCATAGGTCAATGATTAGGGATTTAAATCAAAATACATAGAGAGAATGAAACCTCCGAGAAAATTTGGCAACTCGGAAGAGGTAGCGCAATAATTACTATAATACATAATATGAACAAATCTGACGCATTCAAAATTAAGCTTGAAACTTGTAAAAAAAACTTATATTATTGAAAAATGATGTAATTTAATTCTATTTTATTTTATGTTCCTCAGAAACAATTTTTTTTTTTTTTTCTTTTCAAATCTGTCCTTCAGTTTAAAAAGTAATTTCTAACCACTTTTTTTGTCATTGCATTGAAATTTCCAATGACTTCATCTATTTTCCTCAATGTCGTTTGAGGTGAAAATTTAGTTTTAGTTGGATTGCGATTACCAAACATATTAAAAAATGCCATGCCAAAGAGAATATCAATGCTTACAGGCACAATTAATTCATTTGTAAAAAGTTTTAAACTTACAGCACACTGTTAGTAAATTTAAATTAATTTTGGATTTGATTAAAGATATGTAAAAAACGCTTACCTTCAATGTAAACTCATCAACCAAAAGGTGTTTCTTCCAAATGGAACTTGCATCAAAGCATTTCACCACTGCTTCATGCTGGGAAGATTTGGGGTCATAATATATTCCAGCAAGTTTCAAGAGATCTGCTAATTGATCTACCACTGCCAATTTGTCAAATAAATCTAATCTTTGACTGATTCCTCTGCTATTGATTCCACTGTTAACAAAACATTTAAAAATCACTTCTTGACTTACTTTTTCCATGAAATTTTAATCCAGTCAAGAGCATCACCAACAGAAATTTTCTTTGAAAGTTTATTAGCACTTTCATATCCATTCATACATGCAATTACATGTTGCAGAGCATATTGTCTGTATTCCATCTTGAAACATTTTATAACACCATGATCCAAGAGCTGAAGTTTTGTTGTTGTATATGGCGGTAGAAATAACAATTTAACATTTTTCAGCTTAGCTCCATGTAGATGACACACTACATTGTGCAACACAAGGAGAACTTTAATGTTTTGTTTCCTCATTTTTTTGTCAAATATTAACCATTCTTCAAAAATGAGTAATGTCATCCATGCGGGGTTTTTTTTTTCTTCCCTCGTTTGTCATGACACACCAAGACGGTTTAAATCTTTTCCTTTGAAACACCTGGATCTTTGACATCTCCAAATGAGCAGGGGCGTTTTTAACTGCAGCTGCACTCACACAAGAACTAAGGTAAGCCGCTCCTTTGGAATTTTTGCTTCTTTGGATTTTTGTGTCATACTTTTTTTGGGCAAAGCTTAAAAAAAGATTGCTGCTTTGTCTGTACTGAACATGTCATTGTTGTTCAAAAGCAGTGGAAGGTATACTTGCTAATCACATCGCCCAAGTTCGATATTGGCCACTTCACCACACAGTGCTCGAAAAGTAATATTATTCTGTGTTTCAATTCCCAGGTCATCTGCAAGTTCTTTTGCCTTGTGTCGAATCATAGGTACACCGATAGGAATTTTCTTTGCACTAACTGATTTAAACCATTCCAAAACAGCCTCATTTATGTCAACATACTTTTCATATCTCATCCATTTGATACCATGAAGTATGAAGTCTTCGTTTTCTTTTCAAAATCAGATACTTTCTTTTAATGATTTTATTGATTTGTGGTCTTCTGCAGTAAATAATTCAGCTAACTTTCTCGTCAATTTTCTGTTCCCATATTGATGCAGAACTTGAATGCATTGCTTGAAATTTGAAAAACTTCACACACTTCGACAGTGTTGCAACTCAGGTAAATGACAAACTACTGAAAGAAACTTAAATGACGTTTTTTTTTACCCAAAATTTATCGAAATTCATTAATAGCCGATAGAATCCAAGAAGTAGGAATTAACTTTCTTAACCTGCTGCTTGAATTTTTTGGCTCATAGTTGGAAACAGGAATCTTATGGGAACATTACAAAATTCTTACGGGCTGAATATTCATGACATGAAAAAACTGACCATTAAGAGGGCTAGCCATTTGAAGAGGTTTCACTGTATAATTTACTGTTGAATTCTGATTAATCTTATTTGCATAATCCTATTTTTCTACTCCAGGCATGGTGATATTATTGAAGCTGCAGTTCGTAACACTTTAGATAGCCGTGGTATCGAAGTAAAAAATCATTTAACTCCTCAAGATGTCTTCTTTAGAGAGGTAAATATGTGTTTGAATATATTCAATGTGATAATTTAATTAACTGATTCCCCCCCACACACACACTTTGTTTTTTTCATGTGTTTTCATGTTTTTATAGGTTTCTACTTTTCATACTATTTTTCCATCCTTGATAGAATGGGAAAAAGAGCAATTAGATGCTGATGAAAGCTTGGAGAAGACCCTCAGCTGTATAATGGCAATGAATAAAATATTTGTGGTAAATTCATGGCTATTTCATAAACATTTTTTTTTTTTACTTATTTCTTTTATTTATAAATTACTTTTTTCTTCACTAGGGACTTTTAGAAGCCATCAATGAATATCGACAAACTAGGGTGGAATCCTACAATTTAAAAGAAATCCCTGGAAATTACTTTCCTTGGACAGCACGGGATGGACACTCAGGAATCCGTCCGTATATTAGGGATCAAGTAATATGATATTAGGGATCATATTTTTGTCTTATAAAAAAAAGGAATAATAACCATTTAAATTTAATTAATATTAAACATTTAAATTTTTATTATTTGTAATAGAATATAAAAATTTTTAATGAAACAAATAAGTTTTGTGTGTAACAGAGATATCTTATTGTGTTATAAGTAATGCCAAAAAAATAATAATTAAAAAAAAATTAACATTTTTTAATTAAAAAAACTGTTTTTAAAAATTAATTTATTTTGCATTAAAATATTAATGAGTGTATTACTTTAATGGGAAATATATTTAAAAAAAATTTCTACTGAGATATTTTTTAATCCAAGCTTATAATCATTTAAAAAAAAAACTAAGATTTTGTTTAGTTTGACCATATTAATCCAGTATTACTGTATATTTCATTTACAATAATAATAATAATTATATAGAATATTTTTTGATCTATAGAAAATTTGAAAACCATTTTTAAGCACCTTAAAAGTGCTTAATTTTCAGAAAAGGTCCTTACAATGTGCTTAATTTTCTCACGAAGCGAAGAAAGCATTTTGTTTTGTTTCCCCACAAGTTGAATATGATAATTCGAAATCCTGGTCGTAAAGGCTTGTTTTCCGAATGTGTCAATAAACGAAACCCACAAAGGAAAAAATTTGAAGAAATATTCCAGGAGGTTACAGCACATATTAAGATAACGCTTAATGATTTTCCCCCTTTCCGTTTTTTCCCCCTCTCCTTTTTTCTTCAACAATGTGCATTGCCATATTGCCAAGCACTAGAATAGTTAGTTATATGGAAGGGCAGTACGAAATGCGTACTATGTCATACTTATTGCGAATCGAAAAACATTCCAATTTCAATTTTTAGATGTTGAAGAATTTATTTAAGTTATTTCTGTTAAGTATATATTTAAACTTTTATGTGTTGTGTTGTTAAAGAATATGCGATATGATTCGATCAATGGAAAATATGAAAACGCAGAATGGATTTGAAGCGTCTAAATGATATATCGAACATGGGAAAAGGTGCTTTAAAAACACTAACAAATTCGATCATCATTCTCATTAATATGTTATTTTATGTGCAATCATTTGAACGACCAACTACAAGTATTCAACTGTACTATATTGAATTGTAATTAATTGCGGTATGTAATTACATTAGTCAACCGCATAAAATCTATAAAAACTCTGTTTCACCCTAACTTGGCAGTATTGTAAAAGGCTGAAAATGTGACGCTCCGCGTTGGGAAAGAGTTCCCCTTCAATTCCGACTTTAAAATAGTTAAAATGCACAGAAATTTATCAAAAAATATCATACATTACAGAAATCCTTTTTTTTTTTTTATCAGTTTGTATTTAAAATTATTCTCAAGTTAGAAGTGCTTATCTGTTAAGTATTTTGTAAATAAAGCGAACGAATAAAACTAAAAGATTGACATAATGAATTCCACTTAGGCTAGAACCGGTATTCAAGGTCAAATATTTGGCGCGCTTTTCTTTTACGCCTCCGCCAACTCAACTTCATTCAGTTCGCAACCGTTATCATCTTTCGTACTTTTTTATTCTCGCTTTTTTACCAGTTGATATTTTTGATACTGTTAATCACATTAGTAGTTATTAGTTTTTTGTTGAATATTTATTCGATTCGTTATTTTTATTCACTTCTAAAATGTCTGAGAAAGAGAAAGTGTTATCACCGACTTATCACACCTTCAAGACGAGTGAAACCAACGAAAAGTGCAGCATGCAGAAACATATTAAAGGTTTATTCTCGACTCCGAGAAAACCCTCAACCTTACAGGTGTTTCGCAATGAGCAATTTTCCTTTTGAAAAAAAAAAAAAATAAAGGCATTCAGTCCTTTAAGTACCAAAGGAAAAAAGCGACCAGGCTCAGTAGGTAAACATTCAGGTCTTGTAAAATATGATGATTTTACATGCTATTTTTATGCATTTTATGATGTATTTACATGCATGACGAAAAAAGCCATGCATTTTTTTCGTAGAAATGAGATCCCAACATTAGACAAAGTTTTAAAAGATGTGAACGATGGTAGAGATATCTTTTCTAAAAACAATAGCCAAACTACGCTTTACAGAATATTGAAAGATTTAGGGTTTTCTTTTGAGAAACGATGAAACGAAATGAAATAACTTTAATGATTTATTAAAATAATGTATCAATAATGTTGAAAAAATAATGAAAATAAGGAAAAATTAGTTCTCCAATAAAGTGATAATATAATAAAGTAAATAAATATTTACTTGGCGAAAAATTTGCGAGATGAAGTTTCGCCAGCGATCTGCATTTCTAGTAATTTTGTACTATAAAGTAACCCAGTTCCCCTGACAACGACTGTGATTCGGCATGCCTAGAATATACACTACTACCAAGTTAGGGTGAAACATAGTATAGTATGATGAAATTTTGATTTGAAACCTGAAATTTTCAGTGATTGTGATAACTTTTGTGGTATTTTTTGAATGTCCTTATTCATTTGAACATTTTTATTTCTTGGAGTAATCTTGCCAAATTTGTTTTGATTAAGAAAAAAAAAGAAAAAAAAAAAACACCTGGATCAGGTACTGAAATATTTTTAAAGAAATTAAAAAAAGTTTCTTACAATTTATTTTTCAAGATGTATGTTCTGTCATTTTATAACGATTTTTTTTTATAATTCTTATAGAAATTTTTTCCTCAATGAAATCTCTCTTTATATATAAAGTCCTGTCCTAAGCAATGCTTAACATAAAGCCATTGAAGTTAGGAGCATGAAATTTGGGAAGTTTTTTGGCATTAGATGCATACTAAGAACAGATTTCTCAAAATTTTAATTTGAAGTATAATTTAAAAAAAGAATTTTAATGTGTTTTCATCATATCATCAAAGCATATTATCGCATAAAAATTATTTTAACGTTTTAAAGGTTAAAAAAGAATAGCTTTTGAATAATATAAATTTTGTTTGGCTGAATGTAATTTTTTAAAAGTAATTTCTGAGAAATTAGTTTTGGACACAGTTTATAAAAAAGATTTT
This sequence comes from Argiope aurantia, assembly GCA_026543865.1. Taxonomy (NCBI): domain Eukaryota; kingdom Metazoa; phylum Arthropoda; class Arachnida; order Araneae; family Araneidae; genus Argiope; species Argiope aurantia. Next base: position 379,522 of record JAPMOR010042039.1, on the reverse strand, counting down.
TATTGCAATAAAATTTAAAATGATATTCCTTCTTTGAATTGCTGAATCACATTATTCTGCAACTGTTAAAATTGTAGTAAAAGAAAGGGAAAAAAATGCTTTCTTTGCTTTTACCTAAGCTATTTTTATCTTCTTCCTTGAACTCACCAGTGTCTTCAAATTTAATAATCATCTTTTCCAACACGGATCATTTACATAAGCCTTTGAAGCATCGATGTTCTCACGTATAGTTGAGAAATTATCACTTTGATAAATCATTTCATTATTAACTCACTTTTTCTTCTCTAAAGGCATAGTAAAAAATTATTCTAAAGTGCTGACTACTCCAAATTTGCATAAGATTCTGTCTTATTGAAAACTGCTCTCTGTTGTGGGAAATCTGAGTTATTTTTATGAACCCCATGGTTCATATAATTTATGCATCAAATTTCTGTTTCACATCTGTTTGCCAAGCTGAATTCTAGGTAGAGGTCTAAATAGGGCAATTTTAAACGTACTTTATAAAACAATCTTGTGTATTTGAATACATTTTGCATTGAATAAATCATTGAATAAATGTCTGTTCTTAAAAGAATTTTCACATGTAATCACTAAAATACAAAGTATGGGCTTATTTAAAGGGCCGCGGTGGCCTGGTGGTAAGGTCTCGGCTTCGGAACCGGAGGGTTTCAGGTTCGAGACCCGATTCCACCGAAGAACCGTGGTGTAAGGGGGTCTGTTGCACGTTAAATCCGTCCTGACCAAACGTCCTCCCGCTGGTGAGGTGTGGTGTGGAGAGGGGGGTGCCAGCTCAGGTGTCGTCCTCGTCATCTGACCGCGGTTCAAAATTACGAGGTCCGTCCCAAAATAGCCCAAGTGTTGCTTCAAAACGGGACGTTAATACAACCAAAAACCAAAATGGGCTTATTTAACTAGTAAAAGAAAATCGGCAATTAAAATGACTTTTTAAATTTTAATTTAAGATTTTGATTTTTATTCACCGAAATATGTGAATTATGGATAATATTTTAACAATGCATTCATAGAAAATCGGAGGAAAGTATGGGAAAAATATTTGAATAAAAGACATTATTATAATTAATAAAGTTCCATTTTATGATAAAAAATATTTTGAAATATGTGAAAATTTTATACAAAAAATTATTTTAAAATCAAATGTTTTTATTTATTGCACTTGGAAGGAGCAGTTGCTATTATGCAACAATTCCTTAATTTAAAATCTTATTTGCTCACTTTTTTTCCCCTTTCAGTTGAATGTGAATGTGAATTATGCAATGAATTTGACTGATAATATCCAAATCCAAGGAGTCCTTTTCCAGCAGTATGTGGAGATTTTGGACTTTTTTCTAAATAGCTATCAGATGCAACTGCATTCAGTCAAGAATGAAAGACAAGTTACTCTTAGAAAAGAATATGAACAAGAGAGACATTGGTTTATAAAGCCTCTGTGTAAGTTTATTTTTATCTTGTAACTAGCCACTTGTAGTGGCCAGCTGAGTTACTCATCCTATTTAAAGTAATGATTTAATTAACTGTAACTATAAAAAGGCATCAAAATAATCGCTTATTCCAGGTCAGTTCTTATATCTTTCAATTTCTTTGCTGAAATAAAAAAAATATATTAATAATACAAAGTGAATAATTGATATATATTGATATTAAATTTAACTCTTCTGGTTTAATTTATTTATATTAACGTTTGTTTGAGACAACGTTAGTCATTCAGCGTTGAAAACTGGAAAACTCCTTTATTATTCAAAGAAGATACTGAATTCTTTTTTCAGTTGAGCATTGAAAAAAAAAGTGAAATTTCCAACAATTTTTTTTTATTATTATTCATTGACCGACCAACCAACCAACCAACCAAAAAAAAAAAAAATCCTAATCTAAAAATGTCACTCTAATTTCAGATGGTATTAAATAGTTGATTTTGGGGAGGGAGGAAGTAATGAAAATTAAAATTAACATTTTGTCACAGTTATAAAGTCTGATTGATCATTACATTCAGAAACAATAATATTTAAGGGTTTTTTTTT
>JAPMOR010042039.1:191953-377476 GCA_026543865.1 Argiope aurantia | reverse complement strand
GCAGATAGAGAAGTAATTACAGTCATTTTTTCAACAGCTTCCTCCCCTCCCCCGATGAAAGCGAATTTTTCAGAAAGTAATGCTGATAGCAAACTAAAAGTTTTACTATGTATTTTCTTCTGTTTAACACATCCTTAAATGAAATTATAAAATTTTCATTCAAATTGGAATATATATATATATATATATATATATATATATATATATATATAACCAATGTCAGCTTTGTAAAAATGTATTCCTGGTATAATTAAGTTATCTTAACATTCGCAAGGCCATTGTAAAGTCTACTGAAGATCTGTTACTTTTCAATTTAGAATTTTCTCTCAGGTTAAAGGCCTTTTATTTAAAGGGGGAAAACCAACATTCTGACTTTCCTATTCCACTTCTCCAGTTACATATTTGGATACAAGATTAGAAATCTGTTTCCAAAAGCCAACTCAACAATTTAAACCAATAAAATGATTGTAACATTCTCTTTCCATATTTTGACATTTTTTATAACCATTCAACTGGACTGTTGATTTTGCCTTGAGAACCAACATAAAAGAAATGTTGATATGGATGAGTTATCAGTCTTCAATCTTCACTCTCTATGTGTAGTTTGAAGAAAGGAGAATGGAGGAAAAGTGAACAGTGTTGCCACTCAAAAAGGAATTTTCAACAGGCCTGCAGCTGGAAATACATCTTAAGTGCAGAATCTTTGTAGTTATTATTTGTATGGATTTGTATTTATCATTTCATGTGTTCTACTTAAGAGTGGCTGATTCTAATCTCTAATATTTGATGAGCATTCAACCAATCCTTGAAAAAAAAGTATTGTATAAAAATAAACTGGATTTGTGAAAGATTTTATCTATATTATCATAAAATAAATCAGTAAATTGGAAAGTTTTGACTTACTGAAATTCAAAAAGAATTTCTAACTATTGATAAATGTGGGATAAAAGTTGTATAGAGAATACAGTTGAATACTCACCTAGTGAGTTATCGAATGAGGCGAATTGACTCTATATGTTGAATAGGGCTAGTTTTCTTCATTTATTCTAATCATCTAGATGTAGAGAAAATCTAATAATACCTGTCAAACTGAGCTTTTTCTTTTTCTTGACCTAAATTATACGATTTTTATTATTCTATTAGAGCAATTATCTAATTTTGCCATTATTATCATTTCACATAAAGGATCTTCATGAGCTGTTTGAAAACTTTCACAGTCAAGAAATATTATGCTTTTGAAAATTCAATAACAATAAGTAACAATTCTAAGTTTAATTTTTCAAATGAAGATTCATATGTCTGCATCATTAAAGTGAGTATAGGTTTCTCTTAACCAGAATGCTAAAAATAATAAATTACTAATTTGATTTGAGAGGGGGGAGAGAGATAAAAGATTTGAAACATAAGTGTCGGTGTGTGTGTGTGCGTGCTTTTTTCCAAAAAGATGAAAGCCAGTCTTTTTCATTTTATCAATTACTTGCAACTACAAGAAAATAATGAAATTCTATTTTAGTAGAATTTACTAACTTCTAAATTATGTGTCTTGTGGTTTAGTAAAATTTCAGGTAGCCAGGAATCAAGAATCCTGGGAGGGAAACAAGATTCTGATACTATTCCATAGGCGTGTCGTAGTTGAAAGGAATCTTTCATGATTAATAATACTGAGGTTGAAAAAACCTTAATAAAAGCAAACACATAACACAGGGTCTGCACGTCACCGGAAGAGCAAACGCAAGAAATTTAAAAGTCCTCCTAAAAAACCAGGAGAATGATGGGAAATTTGAAAATTTTCATAAAAACAGGGAAAATGCAGGGAATTTTAAGTTACTTTTATCCATCCTAAAAATGCCGATCTCCAAGTTTAGTTTCTCGTAGTTATAGTTTTCAAAAAAGAAACAAGACCATTTTCGGTGTTGTAATGTGGGAACTCGGTCCTTTTCTCTCACCCTTTTTTCTCTGTATAGATTATTCCAGGTGCAATTTGCGAGATAATTGTTCTTTTTCCAATATGATTAATTGCAACTAATGAACATGAGCGAAACAATAGAATACATTTCACTGGTGCGATTAGCAACATTCAATCTGCGAGGCAGTGTGGTGATGTTTAGTCTACCATACTTGAGTTTATTGATTGGTTTATAATTTGAGAGATTGTGAGCTAGTTCAAAGTATATTAGAGAACATTTTTAAATTGATGCACTGCTCTTCCATATGCAATACAAATTGGATGGATGAAAAACATCAATCCGGTTTTTGCTAAATGGGTTCGAGAAGTTCCGTTAAATCAATTTGTTGTGTACTGCTCACTTTGTAAGAAGTCAATAAGCTTAAGTAATATGGGAAAATAGGCACTTACTAGTCATGCCAAAGAGAAAAACGTACAAGACTGTGCATCTGTTCACAAGAGTCATAATTGATGTTGGACTTAGTATATAAAAGGAATGACATGTAAAATCCAAAAACATGAGATTTAATGTCAGAAAATAAATCGATTTCGAACGTTTTAGTTCACAAACAGTCTTTTAAAGCTGAATTTTTATGAGCATAAAACTTGTTGCTTCACATTGTCCCTTTATTTTGTTCAATGATGTATCGGAAATATTTTCACATATGTTCACTGAAAGTGAAATTGATAAAAAAAAATGTATGTTAAGCTGTACAGAAATATCGTATTTTATTTGTTTCGGATTAGGTCCATTAGCACCTTGATACTGATTGCTGAAAAATTTGCAGAAATTTAGGCCCAAATACTTGATTTGGTAAAAATGAATAAATAAATAAATAAAACCTTGCTTTTTAATGATTTTTGTTAAATAATCATTAAATGATTTATATCATGATAACAAAAATGTTTTGACTTTTATTTCACTCTAGTCCTTAATTTTGTGCGACTTACAATTAAACAGCTTGAGAGGTAATATATCCCCCCCCCTCCTTAATATATCAATTTTGTGTTGCTAAATTCTGGATAATAAAGAAAAAAAATGTAATGTAAATTATCAAAATTCTTTTAATATGCCATTGATTCAAATAATGCTAAATTATTGCTTTCTTTCCTTACTTTGCTTTTTCTACTCCTTAAAACCTTATTCCATTATAACTAGCACATGATTGCTATTTGCACATTTTCTTGCATCTTGAATATAAATATAGGAAAAACCCGGGGATTTCCCCCTCCCCAGATTTGACTGAAAACTGACAGCTATTTAAAAAAAAAAAGACAAAAACAGAATGTTGAATGATTTAGTGAATATGCTCTTAATTTTGCTCTTATTATTTTGAAAATTCTACTTTTAGTCTGCTTATTAAGATTGATTAAAAGTATGAATACATATATGCAAATCACAAAATTATTAAAAGTGTCATTAATGAAGTATTATTTAGTTTTTTGAGAAAAATTTCAATATTGGCATGTATAAATTTTTTGGCAAAAACTGTAAATGAATAAAATTTGGAATATGGCTTTATTTTCTGATTAATTGATCTGCGTCAGGATTTGGATCAACTGCATCAAAGGCTTGCCATTCTGTATATCTATTAAATATTATGTTACAGAAACATAACAAGCCATATAGATGAAATATGATATGTAATTGTGGCACTAAAATTGTAGATATGTATCAAATTTTAATATAATTTAATCAAAAGAAAAAGCAGTGAAGAAACTGAACTCTGCTTTATTTGTTTTGCTTATTTTTTAGTGTCTGTTGATCAATATGAAAGAGCGGCTGCTATTGCTGAAAAGTACATGGATTTTGACATGTTGATGCAAATCTGTGAAGAAACAAAAGATAGTGATAGATTACAAAGATACATGTTACAGTTTACTGAGCAGGTAATTATTTGCAGAAAAAATTTATATATATATATTTTTTATTGGTTTTGTTTTTATGTTTAAATGTTCTGGGTATGTCAAAATAAATACTCTAATTTCAATGTTTTACATTGCAAGAGGTAGTTGCTGTATTTATGCGAGAGAGACAAACTTCAAGAAGCAGTATATTCAAGTTTTAAACGAAAGTATCGCAGATGCTCTTGGTTACTTTAGAATAGCAATGTTGATGATAGAGCAAACGCGTTGATGATGTCAGCTACAGAGCATGGCTGTTTGTCGCAGTGTTACGTTTTGTAACAAATGGGTTCGTTAAAAGCACTTTAAAGGGGAAAAAAATACTTTTTGGATTTTTGTATCGAAATATTGTTAAAGAGAAACACATATGTAATAATAAAAATATGGAACATTTCATAGAAAATTTTAATCAAACTCGCTGGTTTGGCTTTCCTATTATGGTCTCTATGCAAGAAATGAAGAAATAATTACTTCTATATCCCATAAGTAAAAATCATTTCCACTTTAAACAATGGACGATTGTTAAGGAATAGAAAGATGTTGAATAATTTTATTTCTAATTACTAAAATACACATTCATTTAAATAATAGTGTCTCAGTTCATTTATCTAAAAATAAAATCAACTATTTTTTAGTGCCTTTTTAAAACTAATTTTAAATTAATATTATTGAAAAAATAACTTATTTTTTTATATGTTTGCTTTCTTTACAAAATTTTTGATTCAGTTATATGCATACACAGGGTGTTGCCGAATTCAACTGACAAATTCAGAGAGGTGATAGTAGGCATTAGGAGGATAAAGAATCACCATACAGCATGGGGTCCCAAACAATGTTTAGTATGTGAAAATCACAAAAATATAGAGAGTCGGAGAACTATTGGAAACTGTAAAAAGTTAATAAAAATTAACAAAAGGTGTTTCAACTATAAATTTTTTTTAATGGAAGCACATTCTTAAAAGTTTTTTTCATGCTTATTTGATGATATAGGAGCTTGTAAATTACTGAAAATGAAAAAGTAGTTTAGAACCCATATTTGCAAAAATATTAAAAAAAAAAATATATAAGCTTGAAAATGAAAGAAGCCTTCTCGTATGTAAATTTTTCATTCATTCAAGAAAAATAAAAGTAGCGAGCAAGTATTCATTAATAAGCATTTCAGAATTCATGGTCGTGAAACTTCATTCACAAACAACAAGTCAGATTTCACAAATGTAACTAAAACGTGCTTGTACTACATCAACCTACCAAATGTTCTGGCATGCAATTGTCGGTACTAACCAAATGTTCTGGCATGCAATTGTCGGTGCTTCCTGCAGTAAATCCGAAGGAATGTGCTGCAAGAAAACAAGATATTTTGTGCTGCTGAAATGCTCGGGCAGAAGACACAGTCTAAATAGATGAATCTGCTCAGATGTTAATATCAAACGTGTTGTACGTTCGACGAGATAGTGAAGTGGGGATTTTCGAATGACCAAATATTTGCATTGTGTGTGTTGATGACACCTTCTCTCGTAAAGCAGGTTTCATCTGAGAATAAAATTCCTAGCAGAAAAGTGTGCATCACCCTTGTGGCATCAAACATCCAGCGTGCAAACTCCACCCGATTTGTGCTTTTCATTGAAAAACGTTACTCACGACCCTAATTTTTCTGGTAATTCATCTACTTAATGCCTATTATCTTTGCTCAGAATTTATCTTTCGAATTTGACAATGCTCTCTGCAAACATCGGTACTGTTGTTGCAGTGGTGTTTTCTGGTTCTCTTTTTTATTTTTCTTGAATATCTTTAAAACTCCCCAGTTCTCACTTTACACACTTATGACAAATAATAGAATATAAAATTTCTTACATTTTCAAGCTTTTATTTTTCATCAAGTTTCAATATTTTTGCAAATATGGGTTCTAAACTACTTTTTCGTTTTCAATAATTTACGACTCCCTACATTATCAATTCCACATGTTACCAGCATGAAAAAAAAATCTTTTAAGAATGTGCTTTCATTTTTAAAATATTCATAGTTGAAACACCATTTGTTAATTTTTTACAATTTCCAATAGTTCTCCGACTCTATATTTTTGCAGTTTTCATATACTAAACGTCGTTTGGGACCCCATGTTGTATGATGATTCTTTATCCTCCTGATGCCCTACTATCAACCCTCTGAATTTGTCGGTGGAATTCGGCAACACTTTGTATATCAAATACATAAGTATTCATACACATATTTATGTAATTTCGAAGCTGCCAATCACTGAGGTAACTGTTATTTGCAGTATATATAAATTATTGCAAATATGATTATATTTTAAATAAAATAACTTTTAACAAAGTTTATATACCTTTGATTAAAACAAAAAATTCAATCACGTTTCAGAAGGTTGACAGTGTAATGCATTCTATTTCTTTTATCTCTGTAGTTGCCTTTTTTGAATTTTCCATGTTTTGAGTATTGCGGTTAATCATGTAGACAAATGAAAGTTTTTGTTCTCGATATTAATTATTAATTTCTGATAAGGTACCATAATGCAGCTTTTCTTTTATTACACTCTTTTATGAAATTTATTTCAGTGCTCTAACTTATTCAGAGTTTCCAAAGCATGTTTTTGAAAATTACAAGATATCAGTTATTCATTCTTTTCAGATGGTGATACACTACACTCTCATATGATTGCTAACTTAATAATAGCACAGTTTTTTTTTTTTTTTTTTTTCAAAAAAATTTTGTTGTGGGAATGCTATTTAATCTAACTTCCTATTTATGCAAATAATAGTTCTTTCTGAAATATCTTGAACAAATTTGAGTGTTTGTAATGGTAAAGGTATCTTTCCTTTTACATTTGAAAATCTAAATTTTCCTAACATCAAGATCTTTCAGAAATGAACAAAATATTTATGTCTTTCAATTTTTTTCAATTTTAAATGTCCAATAACAACACAACTAGACATTTTATTTTATTTTTAAAGTTTTTGCAAAACTATATAACATTTGATACTGAAATGAGTCATTTCTGAATCTTTACTTTGTGCATCGGGGGGGGGGCCTTCTGAAAAGTCAAGCAACCTTTTCAGTACATAATCAAACAAGAAATATTCATATTAAAAGTTTAATTTCTCACCTTTTAAAAAGAATGCAAGAAGGGGGTGGTGGAGAAAGAAAGACTAAAGTTAGCTCCAGACTACATATAAATTTCAAGAGCATGTTAATTATTTTCATTCACTGAAGATTCTTATTAGTCATTAAAAAAAAAAGAAAGAAACAGAGCACACAATATTCTAAAGAAACCAATCATGTGGAATTACTGTAAAGTAAAAATACGAATTCGTTTTCTTTAAAAATGAAAGCAAATAGTGGGAAATTTATGAACTATCAGGACCAATTTTGTATAGTAGAAGAATGAGTATACAAAAATAAACCATTAATCGGGTATTTTTATTGTTTCTTACTGTAAAATTACAGTAGAATTACTGTAATCTTACTGTATACTAAAATTACAGTTCTTGGTTATACTTTTTGTTAAGCCAACACAATACACTGTATTTAAGCCTGGGCTCAATGATAAGGATAATGAATACAGTAGTTGCAGAGACAAGTTCTTCTGTTGCATGGTGTGGTAAATAATTGATTTGTTTACACTTGGTCCAACATTTGACAGGATACTGTTCAATGTTGTCATTGTCAGCATTGTCAAAAAGAAGGCTTTCATTTCATAATTTTATTAAATTGAATAAAATTTGCATTTTTTTTCTTCGGTGAAGATTCTGTTGTCTCAAAGATATGGTAAGGAAACAAAACTATATGTACAAGCTGTTCTTGAATTCATGCGCCAAATTTTAAGATTATGTAAAATACATATAAAAAAGCTTTTATTATTAATAATAATATTTTTGTATAGCAATATGGGATTGAAAATGAAAAGTGTAAGCATTAAAGAATGAGCTGCCTGCATCCAGTTTCTCGACATTCAGTAACTGTGTTAATGTAAACGCGAAAAAAAAAAATTCGGTTTTGTCCTATTGAGAAAGTATACATGGTACAATATTAATGTTTCACTTGTGTTAAAATCTGCAACTAAATCTAACTAAATATGTATATCATCTTTTCTAAAAAATATTATGAAAAGAATATTTTTACATTTCCAGATCAGTATTACAATAAAATGTTTCTTTATATGCATTTTATCTACCCTTAAAACTTGGCCCATGTATTCAATTACACCCTGTAAATATATATATATATATATATATATATATATATATATATAATGAGTTATAAAAGGATAATGTGGAAAAAAGTTTTTAAATCCTTAAATAACTATCAAAAAATGCATCTGTGCAGATATCAATGTCAAAAGTCTATTAGCAGAAATCTAAAAAACAATATTGTATTATTATTAACTTGATTAATGCCAGAAAACGACTTATACTGTGTATCAATACATTCGCCCAAATTGTGTTTTTAAATATTTAAAATATCCATTTAATTCAGTGTAAAAGATTATCTACCATTGGAACATGTTCTAACATGAATGACACTTAACATTGGAAGCTTATGGGCCAATTTCTTTGCTGCAAACTGTCAAATGTTAATAGCAGCCTTGTCAATTTGACACAGCATGCCTTAAGTCTGTTGTGCAGTTTGTGCCAAACTTTTTCTACCAAGTCTGTGCCAATTGCAGCTAAGATGCAGACTTTCAAATCGATTATAATTATTGGAATTTGAGGCACTCCCTTAATAACTTGTAGCCATATCACATGATTGGTAACTTACCTAGCTAAAATCCTTTTCCCAGTATTAACAGAGATATGCTGCAGGAGGTTTAGTGAGTATTGTATACCATGCAGCAAAAGAAGTGTGAAGTGGATACATTTGAAGCATTCCTTCAAAATTTTAATACATTATTTCTTATAATATTCATCAATCAAATAAACATGGTAACAATATTCTGCAAAATAGCTTCGATTCCATAGCATTCTGCTTTGGAATCGTGCAATCATTGTTAGTGATCTTGTATTCAATTCTGTTTGTGAATGCATTTGTTAGTTGTTAGATATAAATGGTTATAATGATTTTTCTTCTTTTCAGCACTTCTCTGAATTTGTGTTTAAATGGTATATGAACAATGGTAAGTTCAATTATATAAGCATTTTTATTATTTTTATTTGCAAGTTTGTTAGTTTTTAAAAAGTTAGAAGCATTTTTTTTTCCATCATTATACATCTTATTTAAAACAAGTTTGAAAGAAACTTTAAATTGAGGTAGAGAGTTAATTATATTCAAAACAATCCCTTGTGTATATGAAACATTTAAATTAATTTTATCTTACCTACTGTATATGGTTTGAGGGGGAAGGGGAACCTTGAATTTGTATGGCTTCTAAAATTAAAATTGTGTGTGAATAGCTTGCAAGTCATTTGTAACTAAAAGTTGCCTAGTCTTTCCAATACTCTTAAATAAATATTCTAATAATGAATTCAATTAATTAGGCATTATTTCACATGAGAAATTTTCAACAAAATTGTTTAAATTGAATTGCAGGATGTATAAATTATTTAAAAAAATTCTTGTCAATTGAAAGTTTGTTTTGAGAAGGAAATGTATTATTTAAGAGATTAATGATTTTGCTTAGTGTGATAGTGTAATTCAGTGGTAATAAAATCATCAAAGAAAGTATTCATTTAATTTATAAAATAATTATTCATATTTTTTTTTAATAATTTTTAAGATTTTTACTAATAATATGTAAAATAAAATGAATCGGTTTTTTTTTTGTTAATAAACAACAAAGTATTGCATAAAAACTATTACAATTAATCATATCCTACTTTTTGTAAATTGCAAATACCATAATCATATTTGTAATAAAATCAATTATCTTAACTAATTTTAAAATGTGCTGCTTTGTAACTTAATATCAAGACGGTATTCCACTTATTACCACATCTTGTTCTTTAACAATACATAGCATTTGTTATCTTAGCTGTCAATGTTTGGCTATTGTGGAATGATGTATGAAACATCAGTATTTGGTTTCATGAAACTTCAAAATGGTGTGTTTCATCAACACTAATATAAAAAAAATTAGCTTTTTATTTACTATTTAAGTTTCTGGACTATGTATCATCTATTTAATGATTTCAAAAAATGATAACAGGCTTTTGCATTGGCAAATATGTTACATCACTATCTCCATGCTAACATTTTGTAATCAGGGAAAAACTATGCATTCCCTGTATTTGTGAAAAATCAGATACCCATCTATGAAGATAATTGATGTATTAAAAGATTTGGTGCATTTTCTTGCTTTAGGTCAGAAAGGCAGAATTTTTGACAAACAACTTGGCCAGCGTGAAACTTTAGGCAATTTTCTTCAAGAGCATGAAAGCTTGAAATGGCTCTTCTTCATTCAAGAGCAGAAGTATGATGCAGCACATTCTACATTGAAACAGCTTGCTCTAAAAGAAACACAATATCTAAGTCGTAAAAAAGTATATTTCAATGAAATTTCTTTATCTGTTCTTGTGCTGAATGTGCTTGTAAATTTGTATTAATGTAAAACTCTTTAAGCTTTTTTTCCCCCTTTGTAGTAAATTGCAAATAAAAAAAAAAGTTTGTGATTACTTTCAAAGTATTTTATTTCTTCATTATGCATTTATGCTTGTTTTATGCATTTTGGTATAAAAGTTTCATTTTCTTTCATAATCGGATGTTTCATAAATATTTATTAAACTGGTTTTAAATAAAAAATAGTAAAAGAAGAAAAATAGGAAAGTATAGATATTTTGAGATAAGAAATCTTAATTTTTTTCTTGAAATTAATATATTTTCTAAATTACGTTTTAGTGAAGGAACTATATCAGTGTGCTGCAGTGAATATTTATAAGATATGACATTTTAAAGTTGTTTTTGTATGACAATTTATATTTTTTCTCATTATTAACAATATATATTCATAATTTATTTAGCCTTCTAAAGAAAATTTGTAAATATTTAATTATGCTGTAGCATCTCTTTTCTCAAACCAATCCATTTAATAATTGGAAAATCGTCTGATTCACTACAATATTAGAATTTAAAAATGTGCATTCTGCATTTTTATAATATTTCACTCATTTATTTTCTCCACTAGACTCTACTGAGCCTAAGCAAACTCTGTGCTCTGATCAGTGATGCTCCGCCAAATGTGAAAAGCAGTCAAATTGAAGGTAGTAGCATTCGTTATTCAAAGATAATTTTTTAAAAATCATATTATCTTTTTTAAAAAAATTTGTTTTTCATTTATTAGCGGTTAATTTGGAACATGATCTCATCACTCATCAAGAAGCCTTGCCACTTACAGTAGTTGAGGTAAAGTATTTTTTCTCATTTTAGTAATTATTAAGAGTTGATGTTTTAATAATTGCATGGAACTTAACTAATTTGAATGTAAAATCAAGACTAAAAATTAATTATCCTTCTGCATTTATAATCCATACCTTTAAATTTATTGAACAACTTGGATGATACTTTTGTGTCAGCAATTATAAGTGAAGAATTTTTAAACTCTTCCATTCTCTTGAGAACTTGACTCCTGTGCAAATACTCGGTTAAAAAAGCAATGAAAATTTTTAACTTTTAGGCAAGCTTAAAGCATGTTGTATGTTAATTGTGCTCTTTATTTTAAAGTGATATCGTCACCATCAGTAGTTTGATAACGCAAAATGGTTCCTGATCTACTACGTGAACTTATTGAATCTTGATTGTTCTCGATAATGCTCCTCGAATTAATTGATCTATTAATATTAAAATCCTAATAAATCCTAATGTTGCACAATTCAATATAGGCTTATTTGCTGAAATTTTTTTTAAATTTATTAAAATTTCTTGCTATTTATTTATTAATTATATATCATTCATTAAAATTGTAAATATTATAAATTGTGGTGTTTTGCTTTTGTTTTTGTTTTTCTTGTAACCGTTTTTAGACCCTAACTTCTTAATTTAAATTTTTGAAAAAATCTATTTTTATTAAAAACATGTTGCTTTGAAACCTGTCTCTTCTACAGTAATTAGTGCAGAATATATGATGAAAGTGGACTGTTTCTTTGTAGATTTTTCAGGTGTTTTCGTATTTCAGTAATTCATTAATTATTATCTGCTAATGTGTTTAATAATAATTAATGCAGAAAACATAACGAAAGAATTCCATTATAACATAAGATTTTTTACTATGTTTGATATTTCAATATTTCAGCATCTTTGGATTTTAATCAAATGGTATTTATGTGCCTTTCTTATACTTACATTATTATAAATTAGCATCCTTGGATTTGTGTTAATGTATAGATACAACGAGAATAATTGTTTAACCCTATTAGCCGGACTCGCCCCAAAATGTCTTATTTAACAGAGCTCTGACTGGGGCACATTCAGACACATGGCTCCCAAAGTCGGGAACAGAGGGAACAAAAGACAGCAACTACATATATGAAACATTTATCAGTAAAAGGAAACTCTAAAGTCATTCAAAGATTACAATTTTTTATTTCATGACAGTTGCCAAAAATTGTTTCTCTTTAAATACTTTATGTGTAAAATATAATAATTTTTTTGGATGGGGAAGGAAATTCAAAAGGTCTTTCTTTCCTCTTTTTTTATTTTTATTGATATTATATATTCCCTTTTCTGTGTACATACAATAGCCAAATTTTCTGTTGATTAAATTTTCATTTTAACTTACTGGGTTTAAACAAAAAAAGTTAAAATAAGAATAGCCTTTTTTTTTTTGTCAATTGCTATTTTTCCTTTTTTAACAATTACATTTTTTAAAAATTTTTTAAATATAAATATCTTTTATGAAAAAAGTTAATTAAGTTAACTAAAAATTGCTTGAATATGAATTGTTTGAGAAAAATAAAAATTGTAATCAAAATCGGTATTATGAAAAGCAAGGAAACATTGCAAAATAAAAATTTAAAAAAAAATTATCTTCATAATATTGGGAACGATGTTTTTAAAAGCATTATGAAAAAATTATTAAGCTTTTATTGTATACATTTAAAAGTATTTATATTTTGATGTATTTTTATACATTATATAAAGTTTCTGTAACAAATTATGAAAAAAATTTATCAGTCATAGTGAATTTAAAATAATTTTGTTTCTATTTCTAAGTGTTTTTGTACGTGATAAATAAGCAATGCATTTCTCAAGAAAAAAATTTTTTTAAGAAATTCAAACCTCTAGTTTGAAATATTATTTATGATAAAAAAAAATGTTCTTAAAATCTTCAAAGTATAGATAAGTGTAAATTTAACAACAACAATAAAAAAAAAAAAAAACTTTTTTTAAGTTGCAAGTGGCTACTACAAATTATCCTAACTGCACACCTAAAATTGGCTGGACATTTTAATTATAGTGCAAAGTGTCCTTTATTGCTCTGGAGGAAGCAATGATTCTATTCTATTTTTGTTGACGAAAAACTTTCCTCGGATTTGAGACAGTAGCATTCACATTAGTAAGGCTCATGGAGTTCATTGAAACTTTTTTTTTCTTTTTCTATTAAGTTTTTGGAGATAACGTAATAGATAAAACTGAAAATTATAAATAGTTTGTTTATTAAGAAAAACTAAATTCCTGAATAAATTTCCCTAAAATTTCATTCAAAATATTTTGAAGTATAAGGAAGTATTTATTTTGTTTCTTTAAATATTTGATCTTTTACTGAGTGTATAGATTCTCTATATGTAAAAGAGATTTTATCTATAATGATGACATTCTTATTGAATATAAATGTCGTAGATATTTAAAATCATCTTATATATTTCCTCCCAAGTTGTTACTCGACATATTTATATTTCGAGTGATAACTTAGGAGTAAACAAATTCTTTGTAATTTATTGATTACTTATGTAATATATATATATATATATATATATATATATATAATATACAATATATAAAAACTGTTTATTACATGCCATTAATTTTTCAAAAAGTTACAAGATTTAAGAATTTATCAATGCTATGGATAATCTGATTTTAATTTTTTTAAATCATTTTTCGAACAATAAAAGGATTTTTAAATCATATAAAATGATTTTTACTTTAAATTATATACAAATATAGTTTAAAAAGAAAAGAAAAGATATTCAACCTAAGAAACACAAATATCATCTAGTATTTGAGATTATATGTTGCCAATATTTAGCAAATATTTCAATCAGATAAATAAACAAATTATATTAAAATATGAAGGATTGCATAGAAGGGTTATTTTAATTATTGACTTTTAATCCTCATATTAATTGAGAATGAAAATAATTGTTCCAAAGATCATTCAAAAGAGATGTGGAAATAAATGGTGACTTAACATTTAGAATGGAATTAATACATAAACATTTGGGTGTAGTTTTGCATTATACTGTAATTGTCTTTTTATCAGTTATTTTAAAATGGTGTATAAAAATATCTGTTATCAAAAATTTTTTCAACATTTAGAAATGGTAAATAAAACATGGAGAACTTTTATATTTTTTTATATTAATAGGCTATTATTTAGTTTATCTTAAGACTCACCTAAGTATCATAATTGAAGATTTCGTTCGTAGTATTTATATATTCTTACAAAATAATTTTCTTTTGACTTTATAGGCTTATGGAATTGATCCCAGAAACATGAGAGTATTTTCTCCTGAAGAATTAATTGAGGTATCTTTTTTATTAAGATAATATTTTATTCAATAACTTAAACATATATTCTTGTATTGCATTACTAAAAATTTTTAATAAAAATAACAAATTTAGTTTTTGACTTATATATTCAATTACTTTTTTAGATGTATATTTCTGATGAAAATTCTACTGCTAATGCTTATGACTTCAAAATTGCATTGGATCTCCTAAACTTCATGAAAAAGGTAAAGGATTTCCTAATTTCTAATTATATATGTATAATCTTCATGATTGTTTCTTCTTCAAATATTTCTTTATTAAGCTATTTAGGAACCATTTTTCCCCCTTAGTACAGAAATTATTTTTGAAATTGATATTTATTTAAGAAATTCATTTGGCTTATGAAATAAAAATAATGTAACATATTCATTTATATGATTAACGTATTAATCATGTTATGACCAGCCAAGGTGCTTGTTAATGTTTCGGAACAAAAATGGTAGTATCTAGCTTTTAATTAGATTGAGCATTTAACAAGAACTTTGGCCAATTGCCTTTTTATTGTTAGGTGTTGGTGCATTTTTATAAAACTATAACAATTTATTGATATTTAATTTAATTGTGTAATGTGGCCAAAGTGCTTTTCCAGCTTCTGAAGTTATCAAGAGATGGCAGTTCTAATCAGAGGCAGTAAGATAACTTACCATGGAAATTTTAAAATGTATGGGTTTGATGATAAATATACATTTCACATTCTGAAAAAAGATTGCATAAGACACTGAAGAAAATAATGCAATCTGAAAGTTAAAAAAAAACAAACATGTTATTTGATCAATCTTTTCCGTCATTTCTTAGTTCATTGTTTTGATAGTAGCAAGATAAATGCTATGGTTATTTTGCATTTCTAAAAAAATTTATTCTTTTATACGTCTTCTTTTTATTTATTAATTATTATCATTTTTATAAGTCTTCCCATTATATAGTATTTTTTTGAAAGAGAACTGAAACTGAGAATTTGAGGAATTTTTTTAAATACTTTATTTAAACAATTTTATACAAACAACAGTTTTATACTTTATTTAAACAATTTGAATGTGTGTTCTCTAAATTATAACTTTGTTAAATTTTATTTTCTTTAGCCATTGGATGACCCCGAAATATACAATTTAAGAATGCATATATGGGCAAAAGCTGTTCTCAGAGACAGGTAATGTTTTCTATATTTTATTAATTTCATATAGATTTATTTAAAACAAGTAATAACCCACTTTTGCAAGAATTGAATTAGATTCTTCACCTTCACATGAAAAATACTGAAATCCCTGCGTTTTACTGATTGAGCTACTGCCTGTTGATTTCAATTTTCATTACAAACTGCTAAAATTCTATTTAAAATATTTAAAATTAATGAATTAATATTTGAAAAGGCTGTATTAACATCAAGTGTCATCCACTACAAGTTTTAAAAAATGTATTTGAACTTGAGTGGATGAATAAAAAGTATTTTATTAACGATTGAAAATTTGAACAAGATATATAAATATATATAGGAAGAGTGTGAACTAATAGTTGGCATTGAAAAGGGTATTGTGAATTTTATTTTTATCAAATTGCATAATTTGAACACCTTTAATTGAAACTTTTTTCTCACATTCCTTGAATTAAATGAGGAATGAATCCACTATTAAATTAATAAATAATTAAATTTGTATTTATTTAAAATTTTTAATTGTGATTTTTTTTTATTTTTTAAATACATTTGTACCTTTTGTCCTCAATTATTATAAATGAAAAGTTTGTCAGTAACTCTATTTTTGGATTTGCCTGTTGTTCAATTGTTTTCAGTTTAAAAAAGCAGTAAAAAAAAACTATCCTTTCAAGAAAGTTTAAAACTGTTAGTAATTGTTATATAAAATGCTTATTTTAAAATATTACTGTACAATTCTTCATTTGAAGTGCTGTATACTGTTTATATTAATACTATTTATTAAAAATGCTGTTAAAATTATTAAAAATATCAGGACTATCTTTTTATATATTAAAATTGCTAATTGTTTGTTTATTATTTATTAACTTAAAGAAAATTTTAATAAATCTGTCTAGATATTTTTGGGTCAAATGCATTTTTACTGTGAATCTTTTTAAAATCCACCACTTTTGTGTGTTTTTATTCCAATAGTTGGGAGACTCTTGATATCAGCAATCCATTAGAAGCATTTAAGCAAACAATTTTTTTCCAGATAGTTGAATTGGCATTTGATCAAGGTAGTTTGACATTTTTCTTTATTTCTTGTATTTTTATTTTCTGGTATTTTTCTGTATGTACTGAATCATAACTGTGTTTGTATTATAAATTATGAATAAGTGTTATAAGTTATAACTATATTTTATATCAGTTTTAATGTGCAAGTAATATAAAAATGGTATATTTAATTTTGATAATTTATAGTTTAGATTAAGTTATTTTTGTAAGTGCATTTAATAGATTTCTTATAAATTGTTCTTTTTTATTAATATTTTAAAATGAATATAGATACATTGGAAATAATATATATTTTCATCTCTCAGTTCTCAAAACTAAAGCTAAAATTTTCAACTTTGAGATATATACCTCAATGTCATATCTAATTTATTCTCTATAGTCTGGCAAAACTCGTGCTCCTTTGTTTTTCCATGGTGGGGTAACACTAAGTGACTGCACTGCAGATGTGTATGATACATTTAAAAAAACTAGTAATTATTTCCTGCTACTAGCAATGGTAGGATAATTAAATGCTTTATTAAACTTTAAAATTGGACACAGTGGTCATATGGAAATTGTTGATGACTGAATGGAACACAAACAGTGCGAAAAGGAAGCAAATGGATCATTTGATAAACAAAGTACAACAGATGAAAAAAAAAAAATGAGTGTCTAATCTTCAGAGTATCCATTTCTGGAGTCTAATCTCCAAAGTATTTTCAAATTCCACTCACTAATGTTTTCTAATTTTCTGCAACAGTAAATTGTGCTGTAATAACTTAACAATATGCATACCCTTCCTTCTCTAAATACTGTACATTGTTATAATGAACAAGTGGGGCATTAATGGAGGGGGCTGCAACCTTTTGGAAATGGTGTCCCCCCCCCCTTATCATAATGAAAAATATCTTGTGAGAAATTTTTGTGATTGTCTCGCCATTAGTAATGTTTCTTTACTTCATTAGAGATATTGTGAGATTTACTTAGCACATAACAATAGCTGTCCTCTGCATTGTTAGGCATAGAAACTTGATATCACTATTCCCTAAAGGTATTACTGCTTTTGATCATTTGTACTGTAGCAAATCACAGGATCTGAAAATCAGTTTTGAGTGTATGTCTGTGCACAAGCATACAAGTGCAATAGTACATTTCATAAGTTACTGGGGCATTTTATGAAATAAATAGGTAGATAAAAAATTGCATATACTTTACCAGTCATATGCATGCACAAGAAATTCCTCTCCATTTTGAAATGTTAAAAATTATATATGCACCACAGAATAGGTTTCAAAACTTTATGACCCTTGAAGAGTATAGAAGCAGGTGAAGAAAATTAGATTTGCATTATATAGTAGAAAAGCTTGAGAAAATGTATCCAAAAAAGTCACATTCAGCTTCATTGATGCCATTATAAGCTGGTTTATCATATTTTCCAATAAAATAAATTTATCCATTTTGTATTTTCATATTTATTATAATTTCAAAGTCCTATATTTTAAATGGGAGATGTACTATTATCTGGAAACGGGTGCAAACTTACTATCTATTTGTAAATATTTAAATTGTTTTCTCACATTTAACTATATTATATATGTCCTAATATAAAGTCTTTCAGATGAAGGTTACATAATAATTTATAATTTAAACATTAGATGCTTTTTCTGAATTTTGTTTGAACCTGGATTAAATTTAAAATCACCCTAATTAAAAGAGTTGATAAAGATAACTAGAAGATATCACTTTATCAACTAGAAAATAAAGATCTTCCAAAAATTGGATAAAGTCATCATTATCCTCTCCCTCCCTATACTGCTATTGTGTCTCTTCCTTTAAGCTGAGTGTGCCTCTCATGTTGGACAGATGCTTAACTCCTGTATGTGGTATAAAGTAAATAGTAAACATGGTGACTGGAAATTGAAGAATATTTGCTCAATTTTCTAATCATATTCCCAGAAAATATTAAAGAAGTATCACTTTTTACCACAAAGATGGAATATTTGTGTGTTCAATCTGCATCATCTTATACTTGAATAATATTTGAACTCTTGTTTAGTAAATTAATGTAACTTTTTTATTAAAGGATGTCGTTTTACTCTAACATAAATGCTGTCAGGATTAAAACTTAAATATAGTACATCTGTTAATGCATTTGGTTCAAACAAATTGCAGCAAAAAAAATATTTAGTGAAATATTCTGGATTCCAGACATTTAGTGATAGAATGTGATAGTATATCCAGAACTTCTGAATCATAGAAAATATGCATGCTATTCTATACTATGTGTAACTAGATATACATCTTCAAGGCCATCTGTTCTGGGAAGAAGGAAGAATATCCACTTGTATTTTGTATAAAAAATTGTTCTATGATTTCCTTGATCTTTTAAAGATATTTATGCAAAAGGAAACAAAGGATATTGAAGGAAACAAACTGGCTGGAAGTAAAATATTTCTGCTCGAAAAAAAACATTCTGGATTGATATTTTTCACCTATAGTCATTCGAATAATTACTCAAATTTATTGCTTGTGATTTGGGGCATTTAAGGACTTCAGAAGTTTCAAAGGTTTTCTTTTTCTTACTTTTCAATCTCTGAATAAAAGTATGGTGATTTGATTCTTTTTTAAAAAAAGTGATATCATGCAAATTTCATTCTTGGTGTAAATCCCTGACAAGTTCTAAGAATCTAAATCCAGAACTAAGCCAAGAAAATTTATTAAATTGAAATGATTTTACTTAAATATGTATTTATAAGGTGTCACTAAAATGTCTGTTGTTGCAACTTCTTTGTTACTATGACATGCTAAACAGAATATACAGAGAATACCAGAAACTAAAGTAGATAGCTAAATAAATTGCATTATGATGCAATATTAGTAGAGAAAGCTAGTGGGCTAACTGTAATAATATTTGTTGTTGTTATTGCATAAATATTTATTCATCACATGCAGAAAAGAAACACATAACAAATTTAGAGATTTCGGTACAAAAAAAAATATTTTTCAAAATAAGATGTTACAATTTGCTGTGTTCCCGAATCAAGTGTTAACTATAAAAAACAGCACTATTTCCAAATATTCTTTTATTAATCGAAATTTTAAGAAATCTCTTAATTATTATTTCTTTGGCATAATAATAATTATTTCTTTGGCATAATAATAATGAATGATATTAAATGGTTTGTAGCAAAGAAATGATAAACTTATTTAATCAATTCTCATAAATGTCAGTCTTTAGCAGATTTGCAATTAAAACAAATAAATGATAATCATTACCTCTCACAGATTTGTAAATAAAGTTTTGCACTCATTCGTCCTTATCAGAGTTGGTATGAGTATTTCCACAAATTATGTAAAGGCACTTTTCCTTCCACAATCACCAGCTGAGGATTGTGGATTCAAAACCCTCCGTTATACCCTTCCTGGCTTTTTTTTTTCCCCCTTATTTTTTCCTTTTCTTTCTCTTTTTATTCTTTCATTTCTTATTATCTGTTCATAAGCTTCATCCAATGTTTCTTTCTCAGGGATATTAGTTAGGACAGCAAAGATTCTTTTGTGTCGGGTTCTGTTGGGTGTTTTCTAAGATAAAACTTTAGAGAGGAAATCTTTGAGGAGGGGCGAATCGAATTACCTGTTTTGATTCTTTGATGATCCTAGAATCAGTTCAATAGAGATCTCTCCAATAATATGGTTTATGTCCTCAGTAAGACTTATATTCAATTTCGGCACCGATTATAGCCGTTCATAATTATCAAAACTCAAAGCCAATTCATAACCTGTTTGCAATGAAGTCATTTCTTCATTAGAATTTGCTCGATCAGTGATATAGGATAGGACAAGCAGGGATCTTGAAAAATGTCAACATTTAAAGACCAGATATCCTTACTTTGAATCTACTCATGACTAGGACTGTGCTGATTTTCGATTTATTAAAAAATTTCCATATTTTTGAAAAATCGATTTTTTTTATTATATGATATTCCCGAAAAATATCGATTTATCGATATCATAATCGTAAATTGCGATACAATAAAACTATATTCACTAATAATTTGCATTTCCGGTTTGGTTTTCGGTTAGTGTTTATTTTTGTAGCTCTTCATTGTTTTTTTTTTTTAACTTTCATACTTAATTTTTGTTAATATTTCTATAATATTATCATATTATATAAAAATACTAATTTTAAGCATGTCCTTTCGAAATAATCTTTTTTCTGTTTCCTAACTGAATGATATCATCAACAAATTTATATTTAAATATAAAAGAGTTATGTGTCTTATTTTATTTTATATTTACAATTCAAGCAAATTTTGTATGCTTTATTCATTCTAAACATGTAAAATAACTAATGGTAAGGCAGTTCTGTAATAATATTCAATAGCTTTACGAATTAAACTTAAAAATCATACAAATAATTGAACTCTAAATATATCTGTTCAGAAACAGATGTTAAAAATTATTTATTAAGAAAATAACTTATACAGGGTTGCTACGGCACCGGGAGAACAGGGAAAACACAGGGAATTTAAAAATCGTCTAAAAAAACCAGGAAAATGCAGGAAAATTTGAAATTTTTTATAAAAACAGGGAATTTTAACTTTCTCAGTTATTTTTTTCCCACTTTAAATAATGCCGATCTCTAAAGATCTCAAGAATAGTCATAGCTTCCAAAAACGAAACAATACCATTCGCGATTATGTAATAAAGAAGCTCCCCCCCCCCCCCTTCTTTTCTGTATAGATCAGACCAGTTTCGATTTGCTCGACAGTTGTTCTTTTTCTATGAGTTTCCCGAATTGTAGCTAATGAACATGTGCGAGACTTCTGTAATTGAGTGAAGGAATAGAATCATTTCTTAGTTGAGAACATTTCAATCTGTGGAGACAGCACGATGGTGTTTAGTCTACCATACTTGAGTTATTGATTTGTTTAATTATTATTTGAGAAACAGTGAGCTTATTGAAAGTAGATTAGAGATTTTTTTAAACAATGAATTGCTCAAAAACCGTATTTAAAACGAATTGGACGGATAAGAAAATCAAACTTGATTTTGCTGAATGGATTCGAGAAATTCCACAAAATCCTTTTGTTGCGTACTGCTCGCTTTGGAAAAAGATAATTAGTTTAAGTAATATGGGAAAGCAACCACTTACTAGTTATGCCAATATATATATAAAAGACCGTACACCAGTTCGAAAGAGTCATCATTGATGTTGAATAAAAGGAATACAGAAAAAGATGATTTATTTGTTAAGATTAAGCTCTCAAAGTGATGGCTTGAAAAATCCGCAGAATTTGCAGAAATGGATGCCCAAATACATAAATTGACGGAAATGAATAAATAAAAAAAATGAAATCTTGCTTTGTAAGGTTTTTTGTTGTTGTTGTTGTTTTTGTGGAATAATCATTAAATGATTTGTACCATAGTAACAAAAATATTTTGCATTTTATTTCACCCGAGTCCTTAATTTTGTGTGACTTAACTTAAAGAACTTGAGAGGTAATTTATCCTCTCCTCCTTTAATATATAAATTTTGTTTTGCTAGCTAAAATTATAGATAATAAATAAATTTGTTTTTATTTAAATATAAACCTTCTTTTAATATGCTATTATTTCGAATAACGTTACATTGTTGCTTCCTCTTTTTGCTTTTCCCACTCCTTAAAATCATATTGCATTATAATTAGCACATGAGTGCTATTTGAGCATTTCCTCGTATCTTGAATAGATGTACAGGGATTTATTTATTTATTTTTCCCCCCTTCTGAATTTGAATGGTAACCCTGTTTTGCCTACATGAAAAAAGTTGTGGTCAGATAGTGTTGTCGAATGCGACTCCGAGCAATTTGAATCTGTGCCTGTGGAGCCTTAATCGACGAGATTGTGACTCTGACTAAGATATGGTGGATAGCAATGACATCAATCAGCTAATGGAAGAACATAGCCTGAACTGTCGAAGAACATACGGGATGGCTTTCCGTGCCACAGCAAAAAACCGCGGGGAGAGTTTAGACGGAAGTGGAAAAAATAACAGACGTAACAGAGCACCAACCATTCAGGGAGATGCTGAAGGAAAGGGAAATTATTGAGTATTTGGAGACGCATCACCCTGATGAGACAGCAGCTATGCATATTACAAATTCATTTGACGATAATGCTTTTGTCTCGTTTAAAATATGCAATAACTGCTCGTGTCTATGGTATTACATCTCTACTCGCGAATTGCCTAATGAAAACCTTTTCGTAAGTCTTTCAGGAGGCAATTGATATTTCTGTGGGTGCGAATCAGAAAGAATAGAAAGTTACCTAATAAAAAATGGAGCATAACTGATGTTTTGCTATTCATTCAATATTTGCAAAGAACATTTGCTTATTATTTGAGAAATAGTGAAAGCGATTAGATAAATTTTGAAAACCATTCATAATTACTCATTTTCGAGATGGGTAGGAAGTTGGCTCATTCGAAAATGACAGGACCAAAATAAAAATTCGAATTAAGAAAAACTGGATGTAGAAGGGAAGAATTTATTTTTCAACTGAAAATGGTTGAAAAGATTTGCATTTAATATGAACCAATTTGAATAAATAATGTGCGATTCAAATAGTTATAATTTTAAAATAAATTAAAAATAATAACATCATTGAAAATAATGCAACTTTTCGAGTAGTTAATTTCACAACTAGAGTATTCAAAATTTATTTTTTTAAAAGGGAGAATCACCTTATTTAATGGGATGAATTGTGCAGCCTTGAGTGAAACCGTTGTAGAAAATGACATTAAGTCATTAATCACTTAAATCTTTGAGATATGAATGCATTAATGGATGAAAACAATTTACTGAAATCGTTACGAAAGAAATAAAAATAATATTTAGTTTTTATTTATGAATTTTTTTAAATGATCTATAATTAACTAAAATGAATTCGAATTTATAGACGATTTGATCGGGAACAATGCTTTTAGCATAATGTTAATAGGAAATTCGAGCGACGAGGGGAAAATTCGAATTAAAAATTATTCCAAGCCGAGGTATCATCTATGTTCTTTTGTATCCTGCTGTCAACTTCTATACATGAAAAATTTGCTCGGAAATGCTATTTGTTTTATGTTTGTGAAGCCAAATCTTTTTAATTGATATTTTACCTACCATGTGATGTGCTAATGCTTTGTAATTTTCTCTACGTATGCATTCTGGGTGGCATCGTATTATTTTTGATGCATGTTTTTATTCTAGTAGTGCCAGTTGGTAAGCACATTTGAGAAAAATCGAGATTCTGCTTAACGAAGATGGATAGGCAAAAGACGGTTTTTAAAATTTCTGCTTTTAATACTCTAATGAAAATGTGTAAACGGTTTTCATTGATTATTTCAGGAATTGAAATCCACGATTTTTTGCCTCCCATTGAAGATCTACTTCAGACATCCGAGCTCAGTGATTTGGCCGACAACCCGAGTTTCAAGTTTTTACTACAGGCTGGATATGAGCATATCTTGAAGATCATCTCTTAAGAACTGATTGCTATTTGCATATATGAAGAACTCTTTGAATTTATATGTAAAGAAAGACTCTTTTACATTTTGTAATTTTTTTTCAACTGTTATAAAGTATTTTTTTATTTAAAAAAACGAGTTGTATGTTTTCAGTAAAGATAACCAATAACTTAACTCTACAGAGCCGGCGTAACGTATCCGCGACTTCGAAACGGAACGCTTTATTTGAATTTTTGAATGGTACTAGATGACGCGAAAAGTCAACGGTTTTCGCAACAATGGAGTCATGTGGCCTTCATGTAGAGGTCTTAGTTTCTGTTTTGCGCTTTTGGATGTGGTAGATTTATTGATCTAAGCAAACGGTTCTTTAAAAGTACACGTGTGGTTTAAAGGGACACCAGCGTTCTTATTGGTTGCTTTGGTTTTTCATTAGAAAAGTGCGATCAGCCTACTGTTGCAAGGCGGAAATGAAATATTTCTGGGTATGTTTTGTAGATGTTTTGCTTCGTGTGCTGGGATTATTTTGAGTTTTTTTTAGCCACGGATAGGAGACCGTGTTACCTTCTGAAATTAGTGAAATGATTGGAATTTCGGTAATAACAACAAATAATAAAGTTCATTTTCTTCAAGCACAGTGGAATATAATTATAATATGCCATTAGGTGCTTGTCATGAACCTGCAGCGAATTGGTATTCAGAAATAAAACAACCGAAGATAAACCTTTCAGAGAACTCGTGAGACCGGGATTATTTAAATTGGAATATCATTTGCTACAAATTATTGTTGCTTAGGCGGCTGTTTTTAAATTTCCGTGCATATAGTTTTTTTTTTTTTTTTTTTTTTTTTTTTTGCATGGGTATGGTTAAAATTTAAATTTTTCTTGTTTCATTTATTTCTATTAATGTTATGTGTTTTACATATAATATACATATTAAGAAATAGTATATTGCATATATATTGTAAAGTTGAATTATATTAAAATGTTGATTTTATACGTTTTTTATTACTATTATTATTAGGTTTAACTGCGAAAAATGCTTGGGTCTGTGGACGGAGCTTCATTTCCGAACGCTCGGTCCCGTGATAGCGCTTCGTTCCCCGCTAGCTAGTCCTGAAGGGGTTCAACAATCAAGTATTACGGCTGTTCTGCATAAACATATTCAAAGAAAAGAAACTAATCTGTAGAGAAATAGTGATTTTTTTTCACCAAGACAATGCCGAAACCACAACTCAGGATATGGCTAGACGTTTTCAGTTTAATATTTTATAAGGAATCAGAGAGTATTCAACTAATCTCGTCCGGTTTGATGTCTTTATATTCCTCATGATCAAGTCAGTCCTAAAAAGAACTAGATTTGAGATTGTAAATGCGTGAAAACTAGTGTCAAAGGTGCGATGAAAAGACTCTCGGAGAAAATCCTGAAATACTACAACGAACAGTGGAAAATTCTTAAGAATCAAACAGGTGTGGGTAGTAATGTAAACAAAAAGATAATGATTTCGAAGCATTAAGTAAATCATTTTCTTGTTCGTTTCGTAAAGTACAACTTGGTAGCTCTAGATCCGATCGTTGTGTCCAGCCTGCAGACATTTTCATGTCAACGAAAAGAAAACGGCTCATGTAATCGGAGTACACACGTACGGCGGTCTGAAGCAGGTCAGTTTTCAAAAAATTTGATACTGAACTCGTCTTAGGGTCGTTCTCTCCGAGAGCTCAATTTTTCATCAGCTGTTTCTAATTCTTATTCATCTCAGTTTCGTTTCATGCTTCTAGCCTATGAAGTTTGAATTTATAAATCTTTTTCACAAGTTTTAAAAACGTATTAGCTTTTTAATATGGCTCATGTTTTTTGTTACGATGGGTTCAAGGCGGACCCGAAGGGACCGATTGTTACAATAAGGCCTTGCGCCAGAACGCTACAAAAAGTGTACTCGTGCTTATTCATTAATTTAAGATTTTTTTTTGGGGGGGGGGGGGGATCTTTTAAATTCACTTGCTGAACTTAAGTGGTCTTTATATATTTATTTACTAGTTTTGCGAAATTGAAATGTAGCTGCAGAAAAAGTGAGACAAAAAACACGTCTCTCTTCTTGATAGAGAGATAACTTCTTTTCTATTTTATCGCGGGCTTCAGTAGCCATAAGAACCGAGTGTTCCTGGGCTGACCTTGTACAGAAGAGGTTTTGTATATGTAACAAAATGTGTTGCTATTTTGTTTATTCAATTGAGAGAAAGTTCTAGCAATTATCTGCGAGATCATGCGCTCTCTCTCTCTCTCTCTCTCTCTCTCTCGTTCAGTATTTGTATTTGTAAATGATTTTTTCACCCTCTGATTCATTTCCCCTATCCATACTGTTACCTTTGGATGGATAGGGGAGATCCCACTGGAAGGAAACAAATCATTTCATTCTTAAGCAATCCACCAATGTGCATATATTTTTGCACTGCATTTTTCTTCAGTAAATTTGACAAACACTTCCGAGATATAACTGGCTGGCTAAATGGGCATGTATCTTCTAGTGTTGGTTAATATATTTGCAAAAAAAGGGGGAGTGCATAATTGAGGCTTATCTGAAATTCAATAAGAGAAAAAAAATTTCTGATAATTAAATTATATTTTATATTGAAAGTTTAAAAAAAAAGTAGAACAATTTTTCAAATAAAGAACATATTGTACAATAATTAAAGACAGTAAAATAGAGCGACATCGTTCTGAAAATATTAGAAACACCTAAAAAATGCCTGGAAATGTCTTGGAACTTCAAACAACAGAAATGCTGGCCACCCTGTTTAAGGTTTATCAACTTTCTGGATTGTTTTCGTTAGTTAAACACAGTCGTACTTTAAGTGCATAACAATCGTGAATAAGTAATTTTTTGAGACCCTTATTTCCATCGCTTTCTTGTCTTATGTTCAACGTATTCAATTAAAATATTTATCAATAAATATTGTATAATTTATTTAATTTATTCTTTATGTACTATTTATTAAAACTGTTATGTAAATGAATTATTTTTGTCAATTTTAGTTCATAATTCATTTTTTATTCTTGCTGCATTTTTGAAAGTTTTCACTAATTCAAATTTTACGATAAACAAAGTTTTTGTGGCAAGTCTCAAGTTCCTCTCTTTTTATTATTTTGTGCTTTTTATATTATTTGCTTACAAAAATATAAATTTGTTTCAATAGATATAAGATAATTCTGAAAATATATACGGATATCAATTACCATTGGATGCTCGGAATAAAATAAGATAATAACGTGTCGAGAAGTGAAAGGAGGATTTTTTTAATGCCGTAGACATAATATTGAATGAAAATTCAGTTTAAGATGAGCTTGTGTTTTTCCCCTTACATCAAGCTAGGTTTTTTTTTTTTTTTTTCCCTTACATCAAGCTAGTTTTTATCCTTTTTAACAATTTTGATTATCTGAAATTATATAATTTAACTCTTTTCTCTGAATCATTTAGTTTTCTGTTTCTTACTTTATGGCAGGAATCATTATGATCCGAAATTCCAGGTGTTTTTTTTTTGACTTTCTGAATGCGTATTTATTATTTTTCTCGAATTTGGAACATTTCTGAGAGGATGGAATTATAACAGATATATAATGCGAAGAATCTTTGAATATTAGTAATTTAAATGCTATGAAAACTATAAAATTTATTTGTTATTACATAAAAATATCCATAATATTTTGAGGCCAAAAAAAAATCCCTTTCAGAATCTTGTGGAGAGGAATTTTGTTGTAAAGAAAAATATCTTGGAATGCATTAAAGCTAGAAAACTTGACAAATTTATTTCCCCAAAACAATTTTTTCACTTATCGATATGTACACTTTATTTTCTCATTTTACCTTTCAAATGTTGGGAAAATCTAATGTCAATGGAATGTTCATATATTGGAGAAAAAAAAAGTATTCTGAGAAACCGCAAAAATGGCAACTCTCTAAAATGATGTGGAGAAAAATAATTTTTTGAAAAATATTACCTTTCCCTCCCCCCCTTAGATTGGCAATATTTATTTATCTGTGTATGCGTTACACTTATATTCTGAATGTAAGGTCGTATTAAGCCTATTAAGGCAATGCAGGTTCCGCACATCTCCTGATAGAGAAAATTTGTCTGCTAAACTTTATGAAAAACTGACATATCAGAATAGTTATTAGCGAGTTTTATTCAGAAGAATAAGTTTCGATGTCTCAGATATTAAAAAATCAATTTGAATGTAATTTTTAACAAATTGATAAGAAAAATTGCAAATCTTTTATAACGTAATTTAAGTTCCTGATACAAAGTGTACCGCAGTTGATTGTGAGTCCATCAGCCTGTTATGAAATTTAGATATTTCATTTTAATTTTAATTCAATTTATTTATTGTGAATGAACAAATGCGACAAAGAAATGTCAGTGGAGGAGAGTAGGATGAATTGATTTTGTAAGCAGTTGTCTCTGTTATTGTTCAGCCTAGTCTGAATTATTTGGAGTTTTTAATATGACAGTTTCTGGATTTTTGAAATGGTGTTGATATATACTTGTTATATTATATACCATCCTTGTTTATAGACACTCCATAGATGAATTGCGCTATGTTCAAAATGTGAAAAAATTGGGAGGCAGGTCGAAACTGCATTCGACAAGCAGTGACGCACTTTAATTTAACGAAAACAAAACATTTACACACCACAAAGAAGACTTTAATTGAACAAAACGTACATCTTCATTTGAAAAGAATTGTACATATCAAAACACTGAGAGGAATGAGTGTGCCGAGTGAAGCTTGCAATGACTGCATTCTGAGCCAAAATATCTCAACTCTAGATTTCTGTGATCAGGATTAAATGAAACGGGCTTCAGAAATCATTAAAAGCCCGAGAATAAAAGCTTTACAGATACATTTTCAATCAAATAGAAGGATTTATGAAACAATTTTTCAATTGCTCGAAAGGAGATGTATTAAAGGAATTTTTAGTTAGAACAGATATGTATTTATAAACAAATGAGCTTCATTATCTTTTAATAAATTCCTAAAATAATACCAAATAAAGCAAAATGTGAATTCAGCAAATAAACAATTGTGTACCACGCATAAAATCCAGTGATATGTTGCATTCTAAATATTGGTTGAGTAATTATGAAATGAAGCGTTAGAATAGGCTCATAGCATCGATTTTTTTTTTAATGTTCTAAACATTAATTTTTCTGCGGGAATTTTCCTAGTGTGTAATTAATATTATAATAAATAAATATGAAACTGAAATAATCGAAAAGTGTCAATGGCATAAAAATTCACTTTTTGCTGTGCTAATAATAAAATAATTTCGAGAAAAAAAAACTTTTTATTTGTAATGCTATGAAATATTAAGCTCTTTTTTTTCTAAATTATTCAGGGAATAAATCATTTATATAACTAAAAAAATGGAAACATTAAAATATACAGAAATTTGTCAAAGGATCAAAAATAAAATACTGACGTTAAAATTTCGTTCATGCTAATATTTATTCATCATACAGAATAAAAATAGATGAGTCTTAAAAAAATTAAGTACTGTAATTTGAAAAATATAAGTAGTATTTCATCATCAAATGATTTTAGAGGAGAGATATTTCATTCTTGTTGGAAAATCATTCCAAGAGTACTCTACAAAACGATTGTTCTGGTAAAAAAAAATGGGTCGGTCTGATTAAACAATCTTTTATTTAATTTCTCTAGTTTTTCACGTTTGGCAGAAAAATTCCAGCCTCTTAGAAATCGATGAGAGTAGCGATATTTTCTTCCGATAATTCTACAAATATGAAGACATTCCGCTACAAAAAGGAAAAGAATTCTTATGCTCGTATCAGTTAGCGTAACATATCGTTTTTGTAATTCCTCTGCTCTCCTAAAAGATATAAAATTTCATTTTATTTCATTTCCTCTTTGAATTCCAGTTAAGGAAATAATAGAGCATTTTCTAAAAGAAAATGGATTATATATATATATATATAGATAGAAAAAAATATATTTAAATGCAAGATTAAAGATTTAAAGAGAATTAAAGTAATGAAATATTTGACAAATGTCTGTTTTGAATTCATTAGCATAGTGGAAAGAAGTTACATTATTATTCAAACTGTAAATGAGCAGAGAAAAAGACGCTGAGCATTTAATAGAAAATTATGTAGTGTTTTGGATTTCCATGATTTTTTTTTATTATATCTAATTTTGCTAGATTATTAATCATTATTTCGCAAATTTGTTCAAAAAATTCATAATTTTGTAATAGTCGAACAAAAATAATAATAATAAGGCAGCAGTTCTGATTAACAATGAAATTCTTTTTCGAATATAGTTAGTGCCCATATTAAGTATTAAGTTAGTGGCCGTAACTAATATACTTAATCCATAATCCTTAAAGTAACTAATATAAAGCAAACATTATAAAAAATATTCTGTGGTATCATCTTAAAGTTCAAATGCTGTTTTGGCAATACTTTTCTAATGTTGTACCAGTGATAAGACAGAAACGATAACAGAACATCCTTAAGACTTTTATCTCGTCTAGTGACGGGTGCAAGTGCTCTAGAATCCTCGGGAGGGAGCTTCACTTGGCACTTGTTGAAGTAGAAGAAAAGACGACACGGACAAAACTGTTTGAACGGGAGTGGTAGAGGGTGATCTACTTCCTTCTCTTGAAGCAGGAGATGGGATTGAAGTAGCACTGACTGTACCGCATTTGTCGTTTGGCGGGAAGATCAGCATCTGCAAAACGTTGTCGGTCCTCAGCATCCAGGTAGGTCTGGAGTCGCTTCAGCATTGCCTGCTCGTAGGGGCTTGGGGAGCGCTGCAGAATAGAGATAGAAGTGCCATTATCAACGATATTTTGAAACATCTACTCTTACAAATAGTAATTTTTTTATAGCTGGTATATTTAAAGTGTTTTCAAATCTAATATTTTTAATGTAAAAATTAATTTTGTATGAAATATTAATATACACAAAACCTTTCTACCATCTAAGATAGTTTTTTTTTTAATTCAATGAGATGATTCTTTTTATTAATTCAATGAGATGATTTTTAAAAATCATCGATAGCTAATTTTTTGTGTTCTACTATAAGTTATTGGATAATACTTATCCCTTATAGCATCGAATGTCTATTTCATTTGATCACTAAAATTTCACTTTCGTTGCTTTCCTTTGAATCGAAACATTGAATGTACATTGTTAAATCGCTACTCTAAATTTCTGACCACTGAAAGCTTTAGATTCTTCTCAAATATAACATTACTTATATTTATAAATTACAACATTCTAGTATATAATTTATTACTTAGTAGAAGATGCATGTAAAAATAAGAGAGAATTTCTACAGTAATAATTTCTTAATCTAATTAAATAAGCGTTATAATTCTTTTTAAAACAAATTTAAAAATTTGCTTAAAATATTAAAATAGAAATATCAAAAAATAAGGGCGGAGTAGTTTTGAGTCTCGCTATTGTATAGTTTCCTTGTTCCAAAATCGTCCACTTCATTTCACTTATTTATTAAATTTTGAAAAATTATTAAAAATCGCATAGAAACGAAATGGTATTATTGAAAAAGTGAAATGACTCCGAAGCTATTACGAAAAAAATTGCAAACTTTCGATTCATTTCTTATTAAATGAATATTTATTTTGCACAGTAGTTTTTCTCTTTTCTTAAATAATAAACGCGCAAATATTAACTGAATTTTGCTCAATTACTTTGAAGAAGAGGCTAAATATGCGTACGTAGCCACATTGACTTTCATTGATATTAAGACGAGTCGCTTTTGGGGGCTAATAGGCTCGTCAGAAATAATGATTTTAATTCCTCTTATATTTTTTATGCGTCATTTGATGTTCGTGGCTGCCTCAGTAAAATATTTTTAAACTTCAAATCGATATAGATATTTAATTAGCTTTTATTTTAATAGTTTCTCGTCTATTCTAATTGTTGAACATACCTAATGAAGTCAAATCACGTAATAACATTTAGCAAGTACGTTGTCAGCGTCATCTTTTCTTATTCTTCAGTAAAGCATACATTTAATTCCACATTAAAATGTGCGATGCATATTTTATATCCAACAACAGAATAACTGGTTAAAACATGGCGATAAAAAATAGCAAGTATATAATCATTCAGTGTGTCTCATATCGCTTAAAATCTTAAGTATTTTTTAAATAAATTTTTCTGTAAGTCTGATAAAATAAAGCAAAAATTTATCAAGATAGTATTTAAGAGTAAAGTAAGAAAAACGCGATTAAATGTTTGTTTAAACAATAAAAATGTTTCCAATTTCCCTGAACGATGAAAAATATTTTTTTTTCAATTATACATAAAAGTATTTTTAAGAATTTATGAAACTTAGGAAGAAAAAAATAAACAGCCATTAAATTGATATGTTTTGAATTTTAAGATGTTATTTTTAAAAATTACTTTTGTGAAATCGTATTTTTAGAAGTTACCGCTTAAAAACATCAAATTGTATATGCACAATTTTGATTTAATTAAAAAAATTTAAAAATCACCCTGGGATAGACAATTTTTTCCCTCCAAGTACATCTGCGCCAAAATGAATAGCTCTAGTTCCAACGGCTTTCCCCTTTCCGCATATAGCTTTATACAGGGTGTTTCAGTGAACCGTTTCAGAACTTCTAAGAGGGGTAGGGTACATCCTGACGAACCGAAATCATATACCCATGGGCAGTCAGAAATGCTTTCCTGACGCGGTAGATGGCGTTGTGCGAAAACTCGGAGCTTTCGTGCAGGGAATCTTCATTTCGCACAAGAACGCCAAGTTAGTAGGATGGATGATTACACGATCGCAGAGTTAGCCGATATGCATTTGGCATACGGAGCTGCAAATTGTAGTGGGCCAGCCGCGCAGCGTTTGTACGCGGAACAATATCCGACGAGGCGTATTCCCAGTCATAATTTCTTTGCAAGACTGCACCAGAGGTTAGCTGAGACAGATTCATTAGAAAGAGCTCACAAGGACAACACGGACTGCAGACGCCGAACAGAATGTGCTGCAGCATGTACAGGGGAATCCAAGAACGAAGTGTAGCAAACGCAGTCGGGGTTTCCCATTGCAGCGTCTGGAGGATTCTCCGAGCAGAAGACATGCGTCCGTTTCACGTGCAGCGTGTCCAGACACAGAAACCGGAGGATTATGTACCTCGTATTGCTTTCGCACAGTGGTACCTGGGAAAATGTGCTACAAATCCCCTTTTTCCTGCTGAAGTGTTGTTTTCCGATGATGCATCCTTCACAAGGGAAGGAATTTTCAACACGCATAACGACCATATCTGGGCGGTCGAGAACCCACATGCAATACGACGTCGTGCAGCACAGAATCGATTTTCGGTCAATGTATGGGCCGGTATTGGGGGAGATCACCTCATCGGACCTTACCTGCTACCGGGTCGTCTAACCGGACCTACGTACTTGCTCTTTCTGCAGCAAGTATTGCCACAACTTTTGAGAGATGAACAGATTTCTGCATCGACGCAACAGACAATGTGGTTCCAACAATATGGAGCCCCTGCCCATTATAACGGAGATGTTCGTAACTACCTGGATGTCACGTTTGGTCAACGGTGGATCGGACGTGGGGGTCCCGTGCGTTGGCCCGACTTATGATGTCTTGATTTTTATTTCTGGGGTCATATGAAATCGCTAGTTTATGACATCCCTGTTGACACTGCTGAGGAGCTCGTTGCAAGAATCGCAGTAGCTGTCGGAGAGATTCGAGATATGCCTTTAGTATTCCAGAATGTTCGGATGTCCATGCGTCGGAGATGTGAGGCGTGCATTGTAGCCCTTGGAAGAAACTTCGAACACTTACTTTAATCCATGTACCTTTTGCTTCTTTTCATGTATTATTAAAACGATTTCTCATTTACGGTCTCTTTTCCTTTTGGTGCTTCTGTGTGCAACACCGCTTCAGGAAAGCATTTCCAACCCCTCCCCATTGCTCTATGATTTCGAGTTGTCAGGATGTACCCTACCCCTCTTAGAAGTTCTGAAACGGTTCACTGAAACACCCTGTATTTTCAAAATTCACCGTCGTTTATGTTGCCCTATTCTCCTCATTTCTTTTGTGAATAACTTGTAGATTGTGTAAATACAGTAGAAGATACCATCATCTATTATATGCAATCCATAGAGCAAAGAATAGTAAGGACACTCTTTCAGCATAGCACTTAAAACCTTTCAGCATGTGTGTAGCGATCAAGGCACTAAATGGTCTCTTCTTCCGAAAGGTCCTGCCGCGGTCGGAATACCTTTGTTCTGGAATTGGGGTGGTATGGGAGTTCGAATAGAATATACTGCACTCAAACAAATTGCAATTCTAGAGCTACATAGTTGAAACTGGCATGAAATCCTTCCAGAAAAATTGTGAATCAGTATTAAATTTCGGGAAAAATCCGTCAGTGGTGTATAGCTTGTATATTGGCCCGCCCTTTAATATCCAAGTAATATAAAATGCTCTCCACTATTGCTATGATACCTTCACGATATTGTTCTGCAATCAGAATATCAAACGATAATGTACATTTTTTTTTTTTTTTTTTTTTTTTTTTTTGTGCTTACAAAATATGGTTTTGGAATAAACAAAGCACCATTTTCTTTATAGAGATTATTTTAGTGTTTGTGGAAAGATATGAAATTCGTGAGACAAGCGAGAAGAATGCTCGCTTCATTCCTGGCTTCCTGCTAAAAATTGTGACGTTGCATCGATCTTAGATAATAATAAAAACCGTTTGACAGCTGCAATGAGATAATTTGAAAATTAACATTCTAAACTATTTTACTTTTTTTAAAAATCATAGAAAAAGAATACAGAATTGAATATTTACATTTTTTTCCCAATTAAGAATAAAATTAGACGGTATTTTAAAAACATTTTATTTAAATATTCTGCCGTATGAATGGCACAAATTAAGCTGCCACTTCAATTTTAAAATGATTTAGAAAAATGATTCAAATAAGGTCACTCCCTAATGAATTAAAATCAAATAGTGGGACCTTTGGTAGATAATTTGAATTAGTTTCAGTTGGAATTGCAGAATTGTTATGAAATTAGATAATTTTGGAAACCTGCTTTCAGTATTCTGAAAAAATTCAGTCGATAGCCTCAGTTCGGTGTTTGGATAATAGTCGATATGATGGTGTGACTTCGGATGTCTTCATTTTAACACTTGTGATTTGCCGTCAATGACATTTAAATTATCCATATACCATTCAAGTATTGAATAGATGTAACAACCACCAAAGAGTTGCATGCGTATTTTTTTGATTAGGCAGGCATTTTTTTTTCTTTTTGCCCCTCAGCCAACCTGAACCACTGGACACTCAGATACTGGATTTTGTGAATCGGAGTCAATGCCTTAATCGCCACGGGAAAGCAAGTCCTGTCAATGCAAAATATCCTCCCATTTAAAAAATCGAAGTCTCTGAATTATATCCTATCTGACGTTACTGCAAGAAAAATGTATTGAAAATTCGAGCCTCTAATAGAAAATATTGAAATATGATAATACTTTAGGCTTGATTTTATATCCAAAATCATATTTTAAAAACTTCATTTATCAATATTATACAATAAAGTACATGGAATTGGATTCATAAGTAATACTGAATGGAGTATTAAATAGGATCATGTTAAAGAAATAATAAAACCACAAAATTGTATGTTTTGCCTCTTATAGTCGAAATTCTGGGATCGTTTTCGAATTGTAAAACAATAATTTCTTCCACATAAGTTAGAAACTCCTCATCATCCTTTCTCTTTAACCTTTAAAGCTACTTCCTCCGCTCCCCCCTCCCTCCTTTAAATTAAGTTACACTTGACAACGGTCATAAAAGGAAAATTAATGGACCAAATATTATCAAACTTGGTAATAGTTTAAAGGACAACATGGAAATTTCTTTTCTGGCAAAAAAAAAAATTCAAAAACTCACCACCAGGGGAGAAATGGCGCTGTATTCAATATTACTAAACAAAATAGGACATGAAGACATCGGTTTAAAATGTGTTTGCAATGCATGTGCAATGTATGTTATCTCAAATATTACTGTTTCTGGTGATAATCTAACAATTTGGTGGAATTGAAAGATGCAATGCACCGACATGTGCGTAACATTCCTCCTGATATGCTAAGACTACTGTTGAGAATGCAGTGATGCGATTTAACTTCGTTTCAGAAAATGGTAGACGCTACATTGAACATACTTTGTAACACGTTTTAGGAACGATTAAACACATTTTAAACCGATGTCTTCCTTCACGTCCTATTTTTCTTAACAATATTGTATACAATGCCATTTCTCCCCTAGTGGTTTTTTTTTTTTTTTTTTTTTTTTTTTTTCCGCCCTAAAAGAAATTCCCAACACTTTCTTTAAACTATTACCAAGTTTCATAACATTTGGTCCTGTAGTTTTCCTTCTATGACCATTTCAAAGAGTGGAACTTTAGTTATAACCACCCTGTATATTTAATAGTTGTATATAATTTAAATAATAAATAGAAATTAATATAGAAATGCTTCGTCCATGATTGTCAATCTTTATAAACAGTTTTGTTTTCAAGTAATGAATATTTTTATCTGATGGCCCGAATACATTTAAAGACAACATTTCAAATAAATTTTATCCGTCAATTAGATAAGAAACTTAATTTCCCGTCGAAGTCAAAACATAGAATATTAGTAAGTTATTGTTAATGATATGAAAGTAATCTTCAATATTTGTTTTGCTTTTATTTCCTTTTTTTCTGTTCTGAATCGATAAGAGTGAAGTAATTTAAATTCTGTGCATGAATTAATTAATTTTGCATTACGAAAATAATTAAAATCATTTTAAAAACGAGTATTGAGATACCATAATTCTTTAATCTATAACTTTTTAGATAATTAGAGTCAACATGAAATTAATAAATGTTAAATTCAGGATCCAATAAACATTTAAAAACAATCCACGAGACTCTAATGGAAAATCCGAATTCAATAATTTTCAGTTGAATTAATAAATACTTCTGATATTGTATCCTTTTGCTTTGCTATCGTACAAATAATCGAACGTATCCATTAAAGCGCCATCATCATTACAGTAACCACATGAGCGGAATTTCTATTCATCATATAATTATTTAATATAATTTTTCCTTCCTCTTTATTGGGACTCATTGCATCCATTTAATTATGGACTATCAGCGCATTATTACAATTTTCATTCATTCAGCCTTCGCAAAGGATGCAATTAGTGACATTTTTGCTAAAATAAAAAAAAGTCTTTTCTAAATGTATTTGCGCGGCAATTTACAGTTATTTGCTACTGTTATTTGATTCATTAGGGGAGAGATAAAAGATAAAAAGAAGAGTTTTTTTTAACTCTTTTTTTCGATGTAAACAAATTAAAGGATGCTTCCAACAGAATAATTCTTTCAATGAACACAATAAAATTCGAATATTTATTTATTTTTTCTTTTTAAAGCCTTTGTAAAATCATTTTTTTTCCAAGATTGTTTGGA
This sequence comes from Argiope aurantia, assembly GCA_026543865.1. NCBI lineage: Eukaryota > Metazoa > Arthropoda > Arachnida > Araneae > Araneidae > Argiope > Argiope aurantia. Next base: position 339,693 of record JAPMOR010042039.1, on the reverse strand, counting down.
TATACTATTATGTGGGAAAGCTAAAGGAGCAACACCAAAGACGGGGTAGGAAAAAAAACTGTAAATTTGTAAAAGTTGGATTATAAAGTTCTCTCAAAATGAATAAGTAATGCGCAGTTATTTTTTCCCATTTTAGTAAGGGTAAGTACAAGAGAAATGATTTTTTTGGTAGAAGAACTGACCGTTTTGTTCTTCAGTAAATGTCAATTTATAATCTTTTTTTTTTTTTTTCTCCACTTCACTGTACTCTACTTTTTTTCTTCCATGGCACATATGGAAATTGCGTAGCTCACTTTTTTTACACACAGATTAGTCTTATTGTCTTTTTGAAAACATCCTCTACTTATAAAATTCTTCAGTCGACTAAATAGATAGAAATTTGAAGTTCTATTGACGCTGGGACGGAACTGCATAAAGCATCAATGGTGCTAGTTGTCTAATCTGTCAGGTGGGCAACATTCGATTGTCTGGGGTGATTTGTTGTCCATTGGGTAAAAATTTAGACTTTTATTTGGGCGATATGCTACAATTTGTCTAAGAATGAACTTACTGTCTTTGATAAAGATGCATTATAATAGAGAAACGTTTTGAAAATCATCCTACTCATATTTTTGGGCATCACCTCAGGGGCAAGCAAGTACTCTGCAGCAAAATAGGCGCTGTTTAAAAAATATGCTCAAATGTCTTTTTTCAGGTTCTTTTCCTCCATTAATCTTTCTACGAGAAAAGTATCATTAAATCCACCATTAATGAGAATTGTCATATCTTTCTACTGAAAATGACGCTCTCACCACATAATATGATTTTAGGATCACTTCTTCCTAAATTTTTGGATGAAACAGATTTTTCTTCTCTCAAACCATAATAGAGTGTTTCGATTTGTAGATTCATCATTAATTTATTAACAGTTGAGATTAATTTTATCTGATAGAGTAAATTGCTTTTAAATTCTAGACCGAGGAGATGAGTTAGTGGAATGGGGGCATTTTGAATTGTCTGCGAAAGCGAGAGAGAGAAAAAAAAGATATTCCTGAAATTTGCCGAGCATAGTGCGTTTGATGTTATGAGGCATCATCGCATGTGCACTGACTCCGGGGACGATTCTGTTCATAATCGGTATTGCTTCGTTTTGATTTATTGCAATATGGAATTAACTAATACGTATTTTTATTTTTAACTATCTTCAATATTCATTTAATTGTGGTCGAGAAATACGCTTGACATTCATTTATATTCAGCCATTTCTGAAAGCAGCATCACAAAACATAAAATTCTACGAACATATACTCATTTATCCGAAGCATTTTAGGTTCCTCTAATAAAGTTTCTAATGTAGTACGCAAAATTGAATGCGCAGAGCAAGCGAAGCCAGGTTATGTACTTTTTTTCAATGCAAACTCACAAGAAAATATTCATAGTTAAAAACCAACAAAGCAATATTTAAATTGCACAAAAAAAAAACATTTATTAATTTTTATTAACTTGTATTTAAAATTTAATAAATCGTTAATACATTTATAGTTAATGTTTGGTGCATATTATATAGTCTAATAGACATATGAATCTTACAGGTGGTCACCTAATGATAAAACCGGTCATGTTTAGAAATCAGTTGCTCGTCGCCTTATTACCGGGTCGTTTGATACTTTTCTGTTTGCCGATGAAGAAAGACTCTTCGTCATTAATTACCGAAGCATCATTTGCGATAAATTCGATAATTGCCTCATTCCTTTTGTTGATGAAGCGCGCTACCTCCCCATTTTCGTCCTTCCCCCCGTCCTTATTAGCTGAAGTAGAATGTTTTTAGGAAGTGGTTGTGTCCGCCCGTTAATTCAGTTCCGCATAATTGGCCCCGTCTGATCAGCCCGCGAACAAACAAAACAAATTAATTACCCGCAATTACATGCGATTAGTATTAATGGATGGCCGACTGGAAAAGCGAGGAGCAAGCGACTTCCCTCAATTTGTTTTCAAAAATTAAATTAGTGATTAGTGTAATTGGTGGGCATAGGCAATGAACTGGAACAGGAAAATTTTAGCATTAGAGACAAAGAATATCAACGACTGTCAGTTCGGCTGTTAGTTTAATAGAAAACATAGATCTGATGTGGATAGAAAAAGAACCTGGTATCAAGGGAGAAGGATAAAAGGAGTTATAAAAACAATATGGGAAAAATTAATACTGTAACCAAATTACATTACTTAATTTAGAGACCCGCTTTTATCAGCGATGTTGGCAACCTGTGGAAAGGTTCACCTTTGGTCTTTAGCATGCTGACAGCATAGCGAGGTTTGTGTTTTGTAGTATAATGTAGAAAAGTGATTAGAGGGCGGAGACAGTTGTACCTTGGACCACTTTTTTTTTTATGACGCATCTAAAAACTAACATTGATCAATTTTATTTTCTATAATTATCTTATTTTATGTAACCCCTATTCCATTTCAGTTTTCAATATCAATAAACAGTACGATGAAGAAGGTTGATAAAAAAAAAGCGAAATTAAAATTATTTTGTATGCAAAATTATTATGCATACAAACCGATTCGTGATACAAGATGATTTTGTACCTTCGATCATATTCTTTTCAAGCTTGGATCATAATTTCTGTTGTAATCCTTTTTAGTTATGCTTCCAGATGCGACGGAGAAAAAAAAAGCCAACCTCAACAGAGTAATTTCGAAATTTTTATAGAAGGAAAACACCTTAATATACTTTGGATAATATAGTTTTTTGTTCTATTTCATTTTAATTCCAATTGCGATAAGGAGAGAAATAAGCTAATCTCAGAGGAACGTCTGAAGTTAGATGGTTTCAACATTAGTTCAGCTGAAAACTGCCGACTTCCTTATAGATCATTTTGCAACATGCCTTGTCGTAAATAGGCTCGACAATTTTTCTTAGCCATTTTTGTTTGTTTGCTTCCTCTTCTACTTATTTCCACTTGAAAAGTTGTTTTTCATTAATGGCTTCCATGTATTTTTTCATACTAATTAAAATCCCTCAAGTTCTGAATTAATGCGGTAAACTAAATGTTAAATACTTTACACACGCAACTTTATGATTGAATTTTTATTTCCTTCCTCACTACACGCAATTGTTTAACCGTTCTTTACAGTATCAGAATTAATATTTTTATCTCTCTCCCCCGTCTAACTCGTGGCATGGTATAACCTGAAGAAGAGTACGATAATGAACATTACACTCTTTGGACCAATTATCCATGGTACAGGATGTATCTGTGATCTACAGTACAAGAAGTGATAATCTTTATATTTTATGTTCGAAATGATACAAGCAGTAGTTTTAATTACGCAAATGAGACAATACAAACTAGAACACAGTAGAAAACCTTTAGCTATTCTTCAACTCTTTCAAATAAAGCTATCTAATCTTTCAAAAATATTGCTTTTATGTAGAAAAGAACAATTTCAAAGCCACACTGATAAGCAAGATCTAAATGGTAACCAACAATGCTTCTGTATTGATTGAGGTAGATTAACTGTTCTCCACTAAACGGCACCACATAGCAAGATAGTTGCGAATGATCCAAGGTAAAGCAGACTTCCCTACGCATTTTCCACCCTTTCCCTGTGATTTATAGGTTCAAAATTCGATACGGATCCAGAAAATCGACAGTCAGATGAACCTGAGGACTGATTCGATTTAAAATTATATACTATTCTGGGATCCATTTTGTATCAAACATCTAGATTAGTTTATAACTTTAAATATGTAAACAAAAAACGAAGAGATATGAGATTTTGGGTGGGGCCGAGTTTAAAGATTTGAAATGTGGCTTCTGACCTTTGGTATTTGGTAATTTTGAAGCTGAAATGTCATTCATACCCTTTCCTCGAAATTAAATGGAAATATTTAAGAGGCCACTGCCACCTAATCTCAAGAAAAAGTAGATTACACAGGTAAAAAAGTTTGTTCATCTGTCCTAAACATAACTAATGTTTAGGATCCTAATTACTGGAAATTTTTTTTTTAAATCCATCAATTGCAATTTTATAACAAAAAAGTCTAATGTACTTCATACATTTAGCATCAGCGCAATATTTTCATGTTAACTTTATATGCATATAAAGTATTAAATAAGCATCTGGTTTTTTTTAAATTATATGCTAGTAAGAATTGACCTTTGTTTTGTCAGGAATGGTCAATTGTCCTTTAAACACAATGGTGAGAAAACAAGTTAAAACTACGATATCAGTAAGCTGCTGTATGTCTTTATTTATTTATTTTTGTTAACTTAGTACAATGCACGTGTATATATTTCCGAGTTTTGAGTAGAAATGTTTTTTTATTGTTAGTTAATGTAATTATAGACAACACAGAAAAATTTCTAATTTTATGGAAAAAAAAATGTTTGTTTTACCATGAAACTGGGAGATATGAAGAGAAAAATGTTAATAAAACGTGAAAAAGTTTTTTTAAAAATATAGGAGAGAAAAATTCAATTTGTCCACAAATGGCTTTATTGCTACCATTTCATAATAAAAAAAAATTTAGGACATTACTAAACGGAGGACAATGATTCAAATACCTTTGTAAACAGGTTCTGACTTTTTTCAAAACAAAGTTGAAAAAAGGGGTATTTGTTACGATTTGACCTCAAAAAAATTATGAAAAAGGAAAGTTTTAAATTCAAAATGAAAAAAGATGAAATCTAGAAATCTTTCAAACTAGCAATCACTAGTTTTCTTGGAATTCAAAGTGACCTAAGCTACAAAACTATTATAGAAGAGACACTAACAAATGTCGAGATATTAGGATCCAATATGAGATTAAGTATATAATTTCCTTTTTCGCATCTTTCGTGCATTATTCTGAAAATCTTAGTCGTCGTTACATCGCGAATTAATGAGACCGTGACATGAGAAATAGAAAGGTAATATCAGCTAGAAAAGGTAACTCAGAGGAGGTAGAATATTAACATGATTGTCTGCGCCTGCATGTTGGAAACCGATTAACAAGTTTACAAAAGGAAAGTGAGAAAGAAATTTTTGAGGAAAAGAAAAACTGCAATTTTCAATAATAGAAACCTTTTTTATAAATTCATTTATAACTTAAATTTGATAGAGGTAAGATATAAATGCAAAAATAAATATTAAAAAAAATGTGCCAAACTAATATTTGATTTCAGCTATCGTCCCTCCCCCAAATGAAATTATTTTATGAAGAAAGTTGCGATGGAAGAAAACGAATTTCACTTTTGGAATTAACAATGGAGATTGTATGAAAATAAGTTATCAAATTTAAAACGAACAAATGGTAAATTTTAAACAAACTTATAAAGGGATTTTTTTTTTCTTCTGCAGATCTAGTTTATCTAGTACCGAACAAATGTGATTGAAAATATAATGAAATTCTTAAAATCATTAATGGTGATAGGTAGTATTTACAAAATGTCTTCTTTATTGTTTACTCTTAGAAAATATTAAATAAATTGAATTAAATTTGCAATATATTGAACCTTTCAGGCTTGGGGTTATAAAGAATCAAGAACTTAGCCGATTATTTCATGCATGAGATTTTTTTTCCCTGGTACTAGTAAGTATCTCAACAAGTCAGTGTTATTTTATTTTTATTTTTATTTATTTATTTATTTTGCTATGTTACATTTGTTCAACAAATCATAAACGAAATAAATAAAAGAACCAAAATCTAGTTTATTTTCTATCTTTTTATTTTGCAGATTTTAATCCTCTTTGCGGAAATCTTAAATCCCAAGTGCTAAAAGTCTCAAAATGAAGATTTAATGCTTGTTCTTTCTTTTAGCAAAAAGTGAAAGTAAATTCATCCTGCGTCTTTGATAAAATTTAGAGTACTATTCGGTAATTCTTTTTACTGTGAAACTATTTTTTTAGAAGTACCGTCCGTCCACATGTGCTCTTTCTTTTAAGATTTATGTTAGACGTTTTAAGAACTAAAGAACAAAAAGAAAATGCCCTGTTAATCGCATTAATGGCATTTTTTTCTGTTCTATTTAAAATAATTTCAAGAAAACAAACAAGAGCACAAATTTGTCGAGAGGATTGAAACATTCAATTTATGAGCTTTAATATGAACTAAAATATATGTTTCTATAAAATCAAAAGTGATGAATTTCCAACTGCACAAAGATTAGAGTTTGACTTTATAAATTATGATAGTCGTTCTTACAGTATTTGTAACATATGGAAAAATAAAACGATCAATAATTTTGACTCTCAACTGACTTCTACAAAAAAGATGCGACAATTTTCAATTTTATCTGAATGATTGGCGTCGAAAACATTTTTCTTCTATTATTTTTATCATTACTATTTTTCACAAAAAGAAATTTCATAAAAATTATTATTATTATTATTATTATGAACGGTTAAGAATTCAGTTAATTTCCTTCATTGTTAAATTTTAACAAATCGCTATTTCCTTTCCGTAGGGTCATTCGGAGTGGCTATATATATACTTTATCTGCTTTGGCATTTTTATATCAATTTAAAATTATAGCAAGAGATGTAGAAGATGTTTATATTTTCAGAGTGGGACTGAAGAATCCTATTCGGAGGGATTTGCGTGCATCCAACCCAAGATAATTTATAACTTTGCCTCCCTCGCTAACCGAAACATTTCCAGCTGCAGCACAGATTGCAGGAACACCTGCTGCAGCATTTCATCACAGCAATGAGGTCATTTCAAACGGAAACTTTTGAGATGACGAGAAACTAGTAAATAGAATGCATCTGTCCAACCACTCTCCGATTCAATTTTTTTTTAGAAAAAATATTTTTAATTTCATAGAATTTTGCATATAAAATATAATAATTATTTGAGTCCCTAATTTGGAAGCAATTTACAGTCGTTATATTTCTATTTTTGTTGAAAAATAGTGAGTCAAATTAGAATATGAATATTATAAAAACAAAAAGGATAGAATAGTATGACAGTGTTTTAGTCATAAAAACGCGTATAAAACTTAATAAAACTGATTTAATAAATAAATGTTCTAATATTAAAACTCATTTAGGAAGGGAAATTTACACTTCATAAATAATGGAGTCAATTGTACATGTGCGATTTTTGTAAAAATTCGACAACGTTCTATAAACTAATTTTTGTTTCTATTTTATTGATCATCATTTATAACTCATATTTATTCATCATAAATGCTCATTTAATTAAGTGTATAACCATATTATAATGCCATATTTCGCTCAAAAAACCACTTTATGACAGTTTTTTTTTTCTATTTTCATGTCCATTTCTTAATATTTAATATTAATCACACATTTAAATAATTAAGAATTTTTCATTGAAAATATATACTTTTAAATATTATTATTTTTTTTTTTCTTTAGGGTAAAAAAAAAAAAAAAAAATACAGTTTGGAAACACTTGGGAAACTTCATTTAAAAATTTAATTTTGAAATTATTTTAGTTTGTACCAAATCTAAATGGTACTCCACGTTTGTTTCATTTCCTCAGCGAGAAAGTCAAGAAGAACACTCTTGGTTTAAAAAAAAGAAAAAGAAAAAAAGAAACAAGCTGGATAGTCTCATAGCTGTTATTTTTAAACAGCATTTTGTGCTGCGAAAAGTGTGCCTTCCAACATTGCTGTAACTGCGCAATATTGATAAAATCGTTTCCGGTTATCTCTATATTACTTGGTAATCGCAATACTGAATAAAAAAAATCATTTCAAAATTATAATTGCGTTTCTATAAGCCAAAGCCAAGCGAAACATAAATTAGAGTAAACTGCGTGTGTGAAACAAGTCGAAATACTGCACACAAATCACGAATGCGTTCGAGTATGTCGGAGAAAAAATGGACGCATGAACATTGCTAGCGACGCGACAAATGCGAGTCAACTCGTAATCTGTTCTCAACATTACATCGATTGCGAATTTTGCGTGCATTCTTATGCATGGAAGGCAAAAGTGTAGGTCCAGGTAGGTTCTATGGAATTTCTTGAGCTAGAAATCCAATTTATGATCAGTCAACAAAGTATTATATAAAAGCATATGAATAGTATTAATTATCTATATGCTGTTTATTCATTCTGACGAATCGTGAATATAAATCGAGCCGAAAACAACCGTATAGACATGCTCTCTCAGCATTTGGTATTGAACCCGAGGGTCTTTCATTAAGGACATCTATCTACGAGGGGCTTTTGAAGCGAAGTTCGAATAATGCAATTTAATCAGTTTTATTGCGCGTGTTTACTTCTCTCCCTAATGTTCAGCATTACTTTCTCCATGTTAAGTGTTAAGTTGCCGAAATGCGTGTCGTGTTCTGTCTCTTTTTTTTTATCAGCGCCAAAGGGAAATGGGTCCTCTGAGAAATTCGACAAAGTGTGTAATAATGGCTTAAATTTTGCAAATTTGTTTTACTTCAGTACTCTTGCTCTTTAATGAGAGGACTGAAGTTGTTGGGGGGGGGGCTGTAACGACCTCGTGCATTTCTATATAATGCATTTCTATATAACATGGAATGTAAGTGAGTCTTAAATGATGTCATTATTAGTTAATAAAGAATATTAGATTATTTTTGCATGATGTTGGTAAGTTTTAATTTGGAAATTTTTACTAAGAAAGGAATTTTTAATGCTAATGTTTTAATAAATAATTTCAAAATAAATTCTCTTATTCTTTATCGATTTCTTACACCTGTTTTTAACTGTTGAATAATAGAATAATGAAGAAGTGCAACGTTAAGCTTTAAACTGTTTTTCTTTACAATGTAATCAGATGACTCCTTCTATTTCGGGAAGGGGTGTATTACTAATTCGATTAAGATTCCATAGAATGCTTCGGATGTTTAAAGATCATACAACGAATTCTAACGTTTGTGCATAATTTAAATCCACACTACAGTTTGAGAGACAACAATTCGATGCTCGTATGACACAAAGAACGAGGGATTAAAATAAATACAGATTATAAACATATTCTCTTATTTATTTGCAAGAAAATAAAACGGGAGGTAAAAGCTGCCACTTCGCGTATAACCTCTTTATAATCCGAATTTTCAATCAAAAATGATATCATCAGTCGAAAAGGACATCCGATTCGGATATTCGAACAAACTCAGTCAAAAACGAAGGATTCGAAACAAAAGAAGTATTCTGAACCATCAACCGTGTAAAGAGAGCCCGCGATGCAATTATGCTAGTTTCATTCTTTGGAGAAAAGGGACCCGACTTCCGGGGGAGGGGGACTGTAAGAAGATTCTTGTCCGCAGAAACCGATCGCTGTTTGTGTGGTCAAGTAATTATGACCGCAATCCGATACCTCCCACACGTACGGAAGTTGTTGGAAATCAATTATACGGACGTAATAAGTTCTCCAACTTGAGAGGGATCCGTTTACATGCAAGCGGGACGCAAGTATCTCGAAAGATTTGTAACTTATCAAGATTTTGAGCTAAGTTTCTTTCGGTTGTATGTTTCTTAGGAAAATTAATCTTGCGGTCCTTGCGAATAATGTCAGATGTCGTTTTGCTACTCTCGGAGAGATCTGCTTAGAACACGTTGCTTGTTCTACTATATTAAAAGTAAAGAGAGAAAAACCAAAATAATTGTTGTGCTTTAAAATCTTGCCATGGGTTTCCATGGCATGCTGTGTTTTGTGCTTGGCTTTAATCAAATTAACCGAGCTCAAATAAGGATGCAGATTTACAATTTTAGATAAGATTTCTTCCCTTGGAGAAATTCCCGAAGGAATATTACCACTGAAACTACGATGATTGAGTCCGGGACTTTTATGAACAATAAAGCGGTCCGATGAGATCGAACCATTGAAGAAGTGAGTAACGAAATAAAAATTTGCAGAAATTTTGTAATTATCCTAAGAAAAATAAAACGTACCCGTTTTTTTTTTTTTTTTTTTATGGCATTTTTTTTTTTTGTTGGGGTAATATTTTTTAAATACTGCGAACTAAAATCGAGTGATTATTTTGTAATTACATGTTTTCTTGATGATAAAACAGTAAACAGTAATTCTTTAGAGCACTGTTTGCGTGTATTTTTTCGCTACTCAAAGGTGAAAATCGCAGTTCGTACGTTCATGCAAATACTGAGCTACTGCTTATTTCTGAATAAAACTTTCAGTTATTTATCTTATTTTGAATCTTTGATTGAAATTTTTTTTCTTTTGAGATCTTTCTAAAAAAATTAATATTTAGTGTTAAACTGAAACTTGTAAGGAAATATTATTGACAATTTCTTACAATATAAGAAATTTTTTCCTCACATGTTTTGTAAAATAAGTTTTTGGTAGCAGTTTTATGTTGAAGAAATGAAAGAAAAGGCAAAGGATCTGTAAGGCAATCATATTTAAATCTCTTTGTTATCTTGATCTCCTTTCTCATCTTAGTTTCATAAATCGTCAGATACTGCGTGGTAGAACGTGCAACATGAATAACTGCGTTATTTACCAGCACTTCGCCGCAAATCCGTTCATACAGAGCTCCCGCTACCCAACGCTAAAAAGTAATGAGAAAGGATGTTTATACAACAGCCTCGCTACTTGCAAAATTAGAACTGACCTTAACATTAACTAAAAATATGTGGAGGGGGTGAGGGAATCAAATTGCGAAATGTCCTTTCTTTCTTTGTCCAAAAAATGTTAATAGTTTTGCCTCGTAATGTATGCGTGAGCCAATCATTCTGAGTCTGAGGCGAACGAATTACGACCGATGACTCAAGAACCACAAGGGAGCAGTCAAAAACGCCCCTGCAAAGCACAGCAAGTGGCGGATTCAATTAATGTTCGCAGCGCTTTTTGCCAGCGACATTTTAAAAGCTTTCTAAAAGCCTGTCCCGATCCGGATCCTCAACTTTTTTTTTTCGCTGGTGGTTCCCCCACCCCCTATTTCTCATTCATCTGTCGGTACTGAAGGATGCAAAAAGCATTTTTTTTTTTCTTTTTCTTAATGCTTCCTATCCGAGTGGTTAACAAGCGGCCGAGGGTGGTGACGGACCAAACAGTGAATGGGCGAAGTCCAATTTCATCCGTGTCACTGCGGCTTCGTTCCTCATATGCTAACAAGAAGATTAAATGATGTTTTTTACTTCATCTAAAGTAAAGACCACATTTTTTGTTGTCAATATAAATTCGTTAAATTGCAAACTCTTGTTGAAAATGTTTCTGAAGTTGAGACTTTTAATCTGCTTTATCCTTGTGGTATTTTCGAGTAAGTCGTGCCTTTTAAAGCAATCATTGAAGGCAATAGGATTTTTTAAAACTTATATTCTGTTTTATTCAAACCAATAAATTAAAAAGAAAAAAAATGACAAATTTATCTTTTTAAAACAATGATGTCATTCCCTCGGAATATCCATTTGAAACAAAGTCGAGAATTTCATGCAAAAATTGCACCACAGGCCGATCCGAATTTAAAACTAATGATAAAAATAGAATTGTTTCGATGACTACTTAAGCAACTTATAAGATGATTATTATGCCCTAATAAGACGAATCCAATTTTAAGAGGATCCTCCGGTCCATGTCAAGGCCATTCAAAGGGGTTAGACAGACTTCTTTTAAGAATATCTTATTTTAAGAAGACAAAATACCATTTTAAAAAACTTTAATTACTTCTCAGATGGCGAATTTTAATGCTTATCTAAAGAATGAAGTGTCTTGAAGATTTCCGAACTTCGAAGAAAATATACCATTTACTTCATCCTCAGTTTTTCGGGAGTAACATATTTCATTTTGTTCACTGAAAAATAAATATTTATTCGACTAAAAATTCCAGTTTCTTATTTTTGTACCTAAAAGACTTCTAAGCATCGTATTCTGAACTTAATACTTTTTGAATACATTCTTTTCCATATGCCTGGGGAATTATAAACCAGTGATTACAATACTAGTTTAATTCTTTATAAACATTTATCCCAATAAGTAACGAATGCCTTTTTAATTGGATTTTATTTAATAGTAATAATTCTATTTGAGATACTTTCACTGCAATATCAACAACTGTACTCGATTTTATTCTACCACTTTGACTTTTCAATTTTCTCTTTCCGTGAATCTTAGTCAGTTTAGAATCCCAAAATAAAAAATAAAAACATTGCCATAAAAAAAGTTAAAACCTATTTTTAAGTAATAAAAATAATTTGAATATTAAAATAATAATTTAATTTAATTTTATCCCGTGAATAATTAAAACAAACATGATGTTCTATCAATTGTTGAATTTCTGATTCTTCTTCTTCAAACTCTTATATTTTGCATTTATTATGCAACTGAGCATTTGTTTACAGCGGTTTATATATTACATTATGTTGAATTTAGCTTCAATTTCTTCATGCAGGAAACTGCATATTTGAATTGTTAATATACAAGTAAGAAAAATTCTTTAAAAATGCAAATGAAATTCGTAAAGAGTTTAACTAAAAATTCTCATTTATTTTTAATTCTCAGGAGCTGACATTTGATTTGTTCTCTAGACATTCGAGTTTCAGATTTCAATCAAATTTTGAACAAAATCCATTCATAGAAAATCTGTCTAACTGTTCGAATGCAAGTGAATATACAATAATTTTTAAAAAAAAGCCTAGAATTTGATGTAACAGATTTAGCATCCACAATGCAGCTTTGTATCAATTTTTAAACCAGAACCAAGCGAGGATGGCTGTCGGTTTATCTGTATTTCCGCACGCATGTAAACGAGGTCACTTCGAAAATGCAATGACTTAGAGAAAGGAAATTTGGTATACACCTCATCATCCATTTGATCATCACAAATTCATTGATCATGCAAATTCAAAAAAGGCAATATTTTGAATAAATTAAAATTTTTATGTGAACTTGTTACTAAAATTGCAGATCTGAGTCAAAATTCTATTTCAGTCGGTGGAAAAAAAAGAATCCAAAATACTTTTTCATAATGCGCGGAACTTTAAAAATAAAAATCTGAATACTCTGTGGTATAAACGACATTGTCGGAAGTCTGTAATTTTGTGTGTGTGTCTGGGAGGGGGGGGGGGTTATAATATAATTATTTGAGTTTGCAAGAAAATTTCGGGGAGACCAATCCCGCTGGTTATATTTCCTTAGCAGTTGGTAAACTCAATGTTAATCGGAATGAAAATATTTTTATATTTTCTATTAACAATAGCTTCACTATGTAACTCACTAAAACGAGCATTCACTTAAATGTTTTCATATTTCTCTTCAATATTGGAGAACAATATAGTAAGAGTTCATAGCATGTTTAAATCTACAATCAAACTTGCTATTACACAACATGCTATTAAACATGTTATTACAACTGTTGTGATGTAAACTTCGTTTGAAAGGAATTAAAAGTATATGATAGTATACCAACGTATACGCAAATAAATGTTTTTTAAAAAAACATATATAATACTAGCAGTACCCGCACGGCGTCGCCTGTGGCATAGCACTCAAGAAGAAAAATTTGCGTTTAAACGTAAGTATAGTCTCCACCCGATATGACATGAGCATGTCACGCAACATCAAACGAACATAAAAATATATTTAGAAATGATCAAAAATAGCTACGAAATATTTTTGTATAGCACACATTCAGAAATATTTAGACTGTTAAAAAGATAAAAATAGAATATGTCCGTAGACAAAACAATCCACTACAAATATACAATAGAAAAGCTGTTTTAAAATTTAAAAATAAAAAATGTCATTGTATCCACTGCTCCCCGCTTGCTTATCGACTCTGTATAATCTGATAAAAAAATAAAATTCAGCTTACTTCATAAAATTTCTTTGTAAACTATATTGGTTGTTTTCTCTCCTGGTGCCAAGACAAAAAGATTCTGTTTGGACGTAACTCTTCGCTCATCAAAAGACTCTCCTTCCCCAAGTATGGACATTCTTTCTCTGATATTCACTAACCGAACGTTTCTTTCCTCTTCATTTTCCTTATCTCCCCATAAACGAAGCTTTTTGGCATTTAATGTGTTCCGGCCAAGGTTGGATTTCCTTCTTTTGGGCATAATGAAATTTGAATCGCTGTTTAAAATCAGACGTAAACAAAGAAATGTATTCGCATATGCATACCACAGCTCTTGCTATTTGCGCATGTGCAGTTTGAGGTTTTTGGCGCATGCACGGAATAATTAAAATTGCAATTATGAAACCTTTTTTTTTATTTTGCTATGGCTTTAATGTTCTAAAACTTTCCCCAATAAATGCTTTACAAAATGGTATAAATATCTACAATAACATTTAAATATTTCTCGAGTTTTTGTGGTTCAAACATACAGACGCTTTCAGGAGACTCCGTTTTATACTATGTATAGAATTTTATATAATATTATACATATTCTCGTATACCAAAAAAATAATATAAATAAAAATGAAATTATGTTTTCGTCTTTTTACTTCAATTTGTGCATTTTTAAATATCTAATTAAATGAATGTTTATTCCTTACAAAAATTGAATAACATTGTAGGTGTGAGGGGATTCCAGTTGTCTCTTGGTAACAATATTTTCAGTTCCAGTCCACCGCTATTATTAATTTTTGAATACGTATCGGTATAATTAAAGTAATAAAGACATAGAAGCACTAGGTATCCATCCCAAATTAGAGGGCTGATTTTACCCATTTTTGTTTCTCGTAAGAGCTCAAGAATAATTTATATGTCATCAACGGTCCCCTATCCTCCTGCGCCGTCATATTTTGAGAACAATCGGAAAACATTCTACATCCTGCATTGGTGAGAACTGCGGCAGCGTTCCCAACCACTGTACAGTTCAAATTCTTGTTTCATATAAATATGTCTGACCTCTAGTAACATCCCCAGTGACCATCTACTTTTGTCCATTTCAAGAGTTATTACAAAACAGAACTTTGACAGAGCTCTCGTCCTGGACCGATTTCGCCACTTTGAAGTAGCGATAACAAACCAGAATCGCGCGGAGTTGATTCTAGTAATAGTGTCGAAACGAGGGGCTCGATTAGATACCATATCTCTCGAAACTGGAGAGGGAAAAAGCAAACGGTGACATACATACAGAGAAAGGAAAATTGGCATAATCGGTGCAAGGCATAATCATTAGATATTTTATTTAGTGGTGATAATGAATGAAGAACTCAGAAAAGACTCAACTTTTTCTCTCAGAGATTGTAAAGTATAGTTTTAAAGATATTTGACGGAAACAGACGGTGAAAAAGAACAGGGAACCATCACTGACGTACCTAGACCTCATTAAATTTCATATGAAGCAAAAACTGGTGAAATTGACATTGAGAATGGGTTGCGACTATGGGATTGGTTCCTTGTCTTCACCAATTATTTTAACTTTAATGGGCGGATCTTTATGGGTTTAATAATAAAAAAATTTTCTTTTTGAACTTTATGAACCATGGAATGTTACAAATAAAATCATAGTTATTTTGTAAATATACCCAAAATAACTTTACCAAGCAAATCAAATGCTTTTTTAAAAAATTATTATATAACGAAAATCGAATCTTTCGAATGTGTATCTATAAAAAGTTATAAATGCTTCTTACAAATATCAAATCAAAACTGCTGAATTCGTAACATTTGAATTATTAACAAAGGTTGATTAGATTAATTAAAATTACACAATACAATTAATATTAAGCACATTTACTGTTAAATATCGAGAAATATCCATAAATATATGTAAAATTATAATTATTTTCTTAAATATTATATATTTATTCATTCATTCCATGCATAGCACATGACTATTTCAGAGCTCCTGTCAGCTTCAATTCCTAATCAGCGGAGTGAATTTGAAAGAAGTGTGAGTGAAATGATTTTTTCTAGCGCTGTCCTGTCCTTTTACTTTCTTGTTTACGAAGTAAAGAAAAGGTATCGTCAAAAAATTCGACTAGAAGTGAAATTTTGTGGTAAATTTCGATTTCAATCGGTCGGGGAAAACATGTCTAAAACTTAAATTCGATTTTCGGATGCTATTAAACGCATGCCAGAGATTAATTCCCCCCAAACCTTGCCAAGGCTGATGCGGATTCAGTAAAAAGAAGTATTCAGTGATGCGAATTCAGTACAAGATTCAGTAAACATTCACGTCACAAATTAATATTTTGTAACTATTGTACACCAATGCCAGGCAAGGTGTTCTCTGTCTTACCTGAGGTAAACAGTTTTTGTACGGGATGGGAGATAACATCATTATTAGAAAGTATGCGAGAAAGTTGTGAGGGGGCCACTCCCTCTGTTTATCCAGAGGCGATTGATACATTCTTTTGACTTTTATTCCTACCTGTATCGCGTTGGATGCACTTATCGCTCTCCAGTGGGATCCCAGTGATATTCAACTAAATAGTTATATGACTAATAATCGTATGAATGCCCTGACTTTAGCACTGCAATGTCCGTTTCTATCAAATAGATTTTGAGTCCCTCCCACCAGGATATACAATAAGGCAATTGTTTCTAGCACATACGCAGAAAACCGCCAGTATTAATTTTTGTTGCAAAAAATGAGATATTACCTATATTATTAGTATTTCATAGATAGTTTCTATTAATTCATGCAATTGTTCACATCTCTGAAAGGAGCCTTCTGCACAACAGTATTGTGCTTTGAATTCTTCCGGAGAAATTCTGAACAATGGTGCCACTGCAGGAGCAAATGTTTGGATATAAATCCCGGCACTCTGCTTATTTATCATCCATTCCCAGCTGATGCTTTCCTACTGAAAAATAAAGGTTCCCGATCTGTTCCGTATCAACTCCTAACATTTCCCGAGTGAAGTTGTTTTGCTCCTATTTCAATTTCGTTTTATTCGAAGATCCAAATGCTCTTTGTAGAAAGTTCTATCATTCAATAATTCGATGCGTGAGTCATTGTAGTCGGAGATATTACAAATAAAGCTGCGTTTTGCAAAATATATCCAAGTAGGCAACCAAAGTTTGTTGCAATATAAAATTACTTCAGTTGTGAATTAGCTATCTTTTTAATGTTAAAATTAGATATATGTCACTTAACAACACCTCAGAATTACATGCACATGCAATCTATTGCTTGATTTGTACATAAAGAAACAGCAAACTGACCATTCAGTCTATGAGCGCTACAATCGAGGCACCGATCCGAATGGCGGTGCAGACTCAATTGTTTTGGCCATTCCAAGAATCATGATTTACATTGGTGAGACAGCTTTAATTATTTCGGCCCGGGTAATGAAAAATAATGGCGCCCCTTCCAAAACACAGGCGGCGGGAAACGGAAGTAAGATATTTATTTGTAGGAGAGAGAGAAAAAAAGGTCCGTTTCTGAAAAAAGCATCCATCTCGGTTAGGGAACAGCTGCATCTGAAAGGTAATGCATCCATTACAGCCAGAAACGCAGAAGAAATGGCTTGTTTTTCAGTCAGAAGAATGTTTTGAGAATGAAATGATGCCAAAGCACAGATCAATTAAATGCAAGATTGGTTGCGACTGTAGAATGTTTCAAAGTTGCAACGTTATTTAAAGCGAAAGCTTTACGATCCAAATCTTTCTCTAAAGAGTAGCCAAAACGATATTCTTCTCCGTATTTGCCATTCGAAAAAAGCCATTTGCAGTTGACATTTAATGGATTGTTACTGTAAAGTTTCTCGAGATAATTATGTTACATACATTTAGCATTTTAGATGAGATAATTTTATTATATACATTTTAGCCTTTTAATCTTAACCAGGTAAGTTAACCAGTTAGTAACCAGGATATTTTTTGTATGAATTCTGAAATATATAAGCAATTTGAATTTCTCCAAAGGTTCGTTATTTAAATTAATCGTTTCTTTTCATATTTAATGGCTGAGCTTTTCATGGCAGTTTCATGATGCAAAATGTAGCATTGAGGTTTAGATTTTAACCAATGAAAAGCTGGAATAAACACTACACTATCCATTGCACTCTTTATACTCTTTTTTTTTAATTCATCAATAAGGATTTGAAAAATATGTGACTGATTCATGAATGCTACCTATTTTAACTTGGGAGCTCTGCGATTGCTTGTATATGCAATTGTTAAAATCAAATCAACTGATTAAGTTAGACCTGTTTTTTAAATTTCGACGTAGTGTTGCCAACTCAAATTTTTTATATAAAGTCATACAAAATACAGTCCAATATAACATAAACGAAATGGTTATTAAAACTCAGTTTTGAATTAAATATATTAGAATGAATAACGCTTATAATGTTATAAATTCGATTCCTAATATACTAAAATTTTTAAATTTTGCAAATTGTGTATTCTTGATGAAAATGCCCAATTTTGTTAACTACTACAATTAATTTATAATAAATCTATCAATTTAATTAAATTTCGTTTCCACGCTTATTACTCCTCACTAGTGAATTTGAAAAAAAAATTATTTCAATGCCATAATTTTAAGAGTAATCTTTATAAATAAAATTGAAAATTTCTCCTGTTCAGTTTTTAGAATTCCTCAAATTTTAGACACAATTACTTTAAACCATAAAGAAAATCTTAATTAAAATTTCATGACAATTTAATTTTTAATTAATCTTTTATTAG
Source organism: Argiope aurantia (assembly GCA_026543865.1). NCBI lineage: Eukaryota > Metazoa > Arthropoda > Arachnida > Araneae > Araneidae > Argiope > Argiope aurantia. The sequence goes on along the minus strand of JAPMOR010042039.1, from coordinate 321,180 downwards.
TTAAAACTTTGTTTTCGTAGCGCAAAATAAGCAAAATATATGGCGTTCCATGACAAAACTGTATAAACATAGTCTAAGAATTAATAATATAAGCCAAGAATTTACAATGTTTTTTCCATCATATTACAAAAATATATAGCTAACATAAAATAATATTCCATAATTGCATTATAATATTTGAATAAATACTAAGTAAAGAACTCATAAACAATCTCGAAATGGTCGGAAAAAAACTACTTCAAACTCACTCCTCCTCCAGAATGAAAACATTACAGATATTTTAAACCGTTTTATGTATTCGTTTTCATATTGATATTAGCAATATTTTTTTTAATTTTAAATCATTTTTCAAAATTTTTTAATAGCTTATGGAATAAATTAGCTTACGACGGCTTTTAAAAATCGTTTGTTTCAACTTTTTTTTTTAATCATGTGAGAATATGATGTTGTTTTGGTTGAAACTCGAAATCGCGTAGGCAATGAATAAAGCATAGATGGCAATTTTCATCATCATCCTTTAATCGCACATATATTTTTTACCGGCTTTTACTCGTATTGCATTATTATTATGTAGGCTACTTTGATAGCAGATGCGTTTTTAAAAGGTTGACCTGCTTTTACCAGTATTGCTTTATTATTACGTATGCTTCTTTGGCAGCAGATGCGTTTTTAAAAGGTTGACGTAGAACTAAGACATCATAGCTGTTATTTCATCTCAAAATCGGTAGAGCTCCAAAACTTTGTTTGCCAGCTAGAAAAATTGAAAATGAAAGTTTAAAAAAAATTATCATTATATTATGTATATATGTAGTGAGAGAAAGAGAGAGACCGATCGAGAAGTCTCGTTGTTGTTTCAACCCGGTTTAAAGTGGTTAATGACTTAAATTAATTAAGACAAATAATGACTTCAAAAATAATAATGTTGTCACATGATGACTTAAAATTTTCGATCGTAGATTTCATTTTAATTTTTTCGTTTTTATTTAGAAAAAAATGTAAAGATAAGAATATTCTGCAAATGTAATAAGAATATTGTGCATATTTTAATATTTTAAATCTAAATATTATTTTAGTTTTAAAATGTTAGGCATGAAAATATTTTCATACTTTTTTGCAAGCGACTGGAACAGACGGTGTTCAGCTGTTTAATTCATATCTCATTTTTGTCGCTTTTTTGAATATCTGCATAATTTTTGTAGTGATTAGTTGATCTTTGGAAATAGATCTGCATTTATGTAAAACATCTCTATATTTGAAGTTTTGTTCTGTGTTGATCGTAGTGTAGATTTAGTAGATCGAAAGTTTAGATATTGTTACGAATCTGTGATGCGGCTTCCCAGCATAGTTGGTTCCATCATCAGAAAGATTGTTTTACAGTCATCTGTATTGGACGGAGTCCGGGTGTCGCGTTGGAGGTCCTAAAGCTTGGCGACCATTTGGCGACTTTGGCGCCAAAATAGATTATACCAGAAACATCGAGAATTTTCCCGATCCGTCCAGTAGGAACCGAGATACGCCTCGAACGTTTCTGATTGTCTGAGAGGCTTCTAGCCCCACCTCCTGAGACCTAAAAAAGGAAGCGGTCTACAGCAGCCAGAGTAGAGTAGTCGGAATCGACGGTGAAGAACTGGTCTTTCAGGGATTAGCAGAGCAGCGACAGAGACAAGCTAGTGCTGAACTAAGCTGTGATCTACTGTCTGCAGTAGAGTCTTGTTGTGTGCTGTTGTTTGCACGTCTCGCGGCTGAAGATAATTGTCTTCTCTGTGCTGTATATAGTTGTTGTCTTTGTGCTGTCCTGTGGGTCATCGTGTAAATAAACGTTGTTGTTTCTTTTTCTACTGCCGCCTGCTGATTGAGCGTTCTCCACACCATATAACTTCCACTATCCAAACGAACCCAGAAATTTCATAACAATATTATAAGGCTTTAGTAATTCAGTCTTGTATTTCGTTCCATATTGAATTATTTTTTGTTGCCCATACGTGAAGGCTTTCACGTGTCCTGACATTTAGGCGGTTCTTTCTTAAAGTAAACGAAGCAAGAGAAATAACAGATAGTGAAACTTTTAATTAATATGGATTCCAGGAACTGGAAGACGCTACAAAGGGATGGCGAAAATGCTGGAAAAAAGTGGGGGAGGAAGGAAGGAAAGCTTTAAATACAAACCCGACCACTGACGACAATTTGTCTAAAAATATTATTGGATGCATGGATATTTCCTTCCTTTAGCGCAAGGCGAAAAACCTCGGCAATGAATTTCAAGAGGAGGGGAAAGATATTTCGTCCACTATGACTTCATGAATCTCGCATGCCATTACCAACTCTTAGATCTTGCGTAAACAAGCATTCGATGTTAGTTTTTCTTGCTTCCATATGACATCATTGGGAACAAGATAAATTATGAATGAAAGAAGTTTGATGTGTTCGAGGTTAAGCAAATCATCAAATTGGGACGCAATGCAAACTGGAAAGCCACATTTTGCTAATTTATTTCACGGAGGAGCAGGGCAGCAGAGACTGATCAAGGAAACTCCACGATGTGTTTGCACCATCGTCGCGCAACTGCAGATACTGATACACGGAAAAAATGTTTTGTTGCGCTTTTCTGAAACTGCTTCCATGCAAAAGTGATCAACAAAGTTAAGGAGCAGCTATAAGGGAAGGCGGAGTAAAATTTGGCGAGTATTTACGGTTATTTTATGCTCCAACATTAAATGACGTAGCAGTCATTATTTATAGATATGATCGCACGATGCTGTGCACCATCTTATGTTATTCTGGAAAAATGAAAATGGATTGCCCTTTCAGTTTGAGACAAAGAAATGTCTTGGCTGGTACATTTACTGTCTGGAAAGTTTAATCTATGGGTTTTCATTTTGGAGTATTAAGTATTATGAGGTCAGGATTGAATTATTCTCTGAACTGTGAACGACTCTTTCAAGCACCAATGCTTTTAAAACGTTCTTATGTACTGGAGTTTTGAAGTTTTGAACATTTGCAGATTTTTAAAAATCGAATATTTTAATAGTTTAAGTGCTCTAAATTATCACTTAATATATTGATTTTGCTAAGAATTAATATCATGGCGATGGAACCATCTGGAAAGTAATTCGGAAATAATAATTTTTTATTCCATAATATTGGTAATCATGACAAATGGTATATAGTAAAAAGTAAAATGTAGAAAATAATAAAAATAAAATTATTTTAAATTTCGTTTTATTAATGCAATAAAAAGTTAGCCATAATATTTTTCTAAATGAAAGTCAAGCAATATAGTATGAAAAATTGAAGACATGATATAAAAATATGAAAAACCTTACCAGATGTTCTTTTAAGTTAAAATATATTGGAAATATGGTTATAACGCTAATTTACTTAGAGTAAGTCAGAATCTCACGCACAATAATATAAAACCGTTTTATAAGAACGCCTTTAACAAAAAATTAGAAAGAAAAAATGAGCTATTTAGGTATTTTATTGTATTGGTCTTCAAGTTTTTATTTTATAAAATTACTTTTTCTTTTTTATACAGTAATAAAAACCTTTTTCTAAAATTTAATCTTTAAACAACCTTTTATATGTATTATTTAATAATAAATCAATTGAAAGAATGTTGTGATACAAACGATAATCTTTGAATGTATAGACACGTATCGACGCACTTAGAAAAACTAATTCTTTATAAAATACCTCCAGAATAACAATACAAACGACTAAAGGTTAGACAATCACGGTGAGCTATTTGATAGTTTAACACATTGAAAATAAAAATTTAAGAAAATAGACTATCATATAGCATAAAAATCTAGAGAATAATGTGAAATATTTCATTATAAAAAACATCTTAAGAATGTTTCAAGACCAGAAGTTAATAAAAATGAATTTAATAATGCATGATGTCACTAAATAGTCTGCATCTTATGAAATCAAAAACTGCAATCTTTCAAATGAAAAGCAATTTATATGATGCCGACCTAAATTTAAATTAAAAGGCATGTTTTGAGCAAAGAGAGAAACTTCACTGTCATTTCTATTTTTTTATCTAATTTCTATTTTTCAAATCTACATATATTACATATCTGTGACATGATTTCTATTTTATGATGGTCACATTGAAAAATTGTCTTTCTTTTTACAGTATAAAATGTCTCATCTCTTTTAATAGACCATAACGAATAGACCAAAATCACGAATAATATCAGCTTATATTGAAATAAAACCACACACTGCTGACAGTAAATATTATTTTCGTTTACTTTGGTCTCTCAATTGGAAGGATTTTGAAGAAAGGCAATAAAGCTGAGAAATTCAATACTTTAAACTAATAACAAAATTCTGGATTACCATGCTGACAATCCCTTCATTTTGTGCGGAATTTTTCTTCTGCCGAGCTTTTCTAATATTATAAATTCTAATAAAACGATGGAAAGTGGGGAGTTCTTAAATTTTAATAATCATTTACGAAGACATTTTTTAAAGGTTACTATAAGCTCTGAAAACTTAAAAAAACTTAACTTAAAAAAACTTATTAAATTGTGCTTTCTCGTTTACCGAGTATTAAACGAAGAAACCGAGATGGAAATTTTGACTTCAAATTCTGGCAAATAAGATTTCCTTCTTTCTGAAAATGGAATCCGTTATATGAATTCTGTTCATCTAGTTGTTTATTTGTAAAATTAAAAACCAAACAAGCAAAGAGGGGGAAATTTAGATGTGGAATCGAATCTTGGACCCAGTTTAGGTGTGTGCTACAAAGCACAAAACATGCGAGAAAATCAAGAAACGCTCCACTTGCACGAAAATCTTCATCTGGCAGGCAGGGGAATGGAAGTAAAAGAAAGATCTCCCAATAATTGATGACTCAAAATTTTATTAATTAAAAATTAATTCAGAGAACATTATTTTAATTTTAATATTACCATTTGTATTGACAGTCATTTGCTTCGATATTTGAAGTTATTTGATTTATTGACTATTAAATTCTCAATCGCAATGTTTAGCTAAATTTGGCTTCATTCGTTGAAAATTATTATTAACTTATGGATGAGTTCATTTTCCGCGGTTTCCGTTTTTAAAATCCTTTGGTGCAATTCATTTTCGCACTTTAATCCAAAATAAAACTGTAGATGATAAGAAGATTTTGTACATCTATTTTATATAAAAATATTTTTTACATTAAAAAATCATATATTGGGTTGTTCGGAAAGTAATTTCGTTTTTTCCCGACAGAGGATTTAATTGTATTTTTTGCACCCAACTTCACATTTAAGCCGTATCATTTTTATATGCTTTGAGAGCTCATATAACAAGGCTTGTGTGTGAAAAATTCCAATGAATTCTACGCAGTAGTTTTTGGTTGGTGCCCTTTTAAATATGGAGAGCGATAAGCAGCATTTTCGACACATCTTACTGTTTTACTACAGAAAGGGTAAACATGCTGTTCAAGCCAGAAAGAAATGGACCGATGTCTATGGAGAAGGTGTGTTGACAGTACGCCAGTGCCAGAACTGGTTCGCTAAATTTTTTAGACGGTAAAACCTTCACCTCAAATGAGGAGGTCAAAAACCACCTCGATCCGTTTTTTGGCAGCAAAGACCAAACATTTTATGAGTGTGGAATGATGCTACTACCAGAAAGATGGCAAAAGGTGTTGGACCAGAACGGCCAATATATAATTTAATAAAGTATTTGTTTATTATACGAAAACTGTCTTTCATTTCCACACACAAAAAAAAATGAAATTACTTTTCGAAAAGCCCAATAAATATCTTCCTCTGAAGCAACGCTTCTTCTAAAAAAAAACTGATTCACAATTAAATAAGGGCCGCGGTGGCCTGGTGGTAAGGTCTCGGCTTCGGAACCGGAGGGTTTCAGGTTCGTGACCCGATTCCACCGAAGAACCATCGTGTAAGGGGGTCAGTTGCACGTTAAATCCGTCATGACCAAACGTCCTCCCGCTGGTGTGGTGTGGTGTGGAGAGGGAGGTGCCAGCTCAGGTGTCGTCCTCGTCATCTGACCGTGGTTCAAAATTACGAGGTCCGTCCCAAAATAGCCCTAGTGTTGCTTCAAAACGGGACGTTAATATAACCAAACCAACCAAACCAATCACAATTAAATAAAAAGAAATAATAGTTCGAAACGGATCATAACTCTAATGAATATTCAGCCGTTTATTTGACAATTACTACAAAATTTTATATGCCTTTTAAAAAATAATTCACCGATTAATTTCGGATTATAAGTTAATCGAAGAGCAGGGCGTTGTATAAAAAAAATATTAAATGTGCTCAGTGAGTGAGTAAATAAAGTATTTTCAGTCAATTGAAGGCTAACGAATAAATCCCTTTATTTATAGAGGATTTCTCCCCTTCGTATAAAAAATTTATTTCATTCGCATTTGATTCTCATTAGAGACTTCTTTCGTTGACAGTTTTTCTCTCGAAACCTGAAAGTGTTCTGTGTGCTTAGATGGCGATTAAAAAAAAAAAGATGCGCCAACTTAAACTAACACACAAAAGAAAAAAAAATCACGCGATTTTGAGGCTTATTAAACTTAGTATAATTGATTTGGTGTCAGAAAGCTTTTGTTTTTCGAGCAATTAAATCCAGATTACTGTCATCCACATTTTGCGAAAACACGTGCCTTCAACCAGATGCTATAAAATGAAATTTTCACCTTCACCTCGCTGAAATCTTTTTTTCTCCCGATTCCACTTATTTTCTTTTAAAAAGAATTAAATGACTGGCTTCTCAGACTTTGCGGAATTATTTTTTAACGATTAAATCTCAAGTCTTATGAATTAAGCCAAAATTTAATTTGGGTCTTTAAAATTTCAGCACTTGCTTACCTATTCATTGAAAAAAATTTAAAAAAAAATCTAGAAACCACTTCTTTTCCCTCGTTACAGATTAAATTTTTTCTTTACTTGCTTTACTGGACATGCTGCGATTAAGAATCCAAAGAATGCTCGTTTTATCCCTTTAATTTTCCAGCCTCGTCTAATCCGCATCACCGCACTTTCTTGCATTATCAGTTTTTTCTTCAATTCTTCTTAAAAACAGTTTGAAAGGGAGCTTTTCGAAAGCAAAAGATGACGCGTGAAGTGTTTCAAAAGGATACAGAAGCCAAATTGAAACGGCGAAAAAAGTTTTCGAAAGCGGCGCTTTTGATAAATTAGGACGAGAAACGGTTAAAAAAGATCTGTTGGAGGTAAAAAAAAATGTGGGTCCGAGGTAAAATTTTTCGAGTATTACCAGAATCGCTCTTGAGAAATTAAGATGAGAAGCAGTTAAAAATAAAGGTAAAAATGTGGCTTTTGTAGAGCACATGCTTTAAACATATTCGCGTTCTTATATAATTTTATAAATAATTTTCTTTGATTACTTTTATGCTCTTTTTTTATGATTTAGCTGAAATATTTACAAAAGTTCACACTATTTATCACAAAGCTTTCAATTAGAATCTTTCTTTTTATATGCTTCTATATAAGTCTTCGTATTTCATGTAATTATAGATAGAATTTTGAAATCAAGGCTTTGAATATGGGAATATTTTCAATTTTATCCGTAGTTATAGAATCAGATGCAAATGAAGGTTAATGTTGTTTAGATTTGAACAGAATAATAATAATTTCAGGGAAATAATTTCATGTTTAAATTCATTGGGAATATTTGTGGATGTGAAAAATCGTTTGTGGTCATCTCATATCAGCATATCTTGAGTCCGTTTTGAAAAATTCACTTCGAACTGTCCTATGAATTAGGAGAGAGAGTCGCAAAAAAGAGGTTCCAAGCACCACCCCCACTTTATCATTTGTTTGCTCTTGATTTTTTTAACCGTGTTTCGAAAAAATTAGAATTTTTACTTTTTGTGATTAACCTTAACTTGAATTTTACTTATTTGTGAAGAGCTAAGGTATGAGATGAAATCTTCAATTCTCTAAAGCTTAAAATGAAGCCGTCGGAGTATTTTAATTGAGTTACGGTCACTTTTAAAATTGTAAAAAGTTAAGAAAAAAACTATTTTTTCGGCAATGTTTTATATACTGGATTCGATTTATGAACATTAAATTAACCAGTAATAAACAGTGAACCGGTTGTTTATTATTGCAAGTGGCAACAGTGAAGTTCCCGGTAAAACGTTCGTTATGTTTTGACGATTTACTATTTTGGAAAGCTGAACTGTCATAACTTTGAATTCGTCCCAGTTTTGCTCCTTTCCCTTGAACTGTTGGATCGTGATGACTGCAAACAGAGAGTATTTTTTGGAAAGTTTAGAAGAAATGGTTTGTTAATTGTTAGGCTTCATTTTAAGATCATATTGAATGGTTTTTCAACAAATGAGCTAAAGGAGGCTCTCTAGTTTGAGTTCTCGACAGTTTCATGAAAATATTTCAATTACGTAACCAATCTCCAACATTCTTTCGTATTGGTTCACTTAAAACGGAACACGCTGGAAGCGATGAATGGTTGCAAATCATCAGTAAAACGGGGACTCGGAGCTCATTTGGGAAGGACTGCCATTGAGTGCTATCGTAGCTTCCAGCTACTGACGTGTAAACATCATTCGCCTGTTATTACAAGATCGATTCGAGTCCGTCATTTGATGAAACTCGTTCGTCTTTTAAAATGAAATTCGGGCGGTCGGCACTAAGCTTTCAAAAACGAAATAGGATCAGACGATGACTTCAAACTGTGGTCAGCTTATCATTTCAAATAAACAAGACTACTGTTTCATTTCAAGATAAAAATAGCTGTGTTTCATTATATGTACTTAGTTAAAAATTAATAAATAAAAATCCAAACTATTAAAATGTTGTTGACCTCTTTTTTTTTTTTCCAACTTTACCTCACAAATATTTTGATGCCCAAGACGATTCATTAAATAGCCCTTTTTATTAATCAAAAACTATTTCCATAGTTCGATATGTTGGTAATTAAAAACCATGATTGATGTGAGAGATAACCAATAACTGTATTCCCATTCCATCATTATAAATAAAATAGCATTTAATATTGGATGAAAATATTTTCTATATTTTATTTCATTTTATTTATTTCCCTATGAAGTTCATTCATACTATATACTCTAATTTTGTTCCATTCTTCAAACATTATTGACTTATGGGAAAATTAAGTTTCAAAGTGTTTTAAAAGTCGTTTCTTACAATCTGTGATGTTCCGAAAAACCACAAGATTTAAGTAGATTCAAAGTAGATTAAAATTTTTTAAAAAACAATGAGCTACTCAAAAACCGTATTTAAAACGAATCGGACGAATAAAAAGTCAAACCTGAGTTTGCTGAATGGGCACAAAACGCTTCTCAAAATTCATTTGTTTCGTTCAGTTCGCTCTGTAAAAAGATAAAAGGCCCGAGAAAATAGGCCCTTATTAGTCATGCCAAAGAAGGGAAACGCAGAAAACAATGGCACTAAAACGTGTTGCATCCCATTCATTCTTGAATGCATTCAATGATATATTATGTTCATTAAAAGTGAAATAGCTAGAAAATGCCATACCTTATTTAAGGATAATCTCCATGAAACCGATGTCCCGAGTCACGTAGGCATTTCTGGGAATGAAGAAGCCGATTCAGCGGCAAAATCTGCAGACTTCTTTTTTGTCCCATAAACTTCCTTATTGCGACATTAAGAGATTTTTCATTAAACATATTTATTCAACATGGCAATTAACATGGGATTTAAAGATCGAAAATAAACTTCATTCCGTCAAGCCTACAGTTGGTTTATGGCCTGTTCACCCTATACGAGAGGTTGATGTGAAATTGACTCGCCTCCGTATAGGACACACCCGTTTTACTCATCGTCATCTCATCTTGGGTGCCAATTTGCCCCACCTGTCATATTGCTTTTAGTGTGAAACATATTTTAATTGAATGTCCTGATTTTAATACTCATCGTCGTACTTTTTTCAACTCGTCTTCTCTTAACTTGCAAGACCTGGTGGGTGAAAAATACCACCCAAATATTTTTAAATTTTTAAGAGCTATTGGTTTCATCAACTATATATAACATCTATTTCATCTGTTTGTTCTTCCTTTTATGTTGAATATCTTTTTATATATGATTATTTTACATTTACGTTAATCATTGTCCTACATTACGACAGTTTTTTAATATTTGTATCGACACATTTTATGTGGTTTTCATTGCTTTCACTTGTTTTTAAGATTTGTTGTTTTAAATGTCTGATCTGATTTTACCGTATGCTTGGCGCAGTATAGCCAAATCTGGCTCTTGCGCCAATAAACCATACACACACAACAACAGCAACAACCATGAAACCGATGGCTGAAAATACTGCAGAAATGGATACCCAAATACATGAATTGGCAAAAATGAATTTAAAAAAAAATCCTGCTTTGTAATGTTTTTTCATTAAGTAATCTTTAAATGATTTGTATCATGATAACAAAAATATTTTGCAGTTTATTTTTCCCAAGTTCTTAATTTTGCTCATTTTACAGTTAAATAGTATGAGAGGTAATATACCCGCCCCTTAATATACCCATTTCGTTTTGCTAAATTCTAGATATTAAATAAAGAGAAATGTAAAATATAAACCTTCTTTTAATGTGCCATTGTTTCGAATAATTTTAAATGGTTGCTTCCTTTCCTTGTTTTTCCCATTCTTTAAAATCACATTGCATTATAACTGGCGCATGCCGTTTGCGCATTTCCGCGTGTCTATACCCTCGCATCTGAATATACACACAGGGAGCGTTTTCTCCAGATTTGAGTGTCAACCCTGAAATTTCCCCCCTCATTTTCATCAAGCAGTCCAATTTCCATAATATATTTCTCGTATTGCGATCATTCCAAGTTGTGTGACATCGATTTCCTAGAATTTTAAATTCCCAATAAATCCTTTTCAAAAAAATTAGGAGAAACCTTTGAATTTTTTTCTCTAGTTGCTAAGCTAGAAGATTGTACGTTTTTTCACCTTTACGTTCCGTTATGATATAGATGCCATACCGTTAGTTCTTCGACAAGAAAACAGCACAGAATTTTAGCCCCTTCCCTAATCTAATTTACTAGAATTTCGCTATTTCTAGAGAATTTAGCTATTATTTTACACAAAGCATGTTGAATAAAAACAGATTTTTTGTTAATTGATTGAAAAAACATTGTTAATTGAGTAAAAAATATTTCAATTATTGTTATTAGTATTTTGCTTATTAGTTTTTCCATTTTATTTCATTAGTACAAATACTAATGCATCTTGAAATACTTAAAAAAAATTACTATTAAGTGACAATATATCATAAAAAATATCGATATACTTTATTCTTTGAGTTCCAAAACAGATAGGGCCACAAATGGGAACCTAAAGTTTAAATAATTGGATCTATCAACTCTTGGATTAATCGTAAAAATGTTACAATGCTGGGTTTTTTTTTTTTTTTTTTTTTTTTGATAACAATACGATTGAACAAAATTTCAAAACTCTAACCAATCAGGGAATGGCTGAAGAATCTATTACAAAATTCAATCTTTACAAGCACAAAACTAGCCATATTAAACACTTTCCTTTTTTGTATCCATATTGGAGGACTTGAGTTTCCCGAGTTTGTGCATCTTTCATTCCAAATCTCTCCCTCCCTCCCTCCCTCCCCTGTCATTGAGCTCTTCTGGAGATACCTTGCTTTTATTATATTTTATGTTCCATGATTCAACGCAGCGCTTTATCTCATCTCAGACCGACCGCGCCAAGTCTCAGAAACCCATGGCACGAAGACGAAATGCAGAGTAATACCAGCCGGCTCCTCTGATGGCATAATCTTTTTCAGAGCATTTCCATCCTGCCCACTCAGAAAAAAGACACAAATCCCTTAAAGGAATCGTTTTAGATTGTCCCAGCAAGCACCGAAGGGCCTATCCCCCTGCTCCCCCGACCGTTATACCTGGAGAATTCTGATGAGTCGCGGAGGATTTTTTCATTGGATTGAAAGCAAACATCCGCCGATGCTCTTTCTCATTCACCTGCACAGGGAGGAATGAACGTCGCCGCGCTCCAGGAGCGGATCCGAAGGGATTTGTCCGCGCTGGGGAGAGTTAAGTGCCGAAACACGGATCGGAGCGGGCAGATCAGTCTTTAAAAATAGTGAATGATTTTAAGAGAAATCAAAGCAAACGATCAGAGATCTCATTTTTGGCACTATTTTAGTTTCTGAATACAACAGACTAGTTCCACAATTATTAACTTATTAAATATTTTGTCTCTTCTAATTATGATTGCCATTCCCTTGAGATATTCAAAAAACGCTATTAACAAGCATTTCCATCACATAACGTAGTTTAAACAATACATTATTACTATAATTACTACTCCGTAATTTGCTGCAATTTTTTTTAATGAAACAAAAGCCAAGATATTTCCTTTTCTTGTCTCAAATCATAAAGAATTCTTGTCAATCAATAATTAATGAAAGAAATTAATTAAAAAAATCAAACTAGTTTTAGTTCAAAAGGAAAATTATGTTATTTTCTCAGTCCCCCAATTTTTTTAATATGCCTTTACCAAAAAAAAAAATGTCCTTTTAAAGAATTAATTAATTTTAAACAGCTGTGAGTTCAACAACTTCTAAATTAAATATTCTTTCTTACAGAAACTGTGCTGCAATAACCTTCCAGGAAACTGTATTTTAAAAGACTCTGCATCTTGCTTACAATGTTTTTAATAAGTTATATCAGGAAAAAGCCTGCCATGTTGACTCATACAATTATCATCGTATCTATTCTTTTTATAATTTTAACACAAGTTTTTTTAGTATAATCGAAGAATAAAATATTTCTCTGTTAAAGAAGTTACCACAATAGAGAAAAAAGCATTAAACACCAAGCAAATTTTCGAATTTCTCAATATTAATCCTCTATTTGAAATATATCTGGATACTCAGTTTTTCGAAATACCTGTCATAATGCAAAAAAAAAAAAAAAAAAAAAAAAAAATTGCGATTTTCTTTCATTGATTGAAAGTATTGATTTGAAAGTGTTGACTTCTAACATTATGCTTTTGATAGCGCTTTTATCAATTAAAACTCATGTTGAAAAAGCGGATTCAAGCGAATGATTTTCCCTTTCAGAATAAATAATCATGCTCAAAAAGAATTAAAAGCACATAAAATGAGACCACATTACCTGGATAAGAAAGTTTCAGAGGGTGACGGATAAGTTTTTGGTTCCCCTTTGAATATTTTTATTTAAAAAAAAATCTTTTTTTTTTTAAATAGAAAGGATCTGAAGAAAATTGCATCATATTATTAATGAATTCCAATTATTGCGTAGAAAATCGCATAACAGGTTAAATGTATACACTAAAAAAAAAACTAAGAGTACAGCAGCTCTTCTACATGCTAATTCCGCAGGCCCTCTCCCCAAAGAAAGGTCCTTTCAAATCAAGCAACAACCATGCATTCATTATTTTCTATACAAATTTTATTTTTCAAAAGAATGTAAAATTTAAGATTTAAAATACTGATTTTTTTTCCATAAGAACATTGGCATTTATATGCGCTCTGAATGGGCTTTCAACAAAATTCGACTGGAAAACCTTTTTTAGCACAATTTTTCATGCATAGTTTTGAAAACACATGAAACAGACAAAATTCTTCCAACATACAATCCGAAGCATTAATAGAAAATCTTTGAATTTTCATTCACTTCTAAGCTATCAAAACTTTATTGTGTTTTACAAATTACCAAATATTTTGCATCAAAAAAATTTTTAATGTTACTAAAATTCTTTAGAACAGAAAAAAAAGTTTCAGAAACCAGAAAAGGACGTCATTGTAACATCATTTTGTAGGTTATGAAAAGAGAAAATTTTATTCCAAGACCATTAAACTTCCTCCTAAGCATCCTTCCAGTTCACAAAAATAGTTTTTCAGAAGTCCAATGAATTTCTTTTCATTTAAAAGAAACTGTTAGAAAAGGTTCAGTGTTGAGAAGCTTTCAGTTCTTTACTTTATTTCAAAATTTTTTCGCGAGTTCTTTTCTTAAATCATTAAAAAGAGTTAAAAAAAAAAGAGGATATTCTTAAAATGGAAGCGTATGAATCAGCAACATTTTCAACTTAATTGGCAAACAGACATGATCTTACCCGCTGCTGAACTTTGAAAGATTTTCAGTTAATTTCTCTCAACCATGGACAAACAAAACATATATTTGTTTTTTATAATTTATCGAATTTCCAAAAAGATGATACAACCCAAAAGCTGGAAGCTGGATCTTGAACATTTACATTACACTGGATTTCAGTGTTAGGTATCACTGAAGCCTTACAATTAAACGTTTTTATTTTCTTTTACACAAACTACACACAGAGTAAGCAATATCAAAAAGCTCGACCTCGAATTGTCGATTAATTTGATGGTGTTAACTCCCCGAGTTCGAAAGAAAAACCGATTTCTGGAATTTCAACTGTCTGCAATGAGCACGATAAATCGGAAATAAAAATTAATGTAATCAAGTTTTTATCACAATGCTTGAATTTTGGAACAAAGCGTTGACAGTCTATCGGTCATGGGCTTGCGAATGCAGCGAGCAAAATATTCAACAAGTTATGTAAGTGAAATTCGGCGTACAAAGTGTGGGGAAATTCGGTAGATTTGCATCAAAGTTTGAGCAGAATCGATCAATGGGAAAAGGTAAAATAAAAAAAAAAAATGTTCGCTCGCTTTCCTTCTTTCTATGAATGCTTCTTCAGTATGCATTTACTTGAAATTTCAGATGATTTTTTTTATTACGTTAAGAAATCCAAACTGATGAAAAAATTAATACATTCGATACATTATTATAATTTAATGAAATCAGGATAAGGATAAAATAAAATGTTTTAACGATTTAAAGACGCTATTTGCTTGTTACAGTCGTACGAAAGATGGATTTTCATTTCCATCTATGCGAATTCATAAGTACCATGCTGACACAATCATCTCATGTTTCTCTAAAAGAAATGTATTAAGGCAGGCTTTTAATAGTGTACTAAAAATTAATTTGTACGTTATTTTGTAATTTTAGTTTTTAATTTCATGAATATAGTAAAATTATTTTTAATCATTTCCAAGTATGGAATCTAAATTGTTGAAATGAATCTGTTAACTGATAATTAAAAGTAATCGTCTGCGTGCAAGTGTGCAAAACTTTAAAACGGTGACATATCAAGAAGTGAGTGAATAGTCAATTACAAAATCCCATTTTTACAGACATAAAGCAATTCAAGCTGAATTAAAGTTTCATTTGTAACATCCTTTCTACAGACGTTATTTCCGAATAAAATGTTTCTATTAATGTTTTATGTTTCAATAGTTTTTCGGGACTTTAGAAAGAGGGAAATAAAATTTTTGATTCCGTTCATTTAGCATTTGAAAATACTTTCAAGAAGATGTATTTAAAGATCTCGAGCTTTATCATGTTAATCCATCTTTCTTTTTTTATTCTTGATACTTTGGAATTTAAATTTTTGTTTATTTTGTTAAATTTGGTATTTTTGATTTTTCCTTAAAAATTCTTTAAAAGAGCATTAAATCTTCCATTGCTTTTCTTCGCTAAAACTGTTTTAAAATCTCATTATTGCTGCTTCTGAACTGAAGGCACAGAACTCTAATTAAGTTATTCTCTAAGGATATAAATTGCTTCACCTTTCTATAAAATAAAAAAAAAATTATAAAAGCAGTTTTTTAAAATACACTTCTAATAGGCTTGCAATGAGAAGAAATAATTTTTATATTATTTATGTTATATTTTGTCTTTAATTTATAATTTATTAAAATTAATATAGCGTCGTGAAGTCTGATATTTTCCCTTAAGCGGCAGTGCTACTTGTATGGAATTACAATTGAACTAAACAAATTGATAATTAAATGATGAAAATGCGCAACAAAATATATAGTTATTAAGACACACAAACAAGAGCATAGGAAATCAGGTTTCGCAAATCAGGAAGTAAGCAAAAAAGTCGGTTTCAAAAATTCAATGTTTACACACATGGAACAAGTCAAATGAAATAGATTTGTGTAAAAATAATTAAGTTTGGCCCATGACGATGACATTTCGAATTAAATAAGTCATCCTGGCAATTTTCCTCTCTCTCTCACTGTGAAAAGAACCCAGAAATGATATAATTCACGATTCTATGTTTATAACGATTTGCATATGTAGATTTTGCCTTCTAAAGTGCATTAGAAAGAGTGCATTTGTGAACAGAATCATAAAATTCCAAGTTAAATCAATTTTTTTTTCTTTTCAAACCTTGCGAAAATGAGAGACCAGGAAATGACGATGTCAGGAACTTCGATGCACCAATCCCCCTTCTCGACACTTCCTGCGCGGAAACAGCATTCCGATTTCTTTGTAATGAATTGTGTAGTGCATCGTTTGCAGCTAACAGCATTCCATTTTCTGTCCATCAGAACAAAGGAGTTATGATGAGCCCCGTCTTCGAGCTAATCCGTTTAAGCTGACGATATCCTGCTCCCAAGGAAATTCGCTCATCTTGCCCCATTAGCCGCTCTGCCCATTATCATGGAAGCTCGTCAGTTGGCATTTGCTCAGCGAGGAAGGGCATGATGGGAAATTCTATTATTACCTTTCTCCGCAAGATGAACAGTGACCCCGAATCCAGAAATGTCATTTCTGCATTGAGGGATGTGAGTTCTTTGCAAGACGCGAACGGACCAAGGAAAATAATTGGATTAATAGATTCATAAAACAGTGAAACTTCGCTGATGCGAACGATTTTGAGTTAGCTCGTCAATACTTGAATTTTTTCTGCGAGCTCACCCTTTAATTTCTTATTAAAACGATGTTAAAATACTGTTTACGATTCGATTGCTTAGTTTTAAACCAAAACCAAAAATTGTAAAAAGTTTGAAATAATTCTCTTATTTATATCTTCAAAAATCGAAAAGGAATCATTTTAAAGTCCCTTCATTTATTGGAGTATTTTACTGCTCTAAAAATATCTGCCCAAATTTTGACAAATGTTCGGAAATGCTACGTTTAAACGGTAGAGGGCAGACGGGGATATCGCACAATGGTATAAAACTCTGTGATTCGTAAAAGACATGAATTAAAAGTGGGAAATCAACAGATGACAACATGTTTCATTTACGTCGCTGTTAATTTGGTGAAGATGTAGATACTGGGTTTCGAAACTCTATTCCGAACAAGTGCGGGAATATACTTGCATTTAATGTTGGTTTTGAAAAAAAAAACCTATCATCATTTGTTGATAGATATTTTTAAAGAATTATCGTAACATTTTTTTAGACGTAAATCATGTTATTTATTTTAAAATTTTATCATGCGACTGTTATATTCGAAATAGTGTATAATATAAATTAAAATTCTTCATTTATTTACTAAAATGCTTTAAAATTAAAATATAATTATGATTAATATTCCGAAATTTTTCCTTTCAAATTATTCTTTCCTTCGTTAATTTATTTGATATTTTTTCTTGAAAAGCTAAATATTAAAAATAAATGCTTACTGACATTTTTAATTTAAAAAATGACGTTTCCTCTTATTGGATCGATTTTAAAGCTCAAAATTCAAAACTCTGAGAAAATCGAATTTTATATTTTTGTTTCGTTTAATAAAAACCGAATTTTTTTTATCGCTATCAAATTATTCAAATTTTTAATCGAATCTGTCAAAGCTATCAAATTATTCGAAGTTTTACTTTACTTCAGTTTTAAGCTACTTTTTCCAATTTAATATTACATTCAAGAATTTGATAACTTTAAATTAATAGATATTGATTTCCCACAAAATTAGTCATAGTAAAGGTTCAATTTAATATTTAAATACATTTTAATTTCAACCTAAAGTTTATTTAAACTTTAAATACTTTGCGGGACTATAAGTTTCCAGTTAATGAAGATTCGAAAAGACAAACAGTTCTCAAATTCTTTTTTAAACCAATTCAAATGCACACTTTTATTTAATTTCACTTGTTTCTTGTTTCTGAAGATGGAATTCTGTAACAATTCATTTTGAACTCTTTTTCTAATAGATTTCCGTTCAAAAATGTTGTACACTTATTATGCTTCCGATATATTACGCTATTTTTATGTTTTACGAATTAAATTTCAATTAACCGTTTAATTAAACCAAATTTTGTTTCTTCAAGATTAGTACTTCCCGGGAGGGAAAGGTCCCTGATATTTATAATAATTTTTTAAAAGCTGAAAACCGAAGTGTAGAAAATTATTAAGCAAAAACCTTTTTACTGTTTCTCTAAGAAGTCGAAAATAATTTGAACAGAAAACTCATTTCTGCTTTTTAACTACTTCCTTTCTTTATTTTTATTCTTTAATTATCTAATTAATTAATTCTTTAATTATCTAATTATCTTATTCTATCTATTTTTCAAGTCCCTTTCATTTGTTTATAATGACCTCCAGAATTGTGACGAAAAATCGTGACTTCGAAATGAAACCTAAAGATTTGGTGTGCTGAAAATAACATGTAAACACACGATATATCATTAAAATGAGAATTTCTAAATAATCATTAAAGATGAAAAAATGGTCTGAATTATTTTCGTCTTGAATGAAGTTAAACATGCCAATTAACTTAGAATCAGTTGGTTCTCGATTTTACATTTGTGATTTGATTTCTAGAATTCTGTTAACAAAATTTAATTGCTACTTTTTAATACACTCATTGAAGATGCCTTTTAAAAATATTTTATCAAAAATTCTTATTTTCTTTATAAAATTATAATTAAACCTCAAATATAAAAATAATATTAAAGCCAAATGATTTCAAATTAAAAGGATTCGAATAAAGTTAAAATAAGTACATAAAGTAAAAATGAATGAAAGCAAACAATTTTAATTAAAAGATGCTGAATGAATTTCAAATGAGTGAAAACCTTTTAAAAGGCAGCAATTTTAAACATAAATGAAATCAGCGTACTTGATGTGAGGATTTCATTCCGACTCGATATTTTAATTAGCAAGAAGATGCGAAATAATAATTGGGGAATTCCGCATTTCTATGTTTGAGAAAGAAAGTTGGATAAGGAAGTTTATTCATAGATGAGTCTAAAGCATTCCTCATGAATTTCGTTACAGCCTTTTAAAATTAAAAGAATGGTCATAAAATTTATTTCCGTCAATGTTCATGAATCATCACCAGAGAAGAAAAAAATAATAATCTGAAACTCAAATTTAAGAATTAATTGAAGCATTTTTTAAAGAATATTTTTATTATTGAACTAAACAATAGAATTTTTTACTCTTTGATTTATAACTAAACATGGTGAAAACTACTTAATCTTATTACTAATTTTTGCTCAAATTCACCATCTAGTAACTCTAGTAGAGTGGTGTAAAAATTAAATCATATGAATAATATATTGGTAACGAAATTCTAATAATATTAAAATAAAGGACTATCATCGAGATCACACAAGTATGTGAAATTTTAGAACCCAAGCGCATTCTGAAATGTAAGAAAAAAAGATTACAATTTCCACCTTTACGAACATGAAATGCATAAAGTTAAATAAATAAAAAAAAGGAGGCAAATGAGTACAAATTACTTCTGAATATGCGCGGAATATTTTAAATAAAGAGGCCATTCTAGTTTTTCTCCAAGTAGTTTTGTTTACTGTATGGATCTCTTACTTTAAGACCTTTTTAAAAGAATTATTGGATTTCCTCTAAGTAAAATCCGAAAATGTCATTTAATTTCAATTGAAAGTATTTAATAAAGGCTAAAAAAATTTCTCTATTACACCTAATTTATAAACTAAGTTTACATGCGAGAGAATGCTCGTATTTCTGCTCCTCTTCGGAAACATTTTAATTGTAACAATGTAACATTTAACAATGTAAAAATGACTCGAAATCCTTGGGTAATCTTAAGGGGTGGGTTGAAAGAACGAAGTAAAGTCTTTCTGTAAAAATGACCAGTGAATTCACTAATACAAAAATATTGTACCAAATAAAGCATACTATCAAGGTTTAATAAACTGAATATCCACGATAAAAAAATGGATGGATGGCGAATCCTTTAAGGCTTTAAGTATTCCATGGCTTGCTTGGCAGATATTAACATCAATACTACTTCAATATTTATAATTTAATAACTATCAGTAAGTCGATCAATTTAGTCAGTTTTGGTTTTATACTAGAAACACTAGCAAGGCCTCTGAGGTTAGGAATGATTGCGAAATTTTATACCATTTATAGAAATGAATAATGTATATATTATCGACGAAAGGGGACGTAATTAAAATAAAAGATGTTTTCTTCATTACTAATAGAAATGATTTTTAAAAAGTATAATTAAATTCATTATTAATTTTCAGACAAGAAGTAATCAAAAAAAGAAAAAGAAACTCCTGATTCTACAAATGTTAAAAGACTCGAGACGCACTCTAGCTATATTGTTGAAAAACTGGCATATGTCTATTTCGCATTTCGAGAAAGGAAGAAAAAAAAATGACTCCAGAACTTCCAACATAATTTTCACCAATAAAAATATTTCATTTTAAATACATTTTTCTTCCTTTTTCCGTGGTCGAAAACCGCATTTTATTTGAACATGAAAATAAATTCTTTTTAAAGAAATGGGGGAAAATCCGATTCATTTTCTTGAATGCACGACTAAGGAGCTTAGGTTCGGGAACATTTTTGAAAGGAGGTAGATCCCGTAAATCCGAAACGAAAGAGAGGCTTTGTGGGAGTTCCTCGAAGGAGGAAATAGTGGTCGTTCGAATGAACACGATGCACGGGAGAAGAGCTCGTGGCGGAATCGAGATCACTTAAGCATCACTTCTTACCTTTTAAAAATGCATAACATTTTCTGAAGTCTATGCATTTCAGCATGTCGGAGGAAATAAATAGCAGTTTTAAAATGAAGGATTTTTGTATAGCGAAAACACATTTTCATTTCTGCACAGTCCTTTGATGAAGAAAGTTACTGGTGTATTAAATTATCGGCTTGCCAATGTTCATTTAAAAATCTCTTCGAAGATTTCTTTCTCATATATAGAGATAATTATAAAACAACTTCACCTCGATATTTAAACGAATCTCTTCATTTCAGAACTGTCCGAGTCTGAAAAAAATATTTTGGTCATTTTTTTTCCTGCTTTGTGGATAATATGATAACGCAAAGGCGCAGTGAGTAGACTGAGTTAAATTTGGCACATAGTCTAAAAATCAAAATTCTTGTTTTCCGCGATATTTCGCATCAAAGGATTTTGCTGTATATCCATCTAAGTATTTAAGGAAGAGATAGCCCAAAAATTTTAAAAAGGTGTGCTTTACTATAAAAATCATAGAGGTATGTCGCCTTTCGGTTCGTCCATCATTTGATTACTTGTCTGTCGGTCTATTCAGTTAGAGACCGATCGACGATAACTCAGAAAGGCAGCTTAAACAAATGGAATTTGTATCTGCTATGGATCTGCGCACATTTGAATAAAAAGACTTCGGTTTTCTGCAATGCAGATCAAAGTCACCAGAGCGTGGAAGTGAAAACGAGGGACCCGGGATATTCTCACTTCTGTCGAATGTCGGTTTTCACGCACCTGTGGCGTCTTCGTGGCAGGTGACTCATAAGTCCTTGCAATTCAGGTTTTATAAAGAGAAATGAACAGAATCCGCTGCATTTTGGAAGCTGAGGGGTGAGAACATACCTTTCAACTATGAGTGGTAATTTTGATACATTCATCTGTTGCAATTTCATCAGCGAAAAGTCAGGGAAGAATTGAAAAGATTAAGGGCGGTCGAGTGCTAAGATCTCTTGCTAAGTGTAATCGTCACATATCCATGCTTAACAATAATCGCAACAGTTTAGGAACCAAAGCTCAGTCTTTCAAATGAATGAACGTTAATGCTCATTCATTGAATAGTAATTTAAACAATGTGTGCTTACTTTTCTAACTCTGGGAACATAATTCATATTTTACACAGAGATGATAGTAAGGTTGATGCAACAGAAACTGAGCTCCGGTCTAATTTATGCAAAAGAGCTTATCATGTCTCTTAAATATTTCAATGAAACGCAAAGTAGTAGAACATTAATCATTTCTAGATCAGTGTATATTAAATTTTCTAAGCCCCAAAGAACTGTAATAAATGACGTTTTAAATATAGATGAAGTTGTGCCTCGTTCAGCCTCTGTGCTTAGGTACTATATCACAGTTTCCGTTGCGACGGGATCATTCGAATGCCGAGAAACTGATATTAATAAAAAGCTCCTTCCTTGCCATTACGGAAGCAAGCGAACTCGTATTGGAGCGTGGAGGTGAAATTTGACAGATCGTAATTTAGAAGATTCTATCCCTCCCCCTACCGGCACGAAGCTAGGTTGCGTGTGGCTGTTTCCAACACATAATTTCAGTCGTGAGAGAAGCGACTGCATTTCAGATCGCTGCAGTTAAGTACTCTTAAGCAACTCTTGGCGACATCTTTAAATGATTCTTCTGCTCAATTTTCTCTACAAATCAATGATTCTTGTAATGCAATTATCAGGATGCTGCTGCTACACTGCGCAATAATGTATTTTCATATAACCAATATTTAGTATTCTAATTAGGTTTAAATAATTTATTAAAAATTCCTGCCGCAGATGCATTTTACTACATTTATTGGACGCTATATTATGTAAAAGATTAAACCAAACAGTGTTTCAATTTATAAATTGAGAAATTTGGGACGCTTCAGTTCCGCAGTTCTTATGCACAAACCATATAGGGTTTAAGTTTTTTGAGCTTGATAAGATTCATCTTTGCTTATTTTGGTTCTCTACAAGTTTTTTATTCGTTCTGCACGAATTCCTGTCTCTATTTTTATTGACTCTAAGAAGCAGATTGAGAATCAGTGAATTGGATCTATGTAACTATAGGCGATAGCCAAAAGCAAATAGACCCTAAAACCACTGGCAATGCCACTATTTCCCAAAGTAGGCAGGTGAAATTTGGCAAAGCAGTGGTTTCTCTGCCACCTGGCAAATTTCGCGACGAATCCGTCAACAAGATGGTCGTCTTTCTGAATATCGGCGCCTATGGGAATACGGCAACTCAAAAAGCAGATGAAAGAAGCCTGATGTGTTGCCTTGAAACAAGCTCTGATCGAAACCATCCAAGAGCACCCTGCCCATGTGTTTGTTTATTTGATAAATCGAAACATCAAATTGCTTGAAGAACGAAACGAGTACTAAAACTGAATTTCAGACTAAATTCTACTTGGTTATCTAATTATCTACTTACTTATCTGAAATTCACTTTCAGTTTTTACCGTAAGATGACGCCATTCTACAGATTTACACATGAAAACTGCTTCCTGTTATTTAACAGTTGGGGTGCTCTTCCCTCTCGCACGGGGCCGCGGTGGCCTGGTGGTAAGGGGGTCTGTTGCACGTTAAATCTGTCCTGACCAAACGTCCTCCCGCTGGTGTGGTGTGCTGTGGAGAGGGGGGTGCCAGCTCAGGTGTCGTCCTCGTCATCTGATCGTGGTTCAAAATTACGAGGTATGGCTTTGGGACAACTTCTTCTTCACTGAGCTGAGTCAAAAACCTGGTGCAAATCTGCAACTTTGAAGTGAAGACAGATTCTTTTTATAGCAATACATAAGCTTAAGAAGTACCATTAAGAAGTGCACGAGAATGGAGGCTTACCCGGAATGGGATTTGGTTCAAATTCTAATGAACTTTTAAAATGTCTGTTGATAACCCATTACGCTAAAATTAATTCATTTAAGGTTTTTTTTTTTTTTTTTTTTTTTTTTTTTTTGCATTTCTTAATCACACTGTACTCACTTAAATGGAGACGAACAGAAAGACCGATTCTCACAAACGAATTCCGTACAAAATTTGATCGAAATCTACATTTTATATCTTAAAACTGTGCACCAGATTTGACCCATCTAGTTCTTAACGTTTTTATTCAGTTAACGTATTATTGCGTTTACGATTCAATGGTGTATTTCTATCGCTATGTTGGCACCTGTCTAGGACAGTTGGACTAAGAAAGGCCGATGACAGACCGATTAAAAGTGTATTTAACCTAGTGACCAAGTAAATACATTTATAAAAATTAGAAACTTTATGAATTATAAAATATTAGAAACACAACATATGTTTACAGGAATTATTAAATTAATTATTAAACAAAAATATAATTTGTACATTTTAATAGATTTAAATATTAATTATAAACTTAAACTGGGTGTATTATAATGAACTTTGAAGTTATAATTTTTAATTTCATCATTGTTTGAAATTTGTCATGCCTTCATAATCTAACCTATCAATTAAATGATTTTAATTTGCAAGAGAAGATATTATTGATTAATAATTTTGCTTAATTTTTACAGAATAGCAAAGAAACCCGAGCATGCATTTTAGTTGTCTTTAGAAAGGGGTTTTTTAAAGGCTTAAAAGTTAATGTAGATCTATAATTATGATCACAAGATTATATACAAAATTTTATTTACCACAGATGTCTAATTTTTTAGTTCCAGCAATGACGCAATTTCGAAAGGAGAGACACTTTAACCCGGATAATTAAAATAGGGCAAGGCTACTTCTACCAATAATTTAAAATTGCCGGTAAACGTATTCCTTTTAAATTTAGAATCAATTCTTAACATATTTTCAAAGTTAAAATCAATTTTTCTTTCAAATATTCTGCCGGGTGATGTTACTCACATAAATCAAAATTTTAGATTAAAAAAATAGGCCTTTAGACGGATTTCAATCAAAATTAAAAAATAACTTACAATTTTAGTAAATAGATAACTTGTCAAATTTCATTCGTTTTGTTCCTTAAGTTATCGTGTTTACAGACCAACAAGCAAATGTAACTTTTTAAAAAATGATTTTTTCGGCTCCAGAAAGGCACAATAAAAAAATGTCACAACAAAAGATAAAAATTATGCATTTAGATGAGAGATGCAGGTACTTTTGATATGTGGAGTGAGCACTCAATAAATTTTTTAAATTCTTTAGAATTCAGAAGTATGAAGCACAGATTTGACATTTTTCATACAATCTTTCTTAATGACTCATTTTATATTTGTAATAGTGGAAATTTGTAATCATTGTTTGTTTGTGTGTTTTGTCACTTTTTTCTTTGTGACTAAGAGTTTTTAAATTTTGCTCAAGTGGATGTTGTTAATGGTGAATCATTCTATTATTAGAATTTTCATAGCTAAATTATCAGTTAATCTATTCATTTTAATCAAATTTGATTAAGTGATTACAAAAGTACAATTATTAAGTTTATAAAAATAATTTATGAACATAAAGTGAAAAATTTAAATACAAAAATATCTACTCCTTAATACACTATTAAAAGTGTGTTTTAAACAATGTTTTTAATAAGTTTGCTTTAAATACCTTTCCATTCACCAAATTTATTATCATTGTAAAAGAAAAAAGAGTTCGAAACCGGTGTAAAGAAGTGAGAGTTAAATAGAGATAATAAAACCTCCCAAATGCTTTAAGAAGTCGTTAAGCTCCTCTCAGATCTTTGCAGAATGAGGCTTAATAGCGGAGAATTCTCCAAATCCTAAATTGTGCTGCAAAAATCTTTCAGAAGGACAGCGGGAGAAGTTATCAAATATTTCCAAAGTAAATAGTCTTTTTCCCCGATTGAGGGGAAAAAAAATTCCGAAGTGCCTTCTGAAAGAAAAGAGGAAAATCCAGTCTTTCCTTTCTCTTCCATTTTTTTTTTTTTTTTTTTTTTTTTGGTAATCCTTGAATTGGAATTAAATAAATGTTACTTAACGGAGAGCATTCGTGAAGATAAAACTCGACTGAATATACTTTCAAATGGTAAAGATAAATTCTTAATTTTTGGAATTAAAACAACTTTTTAAAATACACTTTCTTTTGGAATTGTTTTTATTTTAAAATTTTCTGTTCTTTAACTTATAATCCATTATTAAATAAAAGTTGCCCGCTCTAATCGGGGTTAAGCAGTAAATTTCAAAACCATAAAGAATCGGAATTATTGCCAATTAGAAATTTTTTTAAATAATGTAAAAAGGAAAATTGCTTGAAAAAAATGCAGCTCCCGTGTTAAGAGTGCATGCCGAATATCGTACTCACTCGTTGCGTTTCTTTTTCTTGGGGGGGGGGGGTAATATATTTTCAGATCTACATAATTTCAAAAATACTCATTGAATCTGCAAAATTTTAAATGTGAGAATTTTTCAAAATCTAATAACCGAATATTTTGAGGAACATAATACGCTCATAGCAGGATGAATGTCAGCAAACTCAAAACCACAATAATAGTTTTGAAGCGAAGTATGATAAATTGAAAGGGATTTTGTACGAATTTATTTTTATCATCCTATGGCAACATTATCGTGCACAGATTTAAAAAAATTAATTAAAAATGAAGATACAGTTAAAAAAAGTGACAGTGAGATAAAAAAATGTTTGCTGTAAAAGATGCAATCAGAATTTTTGTAAAAATGATTTTGCTGGTTCTTAGCATGACCAGTTGGTTCTCTTGAATCGAAGTTAAATTTTTTATTTTGAATTAAAGCCATCTAACCGAAAAATTTCAACGTGAAGCTATAATGGTGTTATCTTAGAAAAAAATATATGAACTTAAGTTTTGTAAATGTTAAGTTAATATTATCTATAAAATTGTGAAAACAAAGAATGTAGAATGAAATTTTAAATGAGTTTGACAAATAAATAGATTTCAAAAGACAAAATCCAATATAATTTCTATAAAATTCAAATATATCCAAGATCAGCCTCGCAAAAGTGGACTGATCTTTTTGACTCAACAAAAGTTGACTACGAAGTTGACTCATTGACAGTCAAACAATACGCTGAATGGGTTCAAAAATCTCTAGACGCATATCGAGAGTAATGGTGAAATCATTACCATTCATCTTATCTCGATAATTTTGAATTTCCATTTTCATATACACTGAAAAGAACATTCCGATGATAAAAACATCTGCCGAATTTCATTCTAAATGGAAAACAGAAATCTGGATGTTTGATGTTAAGATTACGTATCAAATCATATAACTTAAAGGCAGAATTCCAAAGATATTCTTCTTTTTTCTGGAAGGTTTGCAATCATATAAAAAAATCGATTGTGAAATTTTGACCAATCTCCGCTTTTAGACTTCTCCGATTATGGTTCTGTGTGAACACAGAAATGCTTTGAGCTAGAAGGATTAAATTGCATTATTGCATAAATAGGATTAAATTGTTAACTTTACACAACATTTGCAGTTTTCTATCAAATTTTGAACGAAATCTGACTTCTATCCATGTCTCGAACACTTAACAACAAAATGTGAAATTCTAGAACGATAACATCTGGTGCACAATTTTAGTATCTAAAGTGTAAAATCATATAAAATTTTGAAATAAATCTATCCACAGGTTGGCCTTTGATCGATCTGGCTGTAAACGTATTAACACAATTCCAGTAGGGTGGAAAAAGTTCTAAAATGCATACTCATTTTTTTTTCTCATTATATTAAGAAAGACAAAACACTCATGTAAAATACTCTGAAAATAAAAATCTGAGCACTCATAGCATTTACGGCCTTGGTCTATCATTTTTATATTGCGGGATAATACTTTTATCAGGTAGTATGCGAGAAAATTTTAAAAAGACCCTATTTGAAGATTGCAAATATCTCCTTCCTTTATACTTTTTAAATGAGAAGTTGAATTTTTTACGTGTTGAATCTTCATCATCTCCTCAAATGAGGAAAGGGAAATTAGAAGAAATACTTTTTTTTCTACAACGAAAAGGCAATCATGGAAATAGAACTAAATGAGTAAAATTTGAAATGTGCGTTTTTCATTAAATCTGCAGATTTCTATAAAGTGTTAAAAGTCTCTGTGAAATTTGCCTTTTCTTTTATCAATTTGAACAAAGGCAAATATTTATACGAATGATACAGCTAACCTCATAAATTTATCGTTAGAATAGCAAATCTTCATTAAATGACAGAGACGATTAAAATTCCTTCTGTAGTTTTTCTACCAACTTAATAGATTTGAATCAAACTTTAGTCCAACAGGTGGAAATAATTCCGTTTTCTTCACGGCATTCTGAAGCCCTTTAACGTACAAGAAAATCTGGAGGCGAACACTCACCCCGATATTATGGCTATAGGTTGAGCTATTTCTTCAGCTGTCGCAACGTTTAATTCAATACATTTTTTGAAGGTTTAACGAACAGATTTTAACTTTTAATAACTTAAAGGATGGAAATTTCTTGATATCCTGATAATCTTAAAAAATTATCGCACTCATTGGGCAAATTTGATTGCCCTCGCCATACGCAGGTGCCTGAAAACGCTCCAAAGCCAGAGTCAGGAAAGAGTCTTGATTGAAGCGATTTGTTTCTTTTTGATCGGCAAAAATCTGAAAAATGGATTTGGAGTTATATCGACGCACCACCAGGCCTATCTGCGAGAGACGCTTCATGTCGAATTTGACGGGTAAGATGGAACTTTTCAGCTTGGCAATCTAAATCAAAGTCACAGAGGACTTTGTCTGGACCTTTCTGATGTGAATTCATTTGCAATAGTATGGAATTTCTGTATCTATTACAATAATAAATAGTCTTCTTCAATTAAAGAACTAAAATCGGTCAGTGATTATCGAACTTCGGAACATTCGGCTCGGACCAAATCCAGAAATGATAAAGAATATAGTATTATCGAAAGTGAACACTATATTTTGACCAATTTAATCTAGAGAAGCGATTATTAAATACCAACTTTTTTAATTTTATTCAACAAGGGAAAAAAATTGTCTCCAATTCTCAAACTTTTGATTCGTTTGTTTCTGTATTTTTCTAAATTCTATGGATGAAAATAAGATTTAAAACACAATTCTATCAATAAAATTTTCGGTTTTAAATACTTACGAGAATTTAAATTAAAATCAATATTTAAAGGATAATTTTGAACGGAATGTCGTATTTTAACTTGTAACGAACGTTGCAAACTTAAATGAAACTTCACGTTCATTTCACCTTTTGATAAGAAATTTCCGCTTACGATGCTAGTAATTATTTGGTACAGGCCGTAAACATTTATTGCTTTCAAAGTTAATAGAAAAACTCTCATTCGCAGAAAATTGATGAGCGGCATCAACCATTTTAGCTGTCCTTATGGATATTACAGCCTTGTTTCTTCGTTATCGAAATACTTAAATTTTATAGCCAGAATAAGTGTTTTTCATCGATATTCTCAATTCTAGAGAATTTTCATCGTTAATATCCACATTAAAAGAAGTGAAAATCGAATTTTGTGTCATACATAATTTTTTGGACAAACATGAACCCAAATTTCTTACTTTTTCATCGAAATCCCAAATGCATTTTATCAGTCACCTAAATAAACTGCCAGTACGAACTTTTTAACGAATAATGGATTTTAAGGCCGACGCTTATCGGTTCTTCTTGTAGATGAAAACTTATTGGTTTTTCTTCGCCCTTGAGTCGTATTTCGCAGTATTGCACCACCTAAAACTTAATGTTAATTTTAAATAAAAAAGGATTTTAAAAATTTTTAATTTTTTAAGAAGTAATTTTATATTTTAAACCTTTTTTTTTTGTCCTACCTCTTTTTCTAGCGGCTAAAAATTTCATGCGTCCAGCTGGTCTCATTTTTGAATTATTGTCCTGACAGACATTCATAAAATTATTATCAAAAGAATTCGGTAATTTTAGAATTTAATGCATTTTTGAGAATTACTTCAGAAAACAAGGATAACTGCCCGATCACGCAAAAAAGATTCGTCGGAGGCCATTTAGACAACCAACCAGAAAGTGATACAGAAGAAAATTATTTGGAATCACATCATTTACAAAATGCTGACAATGATTTAATTCAGTCATCGGTGATTTTGTTTGCTTTGTGCAATTTTTTTTGCAAAGCTAGCATGCATATTTGCCCTAAATTAAGGTTTCCGTTAAAAATTCGAATTTTTCTTTTCAATGTTGTTTGCTTATAACGCATTCAATCAAATTGAGCAAAACTAACAGAATACGTGAAATATACCAGCCAAGCCTTTTATTGGGATTCAAATATTCTGTGAATATTTGAAGAAATATAGGTATTCGTAATAACTAAAATTTATCTGTACGTGTGCAAAACGAAGCATCTTTTCTTCATAATTTCATCGCCATATACTTAGGGCAATTTATTTAAAAAATCGAATTGAATGACTTTGAAATTCAAACCGATGGCGCTGCTTGACCGGGATTTCAGTTGCTCTCAAATAGAACAAGTTTTTTTTTCTTCTCACAAACTGAATGTTTTTAAAACTTGAATCTTCGAATCGTTATATTGAATTGTTTAAAGTTTAAAAATATGTTAAATGCCCATGCATACTTCATTAAATAATTAATTTGAAGTCCAGAAAATTAAGCATTATAAATATTAACTACGTTAGTGCCATTGTTTGTATGCGTATTATATCGTTTTCTGTATCTTATATCATAGGTTTCCAAATTGTGGGTCGAGATAAGGCCTTGAATATAAAAGCAGTCAACCCCTTAACGAATTGGTTCCAAATTTAATAGGTATTTCCAGTTTGGAGGTTAAATTTGTGTATCAAATTTTTATCGATATACGTTTTGTTATCGTATTAACTGCATCGAACTGTAACTATTATCGTATTCGAACTGCCGAATTGATAGATTTGCAATGAATGAATTTCGTTCAAAATGTGACAGAAATTTGTAAATTTGATGCCATATGCCGAATTTCAAGTCTAGCTCAAAGCGATTTTCAGTTATCTTGTCACAGACAGACATAACGCCAAAAATGTGTGTGTATGTTATTTTTTTTTAATTCAGGGAGGATTGAGACGTGGAGATTCCTCAAAATCCCGAGGTCGAATTTTTTGACGATTACAATAGTTTCTGTATACTTCGTAAACGAGAAAGTAACAAAAAAAAACCCCATTAGATTTACAATTTTCATTCCTGATTTCCTGTTCACATATATGTACGAAAGAACAGTGTTATACGTTTTTAGATATGAGATTTGGTGTATTTTTCATGTCTATAGTATGTTTGTTAAGCGACTTATTTCAAGGGATATATGAATTATTAATATCGTTAACCCACTGACTGCCGTATGGCTCATCGGCGATTACTCCTACCATCTGATTGTAACGTCCTATCATCTAATATGCGATCCCCTTTTCTGTCTGCTAGAATCAAAAGTTAACAAAGAAGAGGTCAACTGATTATATAGATAAGCCGAATATTGCGAGTGAATCATGGCTGTGACCGTATTAATAGATATTCTAAAGTCATAAATCTATTTAATCAGTTTTTCAATAAAAAAATGATATTTTTTTTTTATTTTAAGGGTGGAATTATTTTACATTACTTTATTCATTTATGTGTCATTAATTGAATAACATTCTAATTAGCTAAATGATGTAAATACTGTAATAACCATTTAGAGTCGTCTTCAGCTCCCATAATAAAGCTCAAATATCACACATTCAAGCATTTCAGTTTACTTCCTTCATTATTTTCAATGTTAAAGTTGTTCTTCTCTCATGCGTATAAGTAGGAGCACAAACGGTTTTCATTTTAAAATGATAATTGTTATGCGATGCATGTGGAATGTGGATAAATATTTCAGACAGCTGCAATGACTTGCATTTTAAAAAAATATATATTTTTAATCTTGAATTTTAAAAGAAAATATAAGTTTTGCTAAGTTTAGGATAAAAACCTTTACAACAATTTGTTTATTTACGGGTTATAATTAACTAAACTTCCATTTATAAATTTTTCTCTTTAGTTTTATTACAAAAAAATTTCTTTATGTACCAAAATTTAGCTTTAATATCAACGAATTTTCTGTATATCAAGCATCTAATATTCGTATTACATTTTCATAAAAATTAATTACTTATTGGTAATTATGATTTATTAATCATTTCATCAGCAATATTATAATGTTTAAGAATCAACATTTAGTTGCATTTTCTTCCTGCATCTGGTCATTAAATATTCTTGCTTCACAGCTGTTACTACTGCACTAATCAATCCTAATTTCTCTTGCGAATGAGCTACCGACGATTGACTAGACTTCGGTGAACCGTGCAAGGTCTTCTAGTACACAAGAGAATTCCAAAGAGAAATAAGCTTAATGGATGAAGTTCAGACTTTAAACTTTTGTTTGTGTATTGGTTAGTTCATTTCCATATGGTTTTCTCAGAAGAATTGTAAATTGGTACGTCATTTTGAAATCGATTAATCAGTGAGTTGGCTATCTATAAATTCGCATTCATGTGAATATAACGATTGAAAAACGTGGCCGAGCAGATAAATACAACTTGAAATGGGATACCACTGATCTGCCTCAAAAATCAGGGAAAAGAAAGAACCGCATCCTCTTCTTCGATCGAGGGGAGAATACTCGCCTCGTGAAGAATGGGAACTGCGGACGTATCGAATTAGAGCACAGAATGACCTCGAAGCAAATGCATTTCGGACAAGTTTTCCCCTTAAATACTCATACAGAAAATACTTGCCTACGTTTTTTTTTTCTCTTCGTTTTATTACTAGTATTATTTTAAAATTATCCAAATCTTTTATTTCATTTTCTCCGCTACACCTGCTTATAGTTCTGCCCCAGGCCACGTATGCGTTTTCATTGTATTTAGGAATTTTTAAAAATTCCAAAGTGCAAACCGACCTAGTGGAGTTTTTTTAATTATTATTATTCTGTTGAATTTTTATTACTAAAGGTTTTGTGAGCATAAACTTTATCTTATTAGAAGTTTTTATTATTATTTATTTTCTTAGTTTTCTTTTCTTTTCTGAATGTGGAGTTTTCTTTGGTTATTTTGTATATTATATTGTTTAGTTGTATCATTTGTGTTTTAAAGCCTGATTTTATTTGTATTGTTAGATTGAAAGTTTACTGTAGAGTTTTTGAAGTTTGAATATTTAATTTCTATTTTATGTGTTTTAAAGATTTTAACTGTGTTCTGGATGTGCTGGTGATATGGCCCCCACTGTCTTAACCCTTTCAGGTAGGCGGGGCCAGTGCATGTCACTAGCTAACAAACTTATATTCTTAACTAGCTTATGTTCCAGCATCTCACTTTCAAGAAAACGTGGCCAAAGACTGGGAATTTTGCAGCTGTTGAAGTATGTAGTGCTATTAGCACGGCCAGTGTGAACTTGAGCCTTCAACTTTTACAGTTGAATTTAATGTTCATAAATTAAAATAAATCTAAAAAACGATTTATGGTATTGACAATTTTTAAAGCCCTTTTTGTAATCATATCATTATTAATTTTCCAATCTAAATTATAAGTGCAATTTTTATCTCGAAATAAGTTTTTAACCCGAGTCCGTAATTGCTAATATTACAGAAAAGAAAATTCAAAGTCGGATGTAATAGCCTGCGTCGAGAGGAACTCCGTTGTCCAACGTTGCTTTTGTGATCGCAATTGAACCCATTCAAGATACTTTTCAAAACATTCACAGAAACTTTCCAAATTCGTTAAATCTTGCTTCACATGCGCATGGGAAGCTCGCAAATCGTAAGAAGTAAAGAATTGGATGAGTAGATTTAAAAATGACTTTTGCTGAAACGGAAGAATGAAAATCTTACAGTGAATCATATATATAAGATATTCAGATGTTTCTAATTTTTAACTTTTCCTCTTATTTAATCGGTTCAATCAATTTATATTTATTCCCAAAAATTTCGATTTCTATTTTTTTTTTCGAAAGTTTTAAATTAGCAAAAATACGATAGAACGTCGTCAACTTCTAACAAATCATCTATTTTTGCAAAACATTTTAATCTTGAAGTGAAAGGATTTTTAACTAAGAATGTCATCACACTGTTATGAATTATATTCGATGGGTACAAGAATTATTTCAAGTGCCTCTATCTTATACCCATTATTTTAATATTCATCTTAGACTGCCTGAAAATAAAACTTCATTAAGTTTATTTCACTTAAATTACTTCATAAGACATCAATAATTTCAATCTATTCGCACAAAAAAGGAAATTTCTTAAATGGCTTGTACGCTATAGAAATATTCAAAGCACAGAATGGGCTTATTTCTCAAATTTTCTTTGAAGCGTCAGAAAAATATTTCATTTATTAACTGCTGTTTCCATATATACAAAAGATCATTTCATCTTTAGTGTTTTAATTCCTAAATTGAAGGAAAATACTATAAATAGTTTAATTCAGATATTCATTCGCTTATCACCACTCGCTCTGTTGAATTAAATTTCTTATCATTTTTAGCAATTATCAAAAGATTATGAAAACAATGTTAGCTTTCAGAGTTTCCAAAATCTCGTTAAGTGCTCCGATATTCTCAGTGCATTTAAAAATAGAAAGGGCAAATAAACGATTTTTTTCACAAATTTTTTTTAAGAATAACATCAAATTTTAAAAAATGCATTTATTTGCTTATTAATGCATGCTTCCACTCTCCGCCGGCACGAGAGTCGCCAGATAGCATAAGGTGTGATTTTTTTTTTTATCTCTTCTGGACACTCAATGCGTGCCAAGCAGCTACTGACGACTGAAGCGGCAGTGTCAAAATTACGCTCGCGATTACTGAATCATAAGGAAGATGAGGCTGCCAGTGATAGTAAAAAGCATTTACTACGCGATAGTAAAGCAGCATGCTATTATTATTATCATGCTGCAGAACATAAGAGAATTTTGTGCATCCTAATTTTTTATGAGCAAGCATATTTATGCATACTTCAATTGTAAATACAAATGCATTTTTTTTTTTTTATGTTTTGGAGCTATCGTTTTAAAAACAGACTCTAGATCTTTTCCTCACTCAATATATCAGCTAGCAAAGATCTTCTTTATATGTGTGTGTATGTGTTTAGAAAATCATTTTCCCTACCTCCTCTCCGTCCTCCCATGCCTTGAGGTAGGCCGCAGCCGTCTCTCCGCAGACCCAGGCCACCAACAAGAAGATGAGAAAGTAGGCTCGGAGCATTCTTTCTGCGCGGGCTTCTGAGGGCTGAAGCAACAGGCGGTTGAGGGAAGAATGAGGACTGATGCGAAATGGGGCGACGTTTTTAAGACGAGGGGCGGTCGCAAGGGGAACGCCCCGCGCACGTCATCACCGAATGGAGGGGGTTCTAATGGGCCGATTACCGTATGGGAATGTCCATTCCGCGAAGGGGACAAATTGGAATTGCGTGGGCTCCAAATCGTTTGATTGGAGATGATAGAATTGGAGACACGGTGGTTGATTGTTGTCACCAATTAATGTCAAGTTTCGGACAAGAACTAAGTCCACAATCCATTTTGGTATCAAAATGTTTTTCATAGACTTCAGTAATGAGCTTTCGACTTCGCGCCTCAAAATGAAGGGATATTCAAAGTGACATTCATTTTAAAGTGGAGGGAGGAACTTGTCAAATATTTCACATTTTATTCTGTAATCACTTGTTTTACGATCTAATTTACAAAAATTTCTCATAAACTTAGTTTAATTATTTTTATTTGTCTTGCTTCATTTCTGTAAAGAGGTATTTTATGATTTTTTTCGGTTTCGTTTTTTCCCCCCTATTTCCTTGATGTTCTAGACTTTTCTTATGCATTTGCGTGTTCTGGTTGATAATGCACTGCTTTAATATTTTCAAAACTACTACATTTCATTATCAATCACTCATTAATTAAATTTTATTCCATACAAGTGATGCCGACTGAGAGTGAGTGTTTGTGGATATTAAGACTACAAAGCAGAGAACAATTAGAGTTTTTTAGAAGTTATGATGTTTAGTAAAAAAAAATTAAAGACATAGTTTTAATGTTTAGCTCAGTGAACACAGAACTTATTCACTTGCAGCTGTGTAGAAAATGCCTCCTCGTCGTAGCTGAAGAGGAGCAGGATTGAAAACACCAAGGTTTTCAACATACTTCCAAAGGTCTATCAGCTGTTCTCGCACCTTGGTATAGTTGCTCTACTACGACTAAAATGTGAAATTCAACAGCAGAATACGAAGCAGTCATCCGTCAGAAATAAGATTTACTTTTACGTGCATTTGTAGATAGATAAATCGTCGTTTGTCGTATGTTTTAACAAATCGAAATCGTCGTTTAAACAGATTAATCATTTTTAACTCTCCTTTAAAATATTTCCCTTTTCTACCACGCACCCCCTCCTCCTTCATTTAAAATTTGAAGTAAAGAAGCAAATCGAATGACTGCATTTGGAATCAAGGAATAACATTTTTTTAACAGACTTTTAACACATGAAGTGAAGTTCGCTTTCCGTTCCGTTCACCCCCGCATTCCCCGACTCCACCAATGTGTTTCACACTATTACATTTTATGACATCAGCGAAGGAATTCCATTTTTATGTTTACCGTGTTTCAATGAAACTCATTCATTATTTTTTATATAAAAGTGTTCAGGTGCACTTATTGATTTATTAACACTAAATAAGTTTTTTTTTAAATGCCAACATTAACAGAATGCAATTTCGCAACATCTCATTGGGTCTATCGGTTTGTTTTGGAAACAGGATCATTCCATAAAGCAACGAGAGCTCGACAGGTGAAATTTGGATTGGATCTTGGCATAAAAAGTACATTTCTGTGAAATTTTGGACGAAATCTATTAATTGCAAGCTTAACTGCTCCTTCCTCCATCCGCTTAAGAATATGAAGCTGAAAATGCTACAGAGTTGATTCATGGAATCAGGCATATCGCTCTACCGCTAGGAATACGTCAACGCGTTGGTTCTCTGTGCAACCGCATGTAATGTGAATGCGGAAATGCAATAATTGAAATAAATGAAATTCAGTGCATGGTTCTGTGATTAAAATGGTAGATATGCATCTGATATTGATGTCATTAAACGAAATGAAGACGAAATTGAGGTCATTAAAGAAATTATTAAATGAATTGAAAATTTCAAAAATATATGCTCTGTTTTCTTCATTATGAGGCGAAGCACAAAGAGCGCTGGTCAAAAGTGCATGTTCATGAAGTACATGAAGTAATTTTCTAAAATAGCAAAATAAATAAAATCGAATTTCTTTTAAACAAATGAATTATAATTATTTTTAATTTTAAACTTGAAATCGAATACTGATTTTGTTTTCCGTCAAAAGCGATTTTATAAATTATATTTCCATTTATTGAAGATTCAGTTGCAGATTTCCTTCCACATTTTAAAATGCGTTGACAAAAAGAAACGAAAACTTGTTTAAAATAATTTAAATACATCTTCCAAATATTTTGCTGTTATTAATTATATTATTAACTTTGAAGAAAGCTATTTCTTTTACACGAAGTTTCAATTAATGTTCACCAAAATAATTATCTTTTATAATCGTTACAAGGAAAAGGAAAGGGATTAATATACATTTCCATACCCACTTCTATATTCATCCTGACATGTATCGTGTCTGTAAAGATGTAATTTTGTATTTACTTCCATTCCTTTTTTGTTTTGTTTTGTTATCTTAGAGCTCTGAAATGATCTATTCTGGGCATTCTAGTTGAACAACGCATTTTTTAAAAATTTCATTCTAGATTAAAAGTTTTTTTTTTAAATTGCTATTTTAGCACTAAATCGGAAGAGCCATTTCGTAGAGTTCAAAGAAAAATAGAAAATTCGGTAATAAATATGACAAGGAATTATGGAATATATTACATAAAATAATAAATATTAAAAGACAGTTTTGTTTTGTTTTTTAAAAAAACTCTTTTATTTGTACGCAAAAAAAAATTGTAACAAAAATTTGGAGGTCTAAGAATATAAGTTATTGATGATACCAAAAAAAAAACATGACATTCAAAAATTCATTAAAGATTAGACTATTAAGTAAAAATTATTAAAACTTCAAACTATGAAGTATTATATATATGTATATGCGAACGCTCCTCCCTCCTCCCAAAAAAGCCGATTTGATTCTGGGGCTACCTCAAATGTAAAGAGTACATGATCAATCCGGAAACTGATGCAGCAAGGCAGAAGACTTTCAACGATTTTTTGAGTCCATATCACGCCGAGTTGCTGCCCTGCCCTTCACAGGACAAAAGGAGGTCCAACGCATTATTAGAAGATATCCTATGAGTTTTTTCCTATTATTTTAAACCTCAATATGGCTAATAAAATTTTTAAAAAATGATTAAAAAATTTAATATACTCGCAATGTTCTAAAAAGTAGAAATTCTTATAATTATTTTCTACTTGCTAGTTCCTTGCTTTATGGATCGATACTCTTATAATTTTATAATAATTTAATATGAAATAATTTTTATCATAGATAATTATACTATTCACTGTTGATTAAGAGGTAGGAATATTAAATCTGTGTCTCGTCATCAGGAACAAGCGTGCGAAATTTGGAAATTAAGACACGTTAGAAAGGGGATGAAAAGTCGTTTGCAAAATTCCATCTTAGCTAACAAGCAGAGCTGGCCTTCTCGAAGAAGGTGCAAGAAACCATTTGGAGCCTTATATTTTTTGTAAAATAAAAAAAAAACTACAAATATGAACATATTAATATTGCAC
This sequence comes from Argiope aurantia, assembly GCA_026543865.1. Classification (NCBI taxonomy): domain Eukaryota; kingdom Metazoa; phylum Arthropoda; class Arachnida; order Araneae; family Araneidae; genus Argiope; species Argiope aurantia. The sequence goes on along the minus strand of JAPMOR010042039.1, from coordinate 282,626 downwards.
GTTTATTTAATTCGTGATTTTGTTTTTGCTATTATTTCCCGAAAATTATAATTTTTTGCAATTTCTTTTTCGATGCTTCATGTGGCAAGCGCATTTAAGCATTTTGCACACATGCTTGATTGAAGACAATTCTTTATTAATTTTTATTACTTGAAAAAGCGCTCAGCATTTATTATAGTAATTGGCAATGTAAAAAAAAGTTTAACACAGTTAATACATTTAGAAATAAATCATTATAATTATTAATCAGTCTATATTGCAATATGTGTTGAGCGTTATTTAAACCTCTTTCATTCAAAATAAAATCCCGTAGCAAAGCAATTATTTCGATTAGGTTTCCATCTACGTTTTTATCATAAAACGTTACAAAGTTTTAGGGACATATTTCTAACTCATGTTTTTCTAAAGTTTTTACATCAGCGATTAACTGAAACACTTTAAAATCTATCTTTTATCTATACAATAACAGTATCATTTACAGAGTTAAAAAAATAGCATCTAAATTCTTCAACCGGGTTTTCTATCATTTCATTTTCTGCTGTTTCGAAATATGATTTTTCACTTTTTCAAATTCGTTTTTCAGGAAAATTTTCTGAAAGATTCAAATTACATGATATCGTTTTTGCTTCGTCTAAAAAGGAGTTAAATTTTGTTCTTAAATCTTGGATTTTAGTTTTAATTTTATTGGCTAAATTAAAAGCCCAGCAGAGAACAATTGTCGTTATTTGAAATAATTTATTAATAATTTAATAATAAATTAATTAAACATATAATAAATGTCATTTCTTTTATTGAATCCATTAGATTTTTAGCTTCGGATATCGCTGTATTATTGTCATTCGCATCAATAAATCCATTACAAGTTCAATCTGTATATACACTGCTTTAACCGAATCTATTTTGACTTTCTAACAAGTGTCATATAATGGTTTAAGAGTAATGTTTAAATCCTTTGTAGAATTTCCTATTTTTTTTTTTCGTAGAAGCAGAAAATAAGCAATATAAACGTTGCAATATCAAAAAAATTACAATATTTACTGCTGGAAGTGACATCACAAATTAATAAATTAAAAGAGTGTCATAGGCAAGGCACATAAATTGCATGAGGGTTTAGAGCAATTATTCTAGATTGTACACCTTTATATTTCCTTTTCATGTTGCTACCGTTGTCGTATGTCTGTCCACTACAATCCATAATATCTAAATAAAGCTCACCTAATATTTCTAACAGAGCTTTCCTTCACATAGTCCTTCTCCAGTCATATCAGTCACTTAAATAAACCCTATAATTGTCTCATTTATACTTGATCTTTTCTCTTCAAAATTTACATACCTAATAAAACCGAAAGCTTGTTTTTTATGGGAAAAATCAAATATAGAATCCATCTGGATGCTGTAATATGTGGCTACTTTTGTATAGTCTTTAATTTTGTTAAGATCTTCATTTCCTAACGTAGGAATAATTTGTCCCTGTAATGTACGTGCTAAATCATGCACAATTCTATTTTTGGAATTTTTGGTTGTTTTTGTATATGATCCATAAGCACAGAGTCGTATTTACTTAATAATTCGAATAAAAAATTTCCATTATTAGACGTTTCTATTACTTCATGATTTCCTTGAAGAGGAAGATTATTACATGCTAAAAATAGAATCCCATCTACAATTCGTTGAGATAAAAATTTAAGTCGTTCCATTTCCTTATTTATATTAACTTGATTTGTTTTATTATTAGTCGAGCGTAAATTTAGTCGTTTCAGTAATTATTTCCAAGCAATAAATGAATTAAGTGACAAATAGAGCGCTCATGATCTTGAATTACAATTAATAGCTATCTCCTGTTATTATAGACACCTATAAATCAGGGAACCTATAAATAGAGGAATTTCATTTCCTCTGGAAAATAATCAGCAAAAACAAAATACTGAGTCTTGCGTTTTTGAATAAATCAATAAGCTACAAAGCTGTATTTCACCATTTGACACTTTTTTTAAAAAAAAGTAGCAAGTGGTTGAAAATAATCTACCTTCAGCATTCTTAGCAAAATCTCCTTTGTGTCTCACAGGTCTGTTTTTAACAGAAAACATTTTAAACTTAACAGTTATAAGGCTTGATCATAAACCTGAATCACTTATATGCACTTGATCACATTTGTTAATGTCATTTTCATCGTTATTTTCTGATTCAATCATATTTGTATAAACATATGGTTCTTAAAAAGTTTTCACAATTTCTACTCTTCCATTGCAAGATTGTGTAGTTTGTGTGGAACTTTCCTCGCCAGTTGAAGCTTGAATTGTAGCTTCTGAAGTCGAAGCAACTTCATTGCCAGAATTACTTTGTAGAGAAGAAAAGAGACATACTCATGACTTTTTGAAATTTAGCTTTTCTTCTTTTTTCATTTTTTGAAGCCAAGTCTTGACATCTAAAGGGATACTTCCTTGCCATGAACATGATTATATCTAACAATATTAAACATTTTATAGTATGAATGATCAAATTTATAAATGCAATTTAACCTAGCTGGTGAGGTAAATGACCGTACATTATGCTTATAATATGTTGCACACTTGCACTAAACTGTAATATATCTGTAAACTTCGTATATTTCAAAACCCATTTATTGTTAAAGTTAAATTTCTTCCTCCCTTCTTTCCATCCCACTATTACCGTTCAGAACATTATTTTAGTTCTTGATCATGTTGGGGGTCCCTCCATCGCGGGGCCCGGTGCATAGCATCCATCCCCCCCCCCCCAGATGGCCGACCCTGCTAACAAGAAACAGGTCCAGTTACAAAAGAAGTGCCTACTAGACAGAATCTAAATTATACGTTTTTAAACATAAAAGTGAAATCATTTTAAATTTAAACCGAATGAAATAGAAGTAATTTTCGCTTAAATTCGCATGAAATGGGGATAGATGAAAACAAAAATTCGACGCAAAATCTTTCCATAAAATACCAAAATGCGGTTCGTTGAGGACGCGCCATTTCTCCTCCCACATCCCCAGAGATAGTCCTTCAAGTTTCAATCGATCTGAGAAATCGCCAATTTTCAAACCTGACAATTAGCGGCAAAAGATTTGTCGACATTCAAGCAACGGGAATCCCCCCCCCACCCACCTTTCGTCTCACAATGAGCGGCAAATCAAGCTTCACAAATACGGAGGCTTGACAACATCATATTTTTTCGGTTCCCTAAAAATGCTCATGAACAAAATGATTACACATTTTTTAAAAATTCTGATACCGAAGTTTTTCTTTTACCACTGCTTAGAATTTATATCTTGCGAGATTAAAAATTAAAAAATATGTGAAAAACAGAATTTAATAATAATTTTTTTTTCTGATTTATGACATACACGAACAGAAAAGCATCTTAATGTAATCGTGAAGATCCTAATATTCAAATCAATCCCCATTTTCAGAACTCTGGGATGAAAAACATTGTTGGAATGAAGTTTGTCAGCGAGCATAATATGGCAAGCTGGATCAATAAAATTTCGGTTTTGCACCAGATTTCTGTCAGATTGTAGATGGATAGAAAGTCTGTACGCAATATGTGAACACAATAACCCAGAAGAAATAATGTAGATTTATGAAATTCGGTGTGAATTTCCATCCAGAATTGGAAATTTGGAATCAATCGTATTACGCGGTACCTGGATTCTGTGCGCCATAGAACCTAAAAATTTATAATTAGCACAGTTTCTTCTATCAGCAACGAAAAAGCTGGACAGGAATGTGGTCTGCCCCCCTTAGACATTAAGCGCCACCAACGGATACATTAAAAATCCCAGTTGTAACAACACAGACCACATCACCACCAGGATTTCAATGAATGGAAAGATTCTCGATTCTTCAGCTTATGAGATATATGGGATAGGGATATGAGAAGAAATGTCTAAATGGAACAGTCTTCTCTGGGTTTTCTTCTGGATACCTTCATTTCAAGAAGATCACCAGAGGAGCTCCCACTCAATTTTACTCGGGCCTTGTTGCCATCGAGCTCTGGAAAAGATGACCCAAAGGCACTTGGAACAAAAGAGCCCCGTTATAATGGAAAAACTTCGGCAGGGGAACTCAGCAGTCCCGCAGGGGAACTCAGCAGTCCCACAGGGGAACTCAGCAGTCCCACAGGGGAACTCAGCAGATGGCTTCTCAGGCAAATCCCACAACAGATGAGGTGCTGGTGTTCGCTTTCTCCTTTCAGAGGGTAACACAAAATTAATAAAGGTATGACTGCCTCTAACTTCACCGATGAACTTATAGCGATTAGGGATGCCCTCGTCTTATACTTGACTGACTCGCAAGTCATGGACTCCTCGGAGGGTTTAGTGATATTTTCAGAATCTAAATTGTCTTTGGAGATTATCAGAAACGGAGAAACAAATATCGTATACACTGTAAATATTCTTCTAAAACAGCTGCACAGGAAAGGAAAATCCTGTATGCAACAATGGATATTCGCACGTGTAAACATTGAGGGAAACGAGTGTTCTAATTGCTAAAGGTGTCAAAGGCCTCGACCAAAACACTGAATGCCCGGCTTTCATCGCAAATATATTAAAACTCGGAATGGTACAACTCATTGACTCACTGCGAGAAAGTCTGTAAAACACCGAGGCACCGGAATTGGCGACCGCAGTTGTTCGCATCTTTGGGGTTATCTGATGCTGCATTCCCTTTTTAAATTTTTCTTTAGTGTGTCTAAAGTTTCAGGGTATTCAGTGATTTTAAGGTTTAATTTTTTAAGGTTTCAGCATATTGAGTTATATATTTTGAAATGTATTGGATGTTTTCAAAATTATTTCTTGCTATTTTTCCTCCTCTTTTTTTTTGTTGGTGTTGTTGTTGCTATGGACGTTGGAACATGGTCACCAGAACAACAACAATAAAGAATCAATCATCAAATTGTATATATCTCACTGCTGATTCCAAATTCATTTAAAAAAATCATGTTCATTATTTAAAAATATATACCCGGAGAATTTCCTTTTTACATTCTTTAATTCTATATATTTATAACTATAAAATGAAATCAAAAGAGTTATTTTTTATGTTTTATCATAAAGAATTTCTAAATTATAATTTAGTTTTTGGCAATGAATTTATATCTTTATATTTGTAAGATTCCTAAAAAATATATCGTGACATAAGAATTTTTATGAGAATGAATCTTGGATTCTCATTTGTAAATCAACAGGAGAATGGTTTAGAATAGTATTTAATATTAATCATTACAAAATTCAAGAATAATACAAAACAAATCGTATTAAACATGTGCTTTTATTGCAAATGAAATAAAACGCTGGAATTTTAGACTATTTCTGAAATATTTATGAACATGAATTTCATATATAAATTCAAAATTACGAATGGATCATCCCTTAAGTTAATTATTTTAATCTAGTAATGTCAATCAATTTTTATTTAATTAATGAATTTAGTTAATTTTTGCTGCGCTGAAGGTAGCAATTGTTTCAACAAAAACAGGAAACAGATTGGAAAATGTGAAAACAACAGTACATTACTTTTGAACTAAATTTTCAACAAAATAAAAATGAAATAAATGTTTTAAGTCAATGAAGTAAATGATTTAAGCCCGTACGTTTAACTTTAGAAATGGCATTGGGCAGAATGAATTTCTAAAAAAATATTGATGATGAAGATTTTTTATTTTATGATTTTGATCAAGCATGAATTTGGTTAAGAAAACATCATTTACGTATTACTTAATTATGAAGTAGCAATTGTTATTTTTTTACCGCAAAGCCAAGCGTAACAGAATTTAAAAATACAATTATTACTGGGGGTGTGTTTACTCGAAAATTAAGCAATATTACCATCTTTTATAAAATGCAAAGCTAAATTAAGTTTGAAAATCAAAAAATTATGGTAACTATGACTGAAATCAAAAAAGAATTAAAAGTTGAAATTCTGAAATGTGTATGATTATTAAGTATTGTAGAATGTAAGGGCATTTATGAAAGAATATAACAATACTTTAAAAGTTTTAGATAAAACTTTCAATTCTGAGGCAATTGAAATATATGAGCAAATAAAAAAAGGCTTTCTTATACATTTCTATTATTCTATTATTAATAGAATTTCCAATATTCTATCAACATTTAGGTATATTGTAAAAATCAAATTATAAACTGAAAATTAGAATATTAAAATTGTTACATCAAAGAAGTTTATAGATTAAAAGTTATCACTAAAATAATTTTTACTATAAAAATAAAATGAAATATTTGAACAAAAAATATTTTTAATAATTCAAACGAGAGATATTTTTTTAGAAAATTCGAAAGACTGCAAATTCGAAAAGAAAATTAAACTCAGATGGAGTTTTTAAAAAAGTGCAACATTTTATTCAAGAATATAATCTGAAATAAATAAATAAAATCATTTATCCTTCTATCAATATATATTCCCATTAACGTCCTCCATTTTTATCAGTAAAGAATAACCTTCATTGCTGTGCTGATTAAACGAACTTGGAAATACTGCCAGGATTGATTCTTTGTGCTCTTGAAAATTCCATCAGCATTAAAAGCTCGATCAAATTCGATAAACATCAGCATTTAAAGCTTGTTAAATGACGGGTGAACCGATTTATCACTAAGAATAATCTTTATCATAAATTAAAAAATAACATAAATTAATGAACAATATTATTTAATAGAAGTAAAACAATATTTTTAGAGATTAAAAAGTGCAAAAAATCATAAATTTTTTTAAATTATAAAAGCTTATGTTATTGAAAAGCGCAAAAATTAAACATTCCAACGCATATTCCACTCGAATACAATCTGGCATAAAGCCAAATAATAAAAGTCTAGCTCATCCTAAATCCATCATCACATATGCCTTTTCCTTCTAAAGTGATGTTTCCGAATCCATTCGGAAAATATAACTCATTCGCAATGGTTTTATGACTGTACGATTAGATCTGAAGTAGTTTCGATCAGTGTCGGAAACCCGATCACGATTGATTAGCATCCAAATTTAAATAGTTATTAAATGGTGGATGAATCGATCAGCCGTAATCATAATTTGTGTTTATAATCATGATAAAAAAAATCACAAATTTTATTTACTTAGCATAAATAAAAAAATTACATAATTTTATAATTTTTTTTATTGTGAAATAAATTTGAAACAATATTTTTAGAAGTATAAAATTCGAAAAACTATAGACGTTTGAAAATTTAAAAGGTACTTACTGTAGAAAAAAAAGAATTTAAAAGAAAAAAAATCTTATGGTATAAGAGACATAGCGGAGTTGATTTCAAAGATAAAATTCCTTATTTTCAATCCGCATCGGAAGAAAGTTTGATCAAAAGCCATCTTTATTTATTCACCAAATAAAGAGTGACCGTGCAATTGAAATGTTTTAGGTTTTTATTCCTTAATAAAATTTGCTACTTTTGTTGCCATCATTATTTTATCATTGTTAATAAATCAACAAATTATTTACCAAAAAGTTTTGTAAATTATTGCAATGAATAAAAATAATAAAATTTGATCTTATATTTATAAAACTTGAACATTCAAATTTGACTGATATATTAAAAAATAAAAAAATGAATTAAATTAAGCGTTGATTTAGTGCATATAGTTAGTGCCGAACAAAACGGGCAATGAAATGGGATGACATGTTTTAAATTTATTTTATAATCAATATACAATCAATATGCAGAAAATTTTTCACTGAAAAATAGCTACCATAAGCAGAAGTTTTTTATTTTTTTTTTTTTTTTTTACTTCTTCAGAAATTTTTTTAACTAAACATGAAATCGGTGTAAATGTCAGTGTAAACGTTCGATACAAATTAAACGGAATTTTACAATAAGGTACGAACCTCCAACTTAAAGAATTTTGGTTTCATTAGCGGGAAATGTACAATTATACAAATGTACAATCGTTGCAACAACAATTATATATAAAATGCAGTAGTTACATCTAAATAAAAATATATGTAGTTTTTTGGACATATTTCATCGTTTTATTTCAAGTTTCTATTTCAAACATAATTTTGAACTGGTTCCTAAGCGGAAGATTTAATAAAAATAGATTTTAGAATGGCCATGCAACAGTAAAATCTACATTTGTAAAAATTATGCAAACAATTGTAAAAGACACTGATGATAAAAGTTAGAATAAATACTGGTTAAATATCGAAAACGAAAATTAATTACGTGCATCGATTCATTAGACCGATTCATCGTGGACCATGTTTTATCTTCCTGATATCGATAAATAATTTTTTTCACAAATAGATTTCGAAATATCGATTCTTATCGAAACTTTTGTCTTCGTTATATCAAAAATTGTATCAAAAATCGATATTCCAAAATATCGATTTTTTTATACATCGAAAATCTGCAGAACTCTATTTCAAAGTCACAAAAGGATATACTTGCAAAGATTAATTTTTGAAGGTATCGGTGGAATAGGCGGTAACAAACCAGGAGTATTCATTCTGCAGCTAAGAAACCACTTTAATTGTTATTAAACGATGAGCATCTGATCGTCCGAAAAACCCCGAACCGTAATTTTAACGAAAAGCTAGAAACAAACCTAGAAACAAACAGGACGGTTTTTCTGGAAATCGATAGACGAAGGTGACAACACCCATCTCTCAAGTACATTTTGCTATATATACACAAAAAGCCAGCAGCTGAATATAAATCTTTTCTGTCCATTCATCAGCAAATAAATCATTGCGTTGCTTCTAGAGTAATGAAGAACTTAATTCAGCAAAAAAATGAATACAAAAATTAGTAAAAAAAATAAAAAAGGTTTTATTTCCAAAGGAGTATCACTCACTAGTAAATTTGAGTAAAAATTATAGTATTTACGAAAAATGTAATTAAAAATTAGAAAACAAGATTTTTTAAAAAAAATATTTTCTGAATATACAGCTGGAGGTGTATTTGTAAAATTATTCCTAAAAAAATTGAGCAACTTGCAAAAGTAGAATCTCTTCCTCCAAAAAATGTCGTTTCTCATCCCGTAACCTCGGCATAACATTTAAAAAGTAACAGTGGAACACTCTTAAAAATCTGAGATTTTTGTTTGAATTCATAGCATCAAAGAAAAAGGGAACGTATAGCTCAGAATCGAGTGCAGAACAACCTTTCAAAAAAACATTCCCCCCGAACATGATACCCTCGCACAAGAAGAGATTTGCGGAGAAGATGAGCCTTGCAGGGTTGCGCTCATGGGTCCTGTAAAGGCCTTTTTTTCCGGAATAATTCATTCGGCTCAGTTTTCTAGCCTTTACATTCATTTATTTATTATGTCAAAATTCTTAGTGAAGATATATTGGCACTTTTAGAAAGAAATTTATATGTAAACTAATTTCATTTAATTTTAACATTCTAGAAGAGTTTGTTATAAAATTGCACCATATTTCAAATCAAACCTGTAACCAAGATTAATTCCAGACTGAAAATTGAAGTGGGAAAATTCACTTACATCTTCTTATGAATAATTTTCTTTTCTTTCTTTCTTTTTTCCCCCCTTTCTTTTCTTGTTTTGTTTTTGATTTCATTTTAATATTTTTATACACAAAAGTGTATAAATAAAAATTTAGCTTCACAGTTTCATGCTTCAAAGAAGGACATTTGGGAATCGATTTTTTGTTCTTGACTTTCTAATGTGATTAGCTTATGGAATTTTATACACTTGTGAATTTTCAATGACTCTATTAACTTTGTATTTTTTCTCATGTTTCTTGTGACTTTCATGACACTTTTTAATATCATTAAAATTTAATTTTCAATTAATCGATTGATTTAAATTCTGATATCGATTAATAAGAAATAAATCGATTGATTCTGGTTGCATACCAAAGGCACTATTGGCTAGAAAATTTGAGAAAAATTCATTTCAAGATCCCCTAATGTTTGCATTAACAATGATTTATTTTTAAAAATTAAAATGTAGACAATGATAAAAGTAAAAGAAATATGGAGACAATAAACAATTTCCTTTTATATTCCGTTTTATTGCACGGATTTGTAAAAAAATCACGTCACAAAATCACACCAAAGCACTTGTTGTTTAAAGTTACTGTTAATTAAATAAATTGTAACTGAAACTATGATTGAAACAGTGTAAAAGCTAAGAATGTGCTTCATGACGTCGCTGTTTGTGCTCAGAAGTCAATTTGTCATTCAACTCTGTTTGCTTTGGAATAGGAAATACAGTTACAGAGAAGCCTCAAAATGACATTGACCGAAGGCAAATTTCATTCTGCAGTGTTCTCGAATCAGATGAGGATTGCTCATGTCAAACAATTTTACGATAGACATGCACTTCTCGTTCTCTTATTACAAAAGGTTAAGAAATAAAAAACATTTATTCCCTTCATTCAAACGTATTAAACATCTTGAACTCGACAGAACCGTGCGTCATAATTGTAGGAGAAATTCGATTCTTAATTTTATTCCACAGTTACCTTAATCTTAGTATTTTTAATATAATTTTCTTTAAACATTTATTGAAATCTATGATTTAAGTTAAATTGGGCATTAACAGTACTCATTCGTACTGCAATTTTTCCGATTTCCAAAATTGCTCAATACAGCTCTTTTTCTTACAACTCTTGCAATTCTAATAAAATCAAAAGTTCGATAAGTACAGATCTTTAACAACAACAAAAAAAAGACAAGTTTATCATTACTAATGATAAATAAGGAAAGGTCGCCAATACCGAATGAACTCTAAAGTACTGAACTAGCGAAGTGCATTTGCTTCCTCACTTTGTAAAATATTCCTGAAACCAGTTTGCACAAACATCGATTTTGATATGATGGGGAAACAGCCATCAAAATCGCCTGAGAGTGGAAAAAATACATAACTATTTTATTATTCTATGCTGTTGGTGTGACCATCTGAAACGTGCTATTATCAGACACATTCGGATATTGAAATGAATAAGCAGGGAAGGAGGGATTAAGGCATTGATGTTTTGCGATTGAATGCCTGTAATCTCACCAAAAAACTACGAGTTAAAACGATACGGGCGTTGATAAAAAAAAACTTATAATCCACCGAAAATTAAGATATTTTAATTAGATTAAGAGTAAACTTCGTTATATAGGAGGAAATTTCTGTAAACAATATTAGATAGATGTCTGCGTTATTTCTTCGTATCTATAACTTTTAAATGTAGCATTTTTTCTACTACGCGCAGATTTTCCGACGGTGCATTCCATTTGAAAATTATTTCAGTTAAATTGAGATTTCTTAAAAAGAGATCTTTCCTTTCAAATTTAATTTTTGCCACTATTTCTGAATAACTATCATCCAGAAACCATTTGAAATTATTGAGCGAGACTTGAGAATAGAATTCTTATTTTCACCGAGAATTCGAACAGGTAGAAAAGCCTTATCGGTGTTATTTGTCTTCTGAATGATCTTTTTTTTTCAAAGATCAATTATAAATCTTTTTTAAAAGTTATTTTTGGCCCATTGAAGGATTTCTGATTATTTGATTGTTTTAACGTTCTAACAGAAACTTTTTATATCGAATTCACAGCCTTATATTTGAACGAGGAAAACCGAAGCTTCAACTCGCTCCGCTCCCTCCTTTCTTCATCCTCATTATCGTACCCTATTTCTCCGATATCACGCAATTTTTGCTATCAACTCAACAATTCGATGCTTTAAACAGCGATAATTATTGGTTTTATACCCATTTTCCTTCTCTGAAGTTAAGATGACTGCACTGAAAGGAACTGCGGGATGTGCAATCAACGCACATGTAAATATCACTGCATCCAAGCATTTGGCAGTCTGTTATACCGGAATATTCGTCTGCAGTGAACAGTAGCAACGCGGGAGCATGCCATCATGACCCTCTCTAGCAGGAGATACGACATCATCAGTGCACACCCCAAGAAAACGAGGAGTCGCTAATTTATTTAATACTCCTCCTCAACAACTTGTCTGAATTCCTACATGCACATGATAGAATATCAGTACAGTATGTCCTCAGAGACTTCTCGCAATTTGGCAAAATTTCCATCACATTTGCCCCATTCACTTAATCATAATCACAGTTCCCTGGTGCATCTCCGATACCTAGTTATTGAATTTCAATCAGAATTATTTCTCAAGAGAAAGCACAGTATATCTCACAGCATATGTCACTTTTTGAGGCTAAAGATATGCATCGAGCAAAAATATGGAACATTAGATGCCTAAAACAAAAACATCGCTTGAAATATTGCATAAAAATAATCCTATCAAGGCTTTTCTGTATCTTTCATAATAGCACAGAGTTACAAAAAGCATGGGGAAAAAAGTATAGAACATAAACTTCCAAGTGAAAAAGAAGCTTATTAGATACTTTTGTTTTGTAGTAATTTTCAGAGATTTCTTAATTCGACTTTTTTTTTTTAGAGACCTATACTAAGGCTCCTTGGTGACCGAAATCAGTGCAAGCGTGGTTCTTTCTACCTTTGATCACGTCTAGATAAACACGCATAAGAAGTTAAACCTTTCGTACAACAGCCGACTGCGAGAGGCGCCCATTCCGCTTTCTTCAGCATCTGTGATTTCAGACGAAACAGCCATCCAACTTCATTACTCGCATTTCCATCCGTGGTGGGCGCGCCTGTGAAGGAGATGCCAGCAGCGAGGCGTGTCATTCCAGAGGCAATCCAGTATCGAGTTGGATCCAGAAAAACAGAGAACTGCTCGCGGCAATCACGATGCAAAAGAACTAAAGGCCGATGGAATCATAAATATTTGGGGTGCGCGTGTATTTGAATTTTGATGGGAGGAGTGTTCAGTGCAGCGTGCGCAACCACTGGTGGAATGTTTCTGTTCAGGGAATGGCCGACGGATGGGGAGAAATGCATGAGTAGCGCGAGCGGAAAGTATATGCTCTGTGTCCCATGAATTTAAATTAGTGATTTCGAAATCTATCTATGTTTCAGATTTTCTTCTTGGGCAATTCCTTTTCATTTCATAAAAACATTTTTTGGACATAAATTCGAACGTCTATATATTTAAAAGTGTGAATGAAATATGGCGAATTTCATAGCTCCATCAATGGTCACTGTGACAGAACAGTTCTGTACCCATGCGCCTGGAGTCATTGAGATCTTTCATCGACTCGAAAAGAGAAAGCCAAAAATTAAAGATAAATACTTGAATTGAAGACATGTAAAGTTAAAAATCAAAAATACTAATGAGACTAAATAGCGCAAAAGAATATAAAAATAGCTCAAAAATCTATACAAAGCCCCAAAAAAATGCTAAAAAAAGAACAACTCAAAAGCAAATTATTCTCTGAACATCGAAAAAGAATATATATATAATATGATGAATGAACCGCGGTCAGATGACGAGGACAACACCTGAGCTGGCACCCCCCCCCTCCTTTCACACCATGCCACACCAGCGGGAGGGAGTTCGGCCAGGACGTTTAACGTTCACCAGACCCGCTTACACGACAGTTCTTCGGTGGAATCGGGTCTCGAATCTGAAACCCTCCGGTTCCGAAGCCGAGACCTTATCGGATATACTACCTTGTATCTTTTATCAATCGGCATTTTAATAACGAAAAGTGGCATTTTTGTGTTATGAGAAATTTTATAGTCTGAAGAATCCATCCGCCTCATTCATTCGGGACTCGTTCATGGAAGAACTATAAAAGAACACTTTAAAACTCTTAGAACCCATTCATAATAATAACAGAAAAAAATGGATATTTTAAGCGCAGATGAATACTCAGCTCTGCAGTTTTGATGTCAATCCACCGTTATTGATTTTACGGCAAAAGAACGTTACAAAGATGGAAAAACAATTTTTTTACAAAATAGATTCAATAAAGAAGATAAAACATCGCAGCTACTGTGCTATGAATCAGTAACCTCCACGTCACACCTTATTCCATCGAGCATCAGAGAAGGGCTTCAAACCTTCCTTGCAACGGGACATTTTCTTTACACAAAGTCTTGCCAGTCTTTCTTTCAAGATATGAATGCACTTGAAAAAAGCAACCGAATAATTCATAAATTACGCAGGACAGTTTCATCATAATTTGCTGTTTAATCATTAACAAGTGCACTTATGTCCTTTGAAGGTGATGAAGGTTTCTATAATAGGTGGTTTTGTGAATTTTACCTGACATGTTTGTGAAATAAAGAAAAAAATTCACCTATAAGTTCTCAATTAGTAACGATAAATGTGTTGAATTAAGAACTAGAAAGAAATCGAAATGCCTCTCTTTTATTGATTTTAAAGATGTGTTCTCTTTTACAACTGGCTTATTTGCGAAAGTTGATATTAACTACTGTGAAGCTATAACTGTAAGCCTTTACAAAGAATCGTAATTGATATTTCAATGCAATGCAACTTTTCTAGAGACTAACAATTTACAAAATCACTGTCACAATGGGTACTGTTACAAATTGGAACTTGAAACAGTACCCATGGCTTTATTTAAAAATAACGGTTTCACTAGAAAGACGAAGAAAGAAACATTTCATGATATTTGCCATAGCTCCAGAATTATCAGCTGGTAACGTTGGCATTAGTGTTGTATCTTACTCTTAATGGAGATGTTATGTTCTCGTTCATTCAGTATTATATCCAAAGCACAAGTCTTGTTGACAATACTTATATACATCTTGCATCCATTACGGCAGTGAATTAACAATTGTTTTTGACTAATAAATCGTGCTGCACTTAAACTGTAACATAGGAAAGTAGCCGGACAACTCAGAAGAAAGCAAGATACCGCCTTTGTTGACTCAGAAGAAAGCAAGATACCAATAAGAAACGTTTCATTTTACAACCTAGTAACTACCTAGTTATCACATGCATACAGTAACAAAAAATGCTGATATATATGCAGTCCGTGTTGCAATAGAAATATATGAGAAAAACAATGTTTTCTTTCTGTTTTACTTTCTGCTATTATTCAAGGCGACACATATTCTCATGCACTGAAAAAGGAAGAGAACAGAATTCTAATGTTATGAAAAAATCCCGAAATTTCTTCTCTTTTGCTTCGCGCGGTTAGTTCTTGTGACACTGTTTCATAGCTCTACGAGAAGGGAAAATCATAGAATACCTATAAAATACAATTGAGATATTCACTACCGGAACTAGAATGAGAAAAATAGGCTTATCATTGCAATGTAATATATTTCGACAAAAGAAGAAATGTGATTGTTTTAATAAATCAGCAGGACAAGTTAAATGCTGCTGTTGTCTTCTTCCAGCTACATCGAGTTTTCGATTGCAAACTCGGTAGGAACATAATGGTGCTATTCAGCACGCAATGTTGTAAATTTTTCTTTAAAATGTCGAGGAATATATTCTGATCCCTCTTACATTCAATAAAATGCAGGATTCCTGATCCAGTAGCTGAAAACGAGTCCCAGACCATTGCTGAACCACCATCATGCTTCACAGTTGTTTTGAAATTTTTTTGTGCGCAATTCCTCGTTCGACTTTCTCCAGATGTAAGGCTTGCCATCGAATTTAGAAATGTCGAATTTGGTTTCACCAGTAAATGAGACATTTTTCCAAAAAGAAAATTCCTTGTTTTCACGTTCCTTGCGGATTCTTTATTTTGTGAATTTCAGTCTGATTTCGCTCACTTTTGTCTGGCTTTCCTTCCATTGAGATCTACTTATGGAGCACATTTCTTATTGTTGATGAGCTAACTTTTTTCACTAATTTTTTTTTCAGCACTAATAAATGGCTTTGGTGCACTAAGGACAGATTTGCTTTTTACTTTTCTTATTAAATATCGCTCCTCTGCTTCTTTGGAAATCTTACTATGGGTTGTCTTAGGCTTATTTTCCACCTGATTACTGTTATTAAAGCGTTTCATGATGTCATGAACCGTTAAATATCTTCTGTGGACAATCCCTGATATTGCTGGCACAAACTTTTCATCTTCAGCATGCTTAATAATCAATTTTCTTAATGCTCATTTGGCCCCTTTGCCTTGACATTTTAATTAAATTAATATTACTTCCACAGTAAATAAAAATAACACAATTGTGAAATTCCCCTGCACAATTATAAGGTTAACCATAAAGACGGCAGTAATTTTTACTCAAGGTTGCAATTATTTGGTGCTTAATTGTGAGATGTCCGAGTTTGTCTTACGGACTCTTTCTCCAAATTTTACTTCTTTGTCTAAATTTTTAATTATAATTTATGAGTAGGCGCTATTTGGTTTTGTTTTTAACTGTACAATAAATTCACTGTTAAAATAACCTTTTTAGTTTTCTCATTTTAATTAAAATATTTTGCCAGAGCAAGTTTTTACCTTATGGTGTCCGAGTTTGGCTTGTAGCGACTGTATATATATCCTTAAAGAGGAAACAGTATCTTTTCCGGCATTGTAGTGTTTTTGTCAGCTGGGCGACCAATCCTGCCCGTTATTTCCACCATGCTCATATCATGTCTCGATGAACATCTTGGCGAAAATCATGAAGGTTTAGAGATGAATGGATATGTGAAGCTTCTTCGATATGAAACGAACTTCACTGTGCATATAGACACTTCATAACAATATAATTCTTATTCAGAAACAATGGGACCTCGTCGGTGGTGCATAAGAAATTTTTGGGAATAATTGTATATATGTTATCAAAACTTACACCATCCGGCTTTGGGGCTTCACCTGTGGAAACTACAGCCTTCAAAGTCCGCTTTTCGTTCTAAAAGCTATAATTAAATAAATATTATAGAAAATTGTTATGAATTGATTTTTAACATCTGAAACGACCAGCTTTATATACCAGAAAAAATGAGTAATATGACCCACAGAAGAACATTGAGCGATTAAGCTTATGAATGTATACAATTCTTCCATGCCACTCTCTTGATCTTTGTCCTCTCCCGAAATGTTTCTCTTTAAAAGTGTCGTTACTTTGATGTTATTGGATGCGAGATGAAAGGTTTTTATTGCATTTACAAAATTTGCAACCTTATTCTGTACGTAGGCAAAGAGTTTCGATTAAATACTAACTTTCAGATTTGGTATTAACTGGAGCAAAGCAGCGTTTGCAATTCGAAATTAAAACTACTGAATTCTTGCGAGATGAATGGATACTATTACTGTCTCGGTGGTCAAACCCAACTTTTTTATTTTTTTAAACTCCCTTTGATGCATTCGTACATTTGCATAATTTGACACTTTGTAAGTTTCACGGCGAACCGAAAACAGCTCAGAAAACAAGATGTGGATTTTTGACTTCTTTCTTTCGACTGAATGAGTTGAAACGAAGCTTCATTTTCTTGACTAGTTGCATCTTCGAGTTATGCCATGCCACAAATAACGGAACGGTCAGTATTTTGTCTGACATAAAATTTGTCAAAAATCTCCGATTTTCGTATTAAAACCTTAAAATAAATTCTATCCATCTGTCTCGTTGCTTTTCCGAACTAGGGTCGAACACATGGCCGAGGACAGAAGAGCAGGCAATTTTTCCTCTGATGGATTCTATCTGGAAATGTGTCGTTTTATTGTAATGATTGCATAACAAATTTGATTCTTCTAATTCATTTGGTTTTTGAATAATCCTGTTCACCGAATAAACTGTTTTGAAGAATCGCGTGGATAAATCAGCATTTCGGGGTGATGCACTTCCGCGTCGTACAGGAGAAAGTCATCAAAACTGTTGCTAAGTGAATAGGCGCCATTGTAGTCTCTGCGGGAGGACCTATCGCTTCTTTTTGTTAATTACTGGCGCAAGCTCCCCTGACATCATTACCCCGCCATTATGAGGGTAATTTTACACTGCAAAAGGATAGGGGCTCCGCTTCCTAGCTAGCCGGCCTTTTGTTGGGGCCCATAATGCGAAAAGGTAATCTTAGTGATCATCCTTTTTTGTCCGGCGCCGTTAAGAAGAATGCTATCATTTATAGCTACTGGAAATTATTCTTCCGAGCTTCAATGCTTCTTTTCAACAGTGGCTTAACTACAGAGTGGAAGGAGTAGCAAAATGCCAGAAGCCCAGTGGCGTACTGGAGAGAGGGAAAAGTCGGTTCTGATATTAGTGACTTTCGGCGACCGCCTAGAAACAAGACAACAATGAAGCGCATGCCCACCAAATGGAATTGTCAATTACTCGTCAGACTTCCATCTCTCATAACAAATAGTGAATTGCAACACATTTAAGTGTAATAATAAGTGCCTGTTTTATTATGTTTAGGAATTTTATTATATTATTATGTTTTTTTTATTATTATATTGTAACAATTTTCCTGATTTTAAGCCCGTGGTTGATGACTCTTCATCCTCTCCACGTTTCGGCACCACACGTGTAAAGACATTTATTATCAAATAAATGAGCATGTGACTGATCTTTGATAGAACCGAGTCTTTTCTGGCCTCAAATATGGCAATCTGTTCTCCATTTACAATTAGGCTATAAATATCTACATATTCCAAAAAATTTTATCTAGAGATTTTTTTAAGAAAAATTTCTAATTATTTACTTCGAAGAGAAAATGCATTAGGGGAAAAACCAGAAACTCTTTTCCACAGGAACGCTCTTCTCAAGAAATCAGACAAGGAATTACAGCACTGCTTTCGCTGCCTCTTTTTGAGCGTCTCGTCCATTTTTACTTTTCAACTGAAATTGCGATAAAAGTTCTGAATGTGCTTTTTTTTTTTCCCCATTCCAATAACTGCTAAAATCCTTTAAAGGGTGTAGCTTATATTCCTGACCGAGGATCCAACTCGCATCGCATAAATTGGAAGTAATTGGTGGAATTTTTAAAAAAATTTTAAACAAATATTCTGTTTAGATAAAAAGCATATTAGAATCAAAGAGCCATTTTCATTTTCCATAGATATCCTTTGACGTAAATACGATAGATTTACGTCAAAGGATATCTACGATGCTTTAGATTTGCACCCGCCGGAGGTCATATTCATTGAGTGGATGTCAGTGACTCTGCATCAAAAGGAACTATTGCACTAAAAGGCGTGGTGAGATCTAAATTTGAAAACGAATGCTTTTCAGCGACCACTTGGTTGTCATCAGAGCACTGAAGAATACAAATACGATCCACCAGTGGGGAAAGACAGGAATCTTACTGTCATATTTAGCACCTCTGTTTGCTCCTTGAAATCGAGAAAAAAAAAATTCCTTATCTCTCTATTTGCCTTTTCAAACATTCTCAGTTCATGAAACACGCTCGATTGTAGTTGATCCTTTGTAGTGAAATATTCTCAGAACCACACAACTTTTTAAGAATACTTATTTAGGATAAAAACTCGCTCGCTTATTTTCTTATGTTTGTCCTCCGTGTACTGACTTATTTTATGCATACCATCCAATTATAGTATCCAGAAAATACTAAGTTCCGTAGTCCACGGTTTTACCTTTCTCTTTCCCTGTCTTTGATTCAAGATGAAAAATGGTAGAAACTTTGTCCAGAATATAATTAATGTTCCATTTAGTAAATACATTGAAGCTGTTAGGAGTCAAATCTCCTAACTTTGAGTCAATTAAACTGGAGATAATCTTAGCTGGAACGCCCTTTCCAAATTTTCATCCAGACTAACGCTCTGATATTGCTTTTAATCCAAGGTCAGATGGCGACTGTTCGTCCGCCTCACTTAATTTCGATTACTGAATTTCGTTTAATAATCTTAAAATTTTGTATTTATGATATTTTATATAAAACTATTTCCACTTAAAAATGAAAACTCATCCACAATTTATAAGCTACTGAAAGAGGTTTTTCTTCTTCTTCTTCTTTTTTTTTTTTTTTTTTTTCTTTTTTCTTGCAAATTTTGCTCACAAAACTTAAAGAATATTTCAATGAATTCTTCTTTGTAATGAATGAAATAGTAAATTTTTTATTATAAAATTATTAATGATAAAATAGTAATAAGAACTACTTGATTATTTCTAATATTATTATTGATAAAATGATTTTATCTATGTGAAAACGCATTGAAAAGGACATTTTATCATTAATAATATCATTCCTATAGAAGGAAAATAATTGCTTTGATGTCAATTATTTAGTCACATAGTTTATTTGTTGCATGATGAAGGAATAAACCCTATTTATTTTAATACACACACACAACATATTTAGGTATATATGAATATGTTATCAAAATGAAAAAATAATCGAAAACAATGACCGATATATTAGTTATTTTCTCATAAAAAGTAAGACAATAATACTCTTACTGTTTTTCCAATTGTTTTTTTCTTCTTTCCCGATTCACCAGGATTTTTTAGAGTATCAAGAGTGCCAACGCAGCGGGGATATGCATTGCTTTAATAGTTCGGCATCCTTTTAACCAAAGCAGAAAGTTACAACGACTTCGCACAGTCGTTTTTCCAGTTGTAAAAAAAAAGCCACATATTTGATTTAATCGAGTTTCTTTCTCCACAGCCTTTATCTGCCCCTCCCCCTCCCCGAAACCGGAACAAGACCTTAAAAGGCCCCCTCCAGAGAAACGGCGGAGCTCTCGCAAGAAATTTCTGCATTCTGATGTTTTTTGAAACACGAATAAATATTATTTCCCTTTTCTTTTAACAACACGAAGGACTGCTAAAATCATTTTATGCCTAGAGTTGATTGAGATATTTTCATGTCAGTAAATAAAATATTGTAATGCACAAAACCCTCTCATGTTTAGTTAAAATGCGATTATGTTTGATGCAAAATAATTTTTTTTATCGCATAGATTTTCAAAAAATTATATAATGCTAAATGATTGTTGAACTCTGCCGAAAACTATTATTTTCCCTAAGTCAGGAATAATTTTAGAGGATGATGGGAAAATTTAAGGAAACATTGCGATTACTAATTCAGAAGCAAACATACTTTTTAGCATTCTCATTTAATAGGATTAGCAATACTCAATACAAAATCATCTTTTCTATGGATAAGCACATGGTCTTAAACTATTCTACCCGTCTTTTAGAAAAATCAACTATTTAATGAAATCTTTCTTGTACTTCGTAATATTTACACACAGAAACAAATCCATTCAGCTTTTAGTTCAATGCAATGCTAGTTACAGAATACTTTTGTATAAGCACCTCCCAATCAAACACTGCCCAAAGATACGTCACAGGGCTTTCATTTCTACTTTAGAAAAGTGTACGTGAATGTTTTTGCTTTTTGTTTACATTCGAATGATAAAGTCGGTCGTTCGAAAAGATTACATCTCACTTCCAAAATCTATAATTGCGGAATTTAAATGTGACCGAATTCGAACGAAAAATTCTTGTTCCGTGTAAAGCAATTGTTGAGCATGTTACCGCACGCCTTGCGCTTTAGCTCTGCAAGTTGGTTTATTCGAAAAAGGATGGCCGAACGTGAAGAACTGACCGATACAGCTCTTCATCTTACGAATGCATAGCATTGAGTAAGATGGAGAAAGCGTAAATACGACTAACACAGACACAACAGTTTCATATTTCGTAGAACACATTTATTGTGTGTGTGGAAGAAGTGCGAACATCCCGTTTTCATTGAGCCCCTTTATTCGCGAACCCTCTGCAGATTATTCACTGGATGAAAAATACTCTTCTTCAGAAATCGGCTATCTGTCTTTCATTTACAAGCCGCAAGGTACCCGAGAATAAAGTTTCGACTCGAACTGGAGTCTCCCAATTCGGAAATGGATTTCAGCTGGATATATAAGATGATTGCCCTCTCGCCGATGTGATGCGGAATTTGGAGAGTGACTGTCGGTGAAGGTGTCATTTCATCATCAAATCAAGATTCAAAATAACGAATTCCGCCCCCACGCAGTCATTGTGCTACTTCAAAATGAAGCATTAACCCTTTGACTTGGATATAGGTTATCATGACAGATCCATTGTATGCTATCCAATGTCTATAGATATTTAGATATTTCGATTAAAGGGTTAATCCAACCAAATTAACACTAGATTTACCAGACCAGTCATTTTGACTGGTCGTGTAACTTCAATTCAAAATTCCTGCTACATTAAACATTTGCTTTCCAAAATGATGTTATGACTTTTGTAGCTATAAATAGAGAATACATTTTATGAACTTAATTTTACTTTATATATGTTAGAAACAAATATATTTTTTTGTTATAACTATTTATACCAGTACCAGTCAAAATGACTGGTGAATGTTTCTATGAAGGAATCATGAGACCGTGGAAATACAAATAGTGCCCATACGTCTTTTGTTCAATACTTTATCGTTATCGAGCCGATTTAGGTGATTACGGTGTCTTTAGGATTTTTTTACGAGTACTTAGTCCAAGTGATCTCCAAACGTAATCATTCATCTTTACCCATACAGGTAAGAAGGTAAGAAACATTTATGCGTATTTGAATATATTCAAAAATATATTCTTCGGCAAGTAGCCTGCCTGCATATCGTCAGCCCCTGAAAATGTCAAAACGAATAAAAGTTTCTACATATTTAGAAAATGCAACCAGCATACCTCAGGATTGTTCAGATGTGGAAAGTGAATTATATGATAGCGACGGTGAATTATTAGATACACAAATTGATCCACAAGGCAATGATGAAAACAGTGCTATTATACAAAAACACAACAGGAGAAAATATCTCACGGAAAGACTTTCTATTTCGATTAGCAGAAGAACTTGCTTCAGAATATCAGACTTCAAGGACTAAACCATACGAAGCTGATATACCAACTACAGGTGGCACGGTTTCTGTACGCAAATGGTGTCAAATAGGATACTGCAATAACAACAAGACTACAAATATTTGCAATAAATGCAAAAAAAGTCTATGCGGAAAGTGTACAAGTAACAAAATCTTCATATGTAGAAATTGTGAGCCTATAAAAAATCAAATGTTTTGTTATTTGAAGATGTCCATAAATCCATTTTTGTATAAAAATTAATATTTCTAAAACCTTTTCACCATTTTTTAAGAATGAATAAAGATTGGAAATCACTATGAGCATTTTTTCTTATACACCAGTCATATTGACTGGTTATGGTAGAAATAGATATATTTAAATGGCTGGTAAATCTAGTGTTAAACAAAAATCCTTCATATGTTTCCTTTCTCACGAATGTTCTATCTACTCATTCTCAGAGAACCAAAAACTGTCAGAATCATTGAGTGAAACAAAAGAGAAATAGCATCACATCGAACGCATCTTGATCACTTGTCACTTTCATTCACCTTGATTCAAGTCTCTTATTAAAACGAAAGTCTCCATTCTCGGGCTTCTGTGAGCGAAACAATGCTTTCACAGAAATCAGACTTGCTCACATTATCGCAACGTATCGATTCCGGTGAACATCAAATCAGGAAACTAAATCGAATTCCAACCCACATGCTCCGTGGGGACTTGTTTCTTCACGATAAATGTCACCCCCACCCCTTTCTCCAGGCTTCCGCAATTCTAAAAACACTCAAACAGAGACTTAATTTTCCAGCTTTCTGAAGAATTTTTGAACATTTTTTCCCCCATCAGCCAAGATAGGATGTTCTTAAATTGAATATTCGAATCCGAAATATTGCATATTATTCGAATTCTTAAGGGAATTGCAGGTCGTCAGTATTTTTTGAAATTGGATTCGGCGAGTGGCTTTGAATGTGAATGTCATTTCCATTATGCTATGCAACCCTGAACTTCTTCGCAATATTTGAATGAAACTGTTCGAATGCGGTACACTTCATACGCGAAGGATTTAAAAATTTGGCAATCAGATTTTAATTAATCTCCACGTTTTAGGTTCCCCTAAGACCGAATACCTGAATGTCGTTTTGTCTGTATACGTCTTTTTGTCCACATATACAATAATTTGGAAAAGAAGGACCTAGGCTGAGAAATTCGGCATGAGGTCTTTAAAAAGATTGTGATTTTTTAAATCAATTCTTTAGAATAATATGTCAACGGAAGCAGGATTTTTTGTCAATGTGCATGTGAAAAATATACAAGAAATTAGCGTAGGAAATTTGGTATGTAGTTTTTACACAAAAATTACAGATATCTGTGAAATTTTAAAAGAAAGGTATGTCTGTCTGTCACTTGATTCATAAATATAATACACAATAATTTGGTATATGATCTATGTATATATGAAATTTTGAGTACGACCTGGCAGAGGAAAGATTCCATATTCAGTTTTCTACTCTAAATGTTGAAACCTGATACAAATTTTGTCATACGTTAATAAATATCAGACAACTGAGAGAGACGTTTCCGTTGTTTTTATGTGTTTAGTATAAAATTTAGATTTTTTTAAGAGAATGGCCCGCAGAATTTTTTTTTCAACTTATTCAAAAACAATACTTTTATTACGAGTGCAGGTCAATTTAAAATGTAAGATAAATTGTTGGCGTCGAACGTCGATGAATGGAAGGAACCAAGGGTATCAAAGAAATGAAGAGATTGTGACGGTTAAAGTCACGCACATTTTAGCAAGTAAAATACATTTTTGCACATTTATGTTTTTAAATGGAATTCTTAACAAGAGAAAATTATACTCATAAAAATATCTTTAAAATGCTTGTTTCAATCATCGTTTTACATTTCAAACTTCTGGTCCGAAACATCACGACATGAGAATTTTCAGGCTTTATTAATTTAGCTCGAATGCCACATTAGCCGTGTGCGCAACGGTTTTGACATTACGCAAATTATAATCAGAATCTCACTTTTATTAGGTAAATAAAAGATAAAATTTCGTTTTTGGAAATAATTTCCAAAAAAAATCAATTGTCTTCATTATAAATTCACCACTTTTAGAGATGCCGTTTAAGAAATCAGAATTCGGTTTTCATCACACAATATTGAAGCATTGATCGATTTCTTTTTATTTCACTACAATAATCTAAGGTACTGTTGAAAATTTAATATAAAAATATTGATAAATTTATTGAAGAAAAAATTGCACAAAAATAAAGCTGGTTTCATCGAAGAACTAATGATTTGAAATAGGGAGAAAATATTTTTTATGTAATAACTTATTTTGAAGTTACTGCGAAATACTAACGCCTACATACCAATTTTACAGTCATAGATCCAAATTAAGGTTACAATCTATAAACAACATAAAGCACGCAATTTACGGATACGGCACGATCTTGTTCAAAGCACACGATCGTGCGCGATCTCATCGCACAATATTGTTTGATTCTGTAAAGTTAAATAAGAGAATGACATGAATGCAAATATCATGCGCAAGGTTAAATTATCAATAATTTAGTTCACTTTTAAAAAATTTACATACCGTAGCATTGCAAAGCTCAGAGAAGTATCTGAATTTGGACCAGTCTTGGAATGTTACTAAACAACAAATTACTTTTTGTTATTTAAAATAGTAATTTGTTACAGTATTATGTAAGAGTATTGACAGTATTATTTCTTCCTTACGTCAAAGAAACGTTTAATAAAGTTGAAGCGACCGTTAATAGATTGCAAGACTACTGATACTGAGAATTATTATGATCTTACACATCTAGTTATGAATTTCTTTTTATTAAGATATGATTTAAGTAACTTAGTGAGAAAGCAATTTTAAAAAGTGACTTATGTTCAATTAAATTAGCATTATGTGTGTAAAGCAATTTAGAATTCATCATTTATCAAGTTTCAAAGATGAAAAACAATTTAAAACAATGGTTATTTTTCTCAAATCCAAGTCTGATTTTTTTTTATAGTTTCATTTTACAGGAATATTTTAAAGAATCACATAGTCAGTCTGAATAAGTAAAAATTTGAGTTCTTGCTGGAACGTCAGATGCAACATTTTTTTGACTACCGAAATGTTATCTTCAAAGCATCGAAACTGCTGGGTAAACAGTTCATCGCGAATTTGAACATATCTGCATTTACAGATGTCTAAACTCTTTAACATAGTGGTAAATTATACTTTTATCTATTGAAACAAGGAGATCTCTCCTGAAATTCGTCTTATTTCTGATTGCAAGATTTTCATTATCGATTTTCTGAACTCCGCGAAACTTAGGGGCACGTCAACCTTGGATATTTCAAGATAGATCATAAATCTAGACAAAGATAATTTCAGATTTTTTTTTAAAAAAATCCTTTTACATTTAAATAGTTATGACTTTATAAATAGTAGATCTTAGCGCTCGCGTTTCATTTACATTTTTACAAAAGCTGGCAACTTGATTTTTATGTTAAAATACATCGTCTTAACCCTCTGGCTACGTAATTCTTTAAAATCACTATTTAGATGCGATGTTTGCTAATAAGTTCAAATATTTTTCAAATATAGTGAATAAAAATCTGTAATCGTAAAAATAAACACTCTTAACTGCGAAAAACGTGGGATGCAACAGAAAATGGATTCATTGCCAACCCGAGGAAATCGCGGAATACGCAGCTGAAGGATTCATTTGGTATGGGAGCTTTTTCACAGCGTTTTGGCATTAACTAATGCGCATAATCAAGAGTTTACTGTATTTATAGAAGCCGCAATAGTAAGATCTTGGTTTCAGGACTAAAGGGTTGCTGGTTTAAACCCGATTCCACTCTCCTGCCGTGATGTGGGCCTGCTGCAAATATAGCATAATGTCGATGAAGGCGAACGCTCCTCGCTATTGTCCTACAACACTTTTCGAGAGGAGGTTGCAATTCAGAAATAATCCTCGCCAGTTTCTCGTTGTCTTCACACCCAGAACTATTATATAACAGACAACTACTATATAAACTCAATTATGATATTCTGGAAATACCGTTTCATTTGCAAG
Organism: Argiope aurantia; assembly: GCA_026543865.1. Classification (NCBI taxonomy): domain Eukaryota; kingdom Metazoa; phylum Arthropoda; class Arachnida; order Araneae; family Araneidae; genus Argiope; species Argiope aurantia. The sequence goes on along the minus strand of JAPMOR010042039.1, from coordinate 255,903 downwards.
TTTGAAATAAACTGTTACTCCAGGAACACGTAGATAAAAATAAACTGCCTAAAATTAAACCAAATAACGAACTGAAATATTTCAAAATCCTCCAGACATGAGTGGTTGCTTAGCCTTGAAGACATCCGAGCCACTCGCCGATCGGATATTCACTTTCCCCGGATGAAAAAGAAACCTTTTATCTGGCAACGACTGTACCCATGCTTCATCAGCATTTCTTAAAATCTCATTCCAACTCAAACAAACTCAGTGCCAAACAGAGTGTAACATCATCCCTCTGTCAATAGGCGAGTGCTTCTGGAGGAGGCATCGATTATCTGACAAGGGAGCGAAAGCGAGTCATCAGTTTGGAAGAAGTCTTGTCGCCAAAAGAATGGATACGCACATCGAATAAATAATTCATTAGCAATTAATAGAATCCCGCCAATTGTCATTACTTAAATTAATAAAGACAAATAAATAGACTCGTTAGTTGTCGGAATATTCAGGATTCTTATGAATCAATGCAGTAGGTTCTAGCACAACGCGAATGGTGGCTTCTCATGCAGCGCGATCAATAATCCCATATTACATATGAGACAAATCTTTGTGAGTTTGATTTTTTCCCCTCCGTACAGGTCGTCGTATGACTATATGAAAATCGTGTCACCTTATCGTCACAATCGCGTTATATGTGTCATATAATACGATTTACCAAGGAAAGCGAGGGGGAAAGCAATGACAATATGCTTTTATTACAAGCATGAAACAATTCAAGTCAAATAAAAAAGATTTTTTGAATTATTTTTATTATTTCCATCATTATTATTTAATGTATTTTTAATGAAGGAAGCTATTAAGAGCTGATCATAAAAGATGCAGGCTTTTTTAATATTCTAAGAAAATTTTTAGTATCACGCTTTTTTTTTTTAGTCATTGGTCACGTGGAATATCAAAAGTGGTTGCTAATTCATTTTGCAAAGATACTGAAAAGATGGTTAAGTGAATGTGTTTAGATAGCCCAAAAATTAATTTTCCAATTTTTATTTGAATTTTATTTTTGAAAGTTTGATTATTTAAAACTTTTTGTTAAGTATGTTAAAATATATTAAAAAGGTTATATTAAAAGGTTTGTTAAGTATATTAAAAAAGTATGTTAAAATACTTTTTTAAGCATTTTAACATGCTTCAAACTATCATCCCATGGATGAAATTAGTTCGAGAAACTTGTAAGCTAAGCTAGAATGCTAGCTTGTTCTAGCTAAGCACAACTTGAGACTTTATAAAATGAGGAATTTAATCACACATCTCGTTATAAACAGTAGGAAAACTTCTAGAACTTATAAAATATACAGTTACAGTTAAGAAGAATGACTGCAATTAATAATAATCTGAATAAATAATTTAGAAGACAGAAGCGAAATAAAGACAAACCTTTATAGATGTCTATATTATATCTGGAAAAATGCGAAATTTACCGTAAGATAATCTATTTACACTGGTTCAGAATGAACAGTGTAAATAGTACTTACTCGATTCTGCATTTCACTTTCGATTAGTCGCCTTTTACGACCAGTTGATTTGCCGGGATTAATAATTGTTAAAATTTTCAATTATTGATAATGTAGCAACATAACATAAATAGCAAGAATTATTTCATGTAAGTTGAAGGCTTCTTTGACAAAGCCTCTTTTAATAATTAAATTTTGATATACACGATAGAAACTCATACTATTTTTACCGTTCTATTTACTGTGTTACGCATCTTTCTAATTTTCAATCATCTTATCAAAAATGCTTACTTTAAATTGAAACCGGAGTGATAAAACTTCAACCAATACAATAACTTTCTTGCTGACATTTTAAACATATTCTATAAGAAATATAAAGATATAAATTAAATCGATAAGCATAGACATTTTAAGCATACAACAGAATATGTTTCATAGTTTGATTTGTATCTCAGAGGATTATTTCAGGGCCGCAGTGGCCTGGTGGTAAAGTCTCGGCCTCGGAACGGGAGGGTTTTAAGTTCATGACCCAATGCCACTGAAGAACTGTCGGGTCTGGTAGGCGTTAAAACCGCCCGGGCCAAACGTCCTGCCACTGGTGTGGAGAGGGGGGTGCAGGCTCAGGTGTCGTCCTCGTCATCTGACCGGGGTTCAAAGTTACGAGGTACGTCCCAAAATATCCCTAATTTTTCTTTCAAATGGAACCTTAATATAACAAAACAAAACTAAACTCAGAGGATTATTCAATGAAAATTTCTCTGGTTCAACAGAAATTTTTCAAGCTGTGATTTTGTGCGTCCAATTATGTTATACATGAAAGAGCAAATGTTTTAAAAAACAAACGCTCTTCAAAAGTTTTTGTCTTTCCTTATTCGGGAAGGTAACTCATACAGTACAAAAAAAGATTTCAAAAAAACATAATTTGAGCAGATATCTACTCAACATATTAAAGTAAACCGTATTTTCACAATTCCTTCGTCAAGAATAGAAGAAATCAAGGATGAAATCACAGCAGCAGTGACATTAAAGCATAGGGCGGTATGCTTCGAAAGTTCTTCGGAACAGATGCATTAATGGGTTTATGCTACTTATTTAAAGCTTTTGTTAAAACGACGAGGATGTAATGCTACGCCCAGAGCGCGATTTGTATTAACTAAACCCCTAATAGCGACGGGAGAGATTTTCCGGGGACCAGTTATCCTCATTACACCTCTGAATATTTGAGGTAACAATGAAAAGAGTTAATAATGAAATAGATATATGTTTAAAATTTTATTAAAAGTTGAAAAAAAATTGCAAGACAAAAAACAAATAATAAAATCGAAATGATAATATTTTGAACATTAATGCAGAGTAAATTTCATTTTTGCATTTAATAATTTCAGACATTATTATAAAAATTGAAGTTTTGAGCAACTTATAATTAATTAAAATTCAAAAAATTTTCTCTATATTTCTATACATATAATAAAGCTCAATGTGTGTGTTGGCGCTGTACAAGCCAGACCATTCAACCTACAGCTACCAAATTTGGCACGTGTATACCTTGGAGGCCGGGAATGTGCACCTGGGGGTTATTTTTTCGAATTTTTAATTACAATTCTATTTATTTAAAAATTAAGCGAAATTTTGGCGTGTTTCTGCTATAACTTCCGAAAATGTTACCGCACAAAAAAAGATTTTTACATCAAGTTAAAAGTCAAAAATTTATCTTTTAAATGATATCAATGTTTTAACCTTAAATTTAAATTTCTATTTTTAATGTATTTTTAAATAAATATTTTAACTATATTTTTCAACAATTTTTTTCGTACAAAATAAAAATAAAATTTAAGCTGCACGAGCACGTTTCGCATTCATGGGAAAAAATTAGATTTTTTTCAAAGTGTTGCCATCACATTGATTAAAGCTCCAATTAAAAATAAATTAAATCTTTTTGGAAATGAAATCTGCAAAAATGTAATTTTCGGCACGTGTCTGTAGGAAATGAAACAAATAAGAAGCATTATTTTTTTCTAAAAAATAAATTCAAGAAAAATTATTTTATGATCTTTTACACTCTCTATATTATTAATCCAATAAATCAGTTTTATTTTAAGGCAAGTTTTGTTTAATATGAACAGGATATCCATTCAAATCAGGGCCACACAGCTAATTTGCAAAACTTTAGTAAGACACAGATCTGCTAAAATGGTCTAAATGGAAAATGATTATATTTTATGTAACTTGATTCAATAAATGCCCTAATAAATAACGAATTTTTGATTTTACATAAAGCTTCTGCTGTGGAAATCACGATTAACAAAATGTTTTTGAAACACTAATATTTTAAATAAAAAGAGTTAATTTCCAATCAATTAAATCAATCACTTAAACTGACTGATTTATGAAAATTTAAATATCACTATTCAATAAAAAAAATGGATAATTTTAGATTTTCCATCGATCGTTTCAAAGAAAATACGTCAATCAACGCGCAGGTTTCTCAAGATTAATTGGCCTAAGATTATGAAAATGTTGAGTTTTTCTAAATTTTTAACATTCAAAACTTTATAAATAAGTCTTAGTTGATCATGGAAAATAGAAACATTCATTCATTTATTTAAAATTTTGTGTGTCCAGAATATTTCTCAGAATATGATACCTTACTGCATTAAATTTAGACTTCATAATTTTTGAAATATATTTATAGGCCGGGACAAAATATTATTATTGATTCCATTTCAATCCTTTTGAAAGCAAAACTAAAAACTAAATTTTATGCTGAATCTGAGAAATTTTTGTTGAATTATTCTTTGAGATATTACATAAATTATGAAAAATATTTTGTAGTTCACATAAGACTTAAATACCGAGCGATTCTGTTTCCAATACTCATATTCAATAATAACAATAAGAAACAAATAACAATAAAGATGATAAATAAAATAAAACGCTTGATTTTATTATAAAATATCTTTATATTAATTGCAATTTCATCATTTCCACTTTAAATTAAAGTTGAAGTTTTATTGGAAATGACAACACATTAGCAAAATATATATAGTAAATTAAACGAAACGATCTAAACAAAAGTATAAGTTTGGTATGACTACCAAAATTTAAAGATTAAAAATGTTTTGTTTGAGAATCTATTAAGAGACCAGTTACTTAAAATATTTAATTGAAAATTGTAGCGAGCGATAATACTGGCGAACCGGCTGGTCGCCAAAGGCGGCTAGTACTATTATAAGTCTAATTAATGTCCAAAAATATTAATTAGACTTAAAAGTGAAGAATAAATATAAATGACTATTATATCAATCGTCTTTCAAAAGCTATTTGTTATGTTCAGAAAATTCAATCGAAAATTTCTATTTCGTTAAATCATTTATGTCCCAAATTATTCATATCAAAATAAAATTAAGAACTTTTTTCAAACAACTTCCATATTGGAAATTTTGTTTAATTATTATGACAAGGCGGGAGCCGGAAGCAGTCAATTTCTTGAAATAATGTAATGTGGTGTGATTGCATACGTTCTTCATCATTATTAAAATCTAAATTGAAATGTAAATTCAGAATGGGCCCTCAAACGAGAAGTTCGATTGAAAGATCTAGTAATTTTTTTTCTGCTTATAAAAAAATAGTTAAGAATATTTTTTCGTACATTTTTATTTAACGCTTATTGTTTCATGTTTGCTAGGTTATCATCGGCTTTTCATTCGACATGCTAGAGTACTGAAATTTTGCACACATCTGTGCTTTCGATTATAATAATACATTGAGTTAATAATTGCAGAATTTGATTAGCAGTTAATTGATTCTTAAAATTAAATTTTGATTCTATACTCATGCTGCCACCTGGAGGTGAATTTAAAAAAATAACGATTTGCAGCTTCCATTAAATTTATTCAAAGCTAAAAAATAGGAAGCAGTTCAAATAAAAAGAATTAATGGAATAATAAAAGTACTTTTAAAGACTGTTTTTATTAAGTTTATTTAAACTGGATATAATTATTCTCCGGAAAATGCTGAGATAAATGCTCCAAGAGCCAACATCTCAGCAGTTAAGTGGAGATCCACCTCAGGGTCGATGAGAAAATGCCCTCTCAATGAGCGTGACAGCTCCTTCCATAAAAATCGCCGTTCCACCTTTAAGTAATTATGAAATCTTTTGGTGTCCGACGAGGCTTGGAAACTCGCCGCGAGGGAAATGAAACTTAGTGCGAGTTATCTTTAAAAAGTTCTAGAATGTTCGATTAAGTCGGTACCGTATTTACCCAAAATCGCCCGGCGCTCGAGCTAAAATTGCTTTTCATTGCCAAAGAGGAAAGCAAGCAGTCCGAAATGAAGTCTTCGTCAGTCAATATAAACTTTTACGCACAATAATGAGAATGAGCGCATGAGGATTTTCACGAAAAGGCAGCAACCCAAAAAATAAAAGTAATCTTTTTATTAATGCCGTGTTTTTATTAATGCACTGAAAAGTAGAAAATATATTCCTGTAAAAAAAAATATTCAGCCGTAAAAGTATCAGCCTCCGATAAAAATGATCTGAATAAATTTGAACTTTTCTCGTATTGATAAAGTAAATAAAGTCAGTATTTTTTTATTTATAATTATTATGACAAGGCGACAATTTATCAACTGAAAAATTCTTTTTTAATTTTTTATATTCTGAATATTTATGCAAATTAATATTCTATATCTATCACCAACAAAAAAGTTAGGATTTGTTGTAAAATGTTTCTAATATTTAATTTTTTCATTGTTTGACTTGTTTAAAGTTTTAAGAATTTTTTTTAATGTGTGCATGCTTTTACAAAATTTTGTTCCAAATACCATATAATGTACTATATAAAATTGGGTACTTTTAAAAACTACTACACACAGAAACTTCCATGCACAGCTCTACGAAACGTGTATTTCAGAATATTCATTAAAAAAGTGTTCACACTTTTACATTAATTGTTAAAAAATCGTAGTTTAAAAAAATAGTATGCGAACTAAAACACAAAGAAATGTCAATTTAAAATTTTTATCCCTCCGATAGCATTAAATAAAATCCATAGAATAATCTTTAACTTTTATGAAACGTGGATAAATTTATTTTAAGCTTCTTCCACAAAAAAATTGCAACAATTAAGGAAATTAAAATATTATACTATCATAACGAATGTATAAAAGAAAAAAAAATGAAATATTTTAAATCGTTATTTTGACAAAAAGTATATACATCACATAATCGATTTCATACACATTTCTATAACTAATATGGATTCACAATATTTATTTTCAGTTTAATTTCCATGACTTCAAAGGATTTAGAATGAACATTATTAATAAGCGTTTCAATGTATAGTTCAAATTTTCATTATTTTTAAGAATATTTCATGTGTCAGAATCGGAGAATTTTATTCATAAATGTATTTAAATCAATACTTTGAAAAATTTCAAAAATACTTATGTCTTGAAATTCAATAGTTTTTTTCTAGCTGAGGAACATTACTTACTCTTGTTTCGCGCATTAAAATTGTGAAATAGATGAAAAATACAGGCACAGTTCTGGAATTTTTCAGGCGTATTTGGAATCATTCAAACTATTATATGAGTCACTAAAATCGATATTTTGATAAATTTTATGGTACAGTCCATCATAAAAGCATCCGGGCACTGTTCGTTATTTAAACACTGGTCCTTTCAGGCGACCAGCTGATTCGCCATGAATATTAGTTATGTATCTTTTTCAGATCAATCCTTAAGATATCGCTACATTCCCATAATTCCACAAAATTGTTTGATACGAAAATCTTATTACTTTAAATGCCTTACTTTAATCATATTTACTGTGTGTACGAATCTTTCTGTTGTTGTTGTTTCTAATGGCACTTGCCATGGACAAACTCGCTGACGAAATCAGCGATTTTAAGCCAAGGGAGCGTCTCTTGTTTTAGTAGCGCCAACTAGGGCCAAGAGTACGTCTTAGCTACTCACGCATCACATTCGCTTGCACAACCCCTTTTTACAGGGGGGCACATTCATATATCTCACAGATAGAATAGATGAACAATCCTGCCCGAGCCGGGACTCGAACCCAGGACGCCCAGATCACGGGGGAGAAGCGATACCCCTATGCCAGGTCGCCGACCATAAATCTTTCTAATGGAGATAATCTCATAACATCATAGGGTTATTTAAAACGCAAATATCCGATTCTTTTATCTCCTAAATTTTGTGATATTGTAATTTTACTTTTTTTTATCTGTCTTTTAAGCTAAGCACACACAGATATATTTGATGAAAAAATGGAAACAGTTCGAATTTCAGGGTAAAAATTTTATCTATTGTTAGAAATTGGGCAATAAAGATTTTCTTAATTACCAAAATTTATCAGAAATTCCAATGCTTGTTAAGCTAATATCATTAAAAAACTTTAATATTATTTTATATTATTTTTTGTAATATTCATTTTTACGCAGTTTTAGTTTTGGAAACTATTGCGGCGAAATGCTAAATGCAAATAATTTTTAATGAATAAAAATTTCGAAAATCTACTCCGAAGTACGCATCTCCTCCTCGAATATATATCTGCTCCAAATTTAGTAGCTGCCCATTCAAACGTTCCAGCCAGTAGAACACCAACACACACACGCGCACTCATCTTTGTACTGACCGCTTCTGGCGATCTGTTGGTTCCCTAAGATTAAGGGTTGCTAAACATTTCAATGGTTTCCTCAGCTAAATGTTTTTTAACTTCAAATTTTGGTGGGCATATAACTTACATTATTTCAAAAGGCTTACACAGTTCGGCTCATTGGAGTTTGCATTTCCTTAATTTTCAGCCTAAATCTGTATACATTAAATTATATCACGCTGTACCGCCCTGCCGCTCATTTAACAGCAAGTCGCTCTGAAGCCGAATTTGTTGGAACCTCTTCAGTCTTACTGGGAGTTAAACTGAAGGGAGAGATGGGTGTCGGCGGAATAAAAAAGAGGGGGGGGAGAGAGACTTTGGTTTTGTTATATGTGTCAGGGCCGGATCCTGAACTCTTGATATTTAGCGTTTGTAAGTTAGTTTGGCTTTGAAAACCCCGGAGGATTTTGAACTGTTTCTCATTTATGTTTAATGTTAATTGTTGTCTATATCTGTGAATAAATGTCTTGTTTTCCTTCTCAAGACATTACAACACGAAAGCAGTTTTTTTAAACAGGAGCAGGTTAAAATGTTTCCACCATTGTCTGATTCAGAACTTAACCTCAATTTTAGGCACAACAAAATATCAAAAATTTATTTAAAATCTGAAAATTGAAACATGCCATATACTGAAATCAACTGAACATATAAAAATAAATCTTCATATCTTAATCATAACATTGGGGGGAAAAAAAGCTAGGATGAAATAATAGTAGCAATAGTGTGAACTGTGAATTTAACTTCAACAATGAAATATAACACTGTAAAATACGCTTAAAATATTTTTCAAAAATTAATTAAAAATCAAAAACATCACGTGGCAAAAAATTTGGCATCATTGGAAAAAAAAAATATTTTAATTTTATAATGTTGCGAAAATCATTTTTCTACTGTAATATCTTTGGAAGTTATTGCAAAAAAATATTAACATTTCACTTTAATTTTTAACTAATTAAAAGTTTTTTGAAACCTCGCTCTGAGGTGCGCATTATAGTCCTCCAAAATACGAGAGTGTCATGTTTGGAGCTCTAGGTGAAACGGTGTGTCTTGTTGAGTGCCAACACACACTTTCATCTTTATCTGTACTAATAATGAAGATGAGTGCACGCGCGCGTTTGTGTATTTTCTGCGATAATACTACTGGACGAAAATAAATTTTACAATGTTTTAAATATTAAAAAAATATCTTTTTAATGATAACAATTTCATAAACGTGGAAATTTTTGCTGAATTTTAGCAACTTTTAAAAATTAAATTTTTTTACCTAACTTCTGACAATAGATTACGTTGCTACCTTGAAATTCCAACCCTTGTCATTGTTCCATAAAATATATAATAATGTAATTTTTCCGATTTTTGAAAGCTAAAGCAGAAATATTCTGTTTAATATCTTTGTCTGTGTAGTTTACAAGACCGATAAAAAAAATTAAGTTGCAATATCGTTGAATTTAGAAGATAGATAAATCGGATATTTACGGGTTTAATGGCCCTTTGATGTTATGGTACTGCCTCTTTTGAAAGATTTATGTGTACAAAATGGGTCGGAATCATGGGTATGAAGTTATATCTAAGCAATTTATCTGCAAATAGATATAAGCAATATTCCTGATGAACCAGCAAAGTCATTTGAGGCCCCAGAAACTAAAGAAGAAGATTTTTAATTGATATTTATCTTGTTCACGAGAGGAATAAAAAATTAAAGTTTCAATATATCGATATTTTTAAGATAGATAGAACGCCCATTTACTTTTTTAATAGCGCCATAATAACTAAAGCAACACGTTTTCACGATATCATGGATAAGAAGTTATATCTAAATGATTTATCTAAAATTAAAAACAATCAATATTCCGACTGAACCAGCTGGTCGCCAAAAAGCAACTAGTTATTCCTAAATATGGACGAATTATTGCACAGTAAAATTGTAAATGTGTACTGCTGTTAAACTAATATGTTCTTTATAAGTGTATAAAATATTTTTTTAATGCTTAGATTTACTCAAACTCAATTCTTTTCAAATAGCAACACTCACTCTCGAATACATATCCATGCTCTCCAGATTAAAACAGCTCGAACCCGCTTTATATTATTTCATTCTGATTAAGCGAATGATGAGTTATAAATAATAGATATTGTTGCGAAAAAAAAATTAATTCCACTGAATTCGAACCGGTTCGTCTATAGTGGATGTATAACGGCATAGTCAGTCGGCCTCAATAACAAATAATGTCGTTTATTGACACGAATACACAGACGACAAAGCACAGCCGAGACGTACACAAGCTATATATAGCAGCGCTTACAGAAAATAGCACTCCCCAAGTAGTAAACAACCACAACAGCTCACAAAGCGTCCAGATAGAACTCAGCAGAAAGAGAGAATCTATGTAGCTATTCACCAGGGTCCCTCCAAACGCCTGCTTTCTCTTCGCCAACTGCCGACTTACTACTAAACGGCTAGCTATACAACACACGACTCGATGCAGCTTCAACACTTGTCTCCAAGACTCTGCTCACGGCTCAATCCACCAATCACTTAATCTTCAGTCAATAATTGCGCTTTACTGGATTGATTCAACAAATTCGTCGCTGCCTCAATATACGAATGACTTGGGCTTAAGCTGCTGACCTTTTATAGCTTCCGGAGCAGAACACAGAAGTTTCTCGAACAATCAAGCATGACTCGTCTCCTAGTGGTGCTATCGCTAAAATTCCTGAATATTCCAGAATCATTCCTTTTGCTGCCAAAGTCGTTCAATTCGTCTCCCAATCGTCAACAGATCACCAAGCCCGGGATTATTGATCCGGCATCCGATAGAGCTGATCGTAAATCGGTATTTCCTACGCTGGAACTAACTGTGCTGGAAAGCGACATGACAGATTTTTAACAATATTTTCTATTCCTAATATTAAATGAGAACTTTCATTTGTTCAGTATAATTCAAGATATAATAACTCTTTTATAATATTTCTTATTTTATATTGGAATATTTATTTAAAAAGATAAAAGTTCTGAATTATTATAATCATTGTTATATATTTGATATTTTTGCATCCGTTTTTAAATTTTAAGTTAAAAATTTTTAATAGAAACTCACAAAAATTTTAATCATTTTTCGTCTGATGGCTCTTTATATACGTAGCAAAAACTTAAAAGTATTTCGGACAGTATGATTTTCGCTTTCTTCGGGTGGACATCACAATTTAACAAAAGATTCTTTGCACGAATAAAAAAAATTCTAAAAGTGATTCGGCAAGCGTAGTGTGTCCTTCAACCTTGTTTCAGGTTAAAAATATATTTTTTTTTCTTTCTGACATAAACGGAGAGGTGAGGTAGGAAATCCGATGTATGTAACAGATTCTCCTCCCTTGTATTCCAAGAGAAATTTCGTTTGTGATAAATGGCATCAAAACACCGTCGCAGAAATTATTGACGAGATTAATCAGAAAGGCATAAAAATAAAATTCTGTATTGAATACAAAATTATGTAGTATTAAAAGGATAAAAGGTCAAAGCATTACTGAGTGATGGGAAAAGGTAACTTCTCGTGTGAATCTCACTATACTGCCTCATTTTGAAAAATAAAACAAAAATATTTCAGGGAGTTAGTTTTCTATCCGGTAAAAATAAATGAAACAGGAAAATAAATCCCTTAAAAATAATTCAAAGTATCGTTTCGGGAAAACCTGAACATGCACATCAACAGCATGATTTTTTGGAGGGATGGGAGTTAATTATAAAGGAATGATTCGGGAAACAGATAACAGACTTTTATTTTTCAGCAGATCGGTAAATTTTAATTTAAGTTTATTTTATTAATGTTAATAGCTCAACTTATCCAGAATTTTTGATTACCTTAAACAATAGGCCTTGAGTAGGACTGTTACTTGTAAATTATGTGAATTTAAATTCATTTGTTATTTATTTCCAAATAAATATGCAATTAAAGCCATGCGTTCTTATTCAGTCATGTTTCATCGCTCCCAATTGTAAACCTTAAAAAATGCAGGGATTCTTGATCCTTGCAAAGATATCGTATGAATCATTGAAATGAGAGGTCTTAATCGAATGATCCGGGTGCTACTTTTGTCCTAAGATATTTTTCATGTACATCCCTGGCTACTTTAACTTAATTTATCTAAAATTTTACATCTGGAGATTGCTCAGTATTCAGAATCCTTGAAGAAGCGAAACATTTGCTTGCTTGAAATGATATTATCTGAAGATATTAAAATATTGTACTGTCATCGGAAATACACAACTGTACAAAATTTCAGAACTCTAGTAGAGTAGCAGGTAAATGAAAAATCAATTTAAAAATTCCGCCTTTACCAACATATCAACTGAATTAAAGCATATAAAACATCGAAAAAAAAAACTTTTTAAAACATGCTAAAGTTTTTCTACAACAATGTTCATAATTCAGTACCGATTGCCGTTACCTTTCAACTAGAGTTTTTTCCCCGTTCTAAAACCATTTGGGAAAAAAAATCTATTACAGAATTTCGTTAACTAATGTTTGAAACAGATTTCTAAAAAATTAAATGTGCACTGAAAATTGCTTACTATCTGAGATAAAGATAGGAAAGGCGACGTTCAAGAAATGTTTTCATAAATGCTTTTTAAACAGAACATTCACTGCAAACAAAAATAATTTAGCATTTATCATATTTTGTTTGCTATGTAGGAAATGGATATTTATCTTCATAATGAACAGTGGAAGCCACAGATTTCTTTAAGTTTGATAAAGAATATTATTCATACTGATGACTAAATAATAAAAATATTTTTTCGGACTCACTTTCATTAGCTTTCTACAAAGAAGAATTTTTTCATTTGGATTATTGCTTATTATTCAGGTTTTAATATCTAATTCATTGTTAATTTTATAGAGGTTAATTTTATTTCCCAAAATCATATTCAGGCAGTGTCATTGTTAAATTTAATTTAAAAAGCTACTTCAAAAACATGAAATAAATTCAAGTTAAAGGATAAAAGAGTTCATTATACCACCAAGTAGAATTTACCGACAGTTTGAACAATGATATCTTATTAAACTTTTCAATTGAATTAATGATCTTTGATTATAATGAATTGAATTCCTAATGACAACCATTAAAAGAATTTTAGATGTTGTTTTCATAATTGAAAAGGATGTTTTGCAGTTAATGCTGACATCCCCATTAAATAAAAAATCACGTTTTAAAATCATTTTATTTGTTTGTTTCGAATTGATAAATTTTGAACAATTCTTTAAAATTATTAACAAATTATGAAAGAAAATTGGCCTTCTTTTTTAAAAAAAATTAGGCTTTTTTTTTTACAGAGAAGCCACGACTTTTAAATTCGTTTCGTTCAAATAATATTCTCTTTTTAAAGAAAAATAATGTCCCAAATCATAAAAAAAAATTTTATATTATAAAATTTGCTGTAAAAAAGATCTTTTTTTACATTTATATTTAAAGTATTCAACATATTTTAAAAAATTACTTACATTTTTAGAAGTTTACAGATTCGTAAAAATGTGGTTAAGAATCTGTAATATTACTTCACTGCAATATTTATATCATTCCCGAAAGGAAAGATTTACAGAGACTCTTAATGATGTCAGGTCACTGAACAAATGAAGTAAAATGAAGAATGAGTAGCAATAAAGTGAAGAATAGCTAATGAAAAGGAAGAGTCGTAACAAAAATGAAGAAGAATACACCTTATGATAGAATGATAATGAAGAAGAATACACCATATCAAAATATGAAGCAGAGATTTCGAGATCCTTCCTTAAAATTCTATAACCTATTGAGAAATACAGAAAGATGAAGCAATAATATTCTCTTCGGAGTCTTAGGTAATCTTAAGGTAACCGGAAACAAACGCTGAAAAATTCCTATATCTACGGGCCCTAAATGAGAAAAACTCGAAAATGCCTTCTTTTAACCGCGCTTGTTGAAATCGACCCCTTCGATTTCGACCACCAGAAGCGTTAATGGGTTGTATCTCCCAACAGGTAAACAGTAGAATGAAGTTGCTCTTCTGCGGTTTTGTCTTTTTAGGACATTGGAAACCTCTTGGGTTTGACTCCGAAAATGGACAAAGAGAGTATATTTCAACCCCCTTTGACTGATCCTTAATAAATAATGCACTTTATTACAGATCTTTTTGTTACTTACCTAATTCATATTTCTGATACCACCACTTGTTCTTGCGGATGCGGAGTGTTGTGTTTTTGATTACGTTTTTGCTTTTAAATTTCATCACACTATCCTCCATTTTTACAAAGCTTTGAAGTGAAATTAAAGATATATAATAATGTTATTGAAAAATCGGAGTTTAGTTTAGTTTAGTTATATTAACGTCCCGTTTGAAGCAACACTAGGGCTATTTTGGGACGGACCTCGTCATTTTGAACCGCGGTCAGATGACGAGGACGACACCTGAGCTGGCACCCCCTCTCCACACCACACCAGCGGGAGGACGTTTGGTTAGGACGGATTTAACGTGCAACAGACCCCCTTACACGACGGCTCTTCGGTGGAATCGGGTCTCGAACCTGAAACCCTCCGGTTCCGAAGCCGAGACCTTACCACCAGGCCACCGCGGCCCTTGAAAAATCGGAGAGTGACTACTTAGGTTAGGAAAGTGACTAATATGTTTCTAAACAAGTTGATGATCAAATTAAGAGGCTCGAAAATTAATTATAGGTTTAATTTTGAACAAACGTTCGTTTACTGAATGGTTAGTTATTCTGGATTGTTAAATGTATAATTAAAGCTTGTTGAGAATTTTTCTTTTTTCGTTTATTGAATTAGTTGTAAATTCATATTCGTAAATACTTCTTTCCGAATTTATACGCATACATTTATACGCAGAAAGAAGGTAAGAAAAGACTTTCCAAAATATCAAACAATTGAAAAAAAATCTTTACTTTCGATGTAAATATAAAGAAAATTAAAATATAGTAATTAATTATTATCATAGTTAATTACTATATTTTAATTTTCTTTACAAATACAGAGACTAAATTAAAAATACAATAAAACAATATTTAAATTTGAATTATAGAAAAAAAAATTGCTAAAATTTTAGAATTCATTTTGAGATTTAGATTTTACAAGCCATTTATCTCTGAAATCGGACGCAACGACAATAATTTATAAATCCAAACATTATTTTATTACAGATCAGACATATTAAATTCTTGGTCTTTGCTAAGACTTCATAATTTGTGTCAAAACAGAAAAAAAGTAATTGAACAATTGAAAATTAAATCAAAATGTGAATCTTAATTAGTGTTAATAAATGACGGCAGTTTCAGTTTCGGCTTCGAACAGAACGAACAAATTTTAAATTAATTTAAATTATTATTAATAGCTATAATTTTATTAATATAACCGTAAATGATACTAATAATTATTTTATCTATATGAATTTAATAAAAATTTAGACTCATGATAGAACGATAGATATCATAGCAATATAATGACATAACAATTGTACAAACAAACTTCAAAATAGATCAAATGATTGGTATTTAATGTGTTAGCAATATTTTTTTTACTGCCTGATTGATTCAATAAGTGACGGAATGAATGAAAAATCTTGTAGAAAACTATTATTTCGTAATAGTGAGAACACGAATTATCTAATTAAAGTCATGCAGAAGGAAAAACAGTTTTCTGTAGATTTAAGACAAAACAAGCTCGAAGTATAGACTCAGTGAATTTGTGAACCCTATTTTGCCCTAAAATTTGCAAGTTAAAAATTTAAAAGTGTATGGAATTCCATCAAATTTCTATTATATTTATCGGAATATATTAAATAATAAAAAAATAATTATAAAAATGAGAAGTAAATGTCGAATGCTTATGAATCAAAAGTTGCATTTCTGTTTTAAAAATCATGGATAAATTTACATTAAATTCTGTAACTTCTAGCTTCTCAGATAGCTATCTAACTTAGAACTGGTCCTCCCGCTGTTGTGGTGTGGTGTGGTGTGGAGAGGGGGGTGCCAGCTCAGGTGTCGTCCTCGTCATCTGAAAACGGCTCAAAATTACGAGGTCCGTCCCAAAATAGCCCTAGTGTTGCTTCAAACGGGACGTTTATATAACCAAACCAAATCAAACTAACTTAGAAATGACTCAAAATCCTAATCAAGGATCAGTGAAATTTTTTAAGAAGACGTTAAAAAGCTTACAGAATTTAAAAGATGAAAATCTGCAGCTACCGATTGTAAAATATGAGCATTTTGTAGCATCTAGGTTATAAATGACATGATTAGATATTGAATTTTGGTTTGATTTAAAGTTCTGTTTGGTGAAAAGAACGAATCCAAAACCTGTTTACTGGGGGGGGGGGGGGGGAATTTCCTACTTTTCTGTTTTATTTTA
The DNA here is from genome assembly GCA_026543865.1 of Argiope aurantia. NCBI lineage: Eukaryota > Metazoa > Arthropoda > Arachnida > Araneae > Araneidae > Argiope > Argiope aurantia. Next base: position 239,349 of record JAPMOR010042039.1, on the reverse strand, counting down.
TGTTATAGTAATAAATATTATGAACAAATTTGTTTATGAACAATTTGCTTATGAATATATTATGAACAAAGTTGCTTATAAGCAACATTTTGTATTTTTGCTAATTATTAGAATAAATTTTTAAGAACACGTAAATATATTACATGTATTCTACTTATTCCGCACGTGCATTTAAAAAAGTTTTTCTGACATTTTTCACCATTTGTAATTAAAAGGTCAAGAGATGTTGCAGCTTGAACCACCAAGACTTTCTCGCATGCACAGTGGTGTAGGGCTCGGGGTGGATGAGAAGAAAGGTGATTATAAATGTCATGAGGCAACTTTCAAAAGACACCACGGGGAAAAAATACATAAAGTCAACGATAATACCAAGCCCTTTAAGCCACTCATATTTTTTTGGGTAACAATGAAAATAATCATATTGCAAAACTAACGTCATTGTATGTATGCAAACCATATGTCACATTGTGTATATTGAGAGCAGTTTTGTCGTATATTGAGAAGAATCGGGTATTTTTGTGACTCTTCTCTTCGGTTCATTGGGTCCAAGTTTAAAATTTTAATGTCATATGGATACTGTTAATAATAAAATTTTGTAGATTTTTAAGCGTATTGTAAAACCCTATTATTAAATAATAAATTTCGACCTAAATTCTTTAGCAAGGCGTAACCGAAGTCATGACGTCATTTCCCTCTGACATCAGGAAAAAATCACGCACAGAGATTCAGAATTAATATACTTGGGATTATTATAAAAATATTACTCTGCTGTTTGTTAAGAAATAATGATTTTTAAAAACAATTTATTTATTATTAATTTGTTTACAGAATTCTTTGATTTCAACATTTAATTCCACGATATTTGTATACCTTTTGTAAACTTCATTCTTTACGCTTAAGAAAGCACGGTGAATGGAAAAGACCAACTTTTTAATTATGGCACAAAAAAAATCCTTTATTGCGGTGACGACAGATTGTCGAGCTCTTCCCTCCCAGTTGGCGCTGCGATCGATCTCCGATTTCACCCTCTTAATTACCCAAAGAGCTATCCTTCTGAATTTAATTTATCACTTAATTACCACCGGAGGCGGATCGGGGTCTAAAATTTCAGGATAGATTTTTTTCACTCCCATTCTCCTCCCCTTCCCTTCTGCACAATCTGTCATCCGATACACGATAATGTTGTCTTTACGGCCATAAGTAAAAGCATCTTGCAGGCATTTCAATCACGTGTTCAGGCACCTCGAAAGAAAACAACTGTTTCGGATATTCGCCGCCCACGCATCCATTTTGACCTTACGGAATAACATTGCTCACACCACTGCTTTTACTTCCTCGCCTATTGATAAATAAAGTATAATTTTAGATTTCGATGAATTCAAAATTTCAAAAATATATATATATAAATAATTGAAAAAGAAAAGAAACAGGAGGGGAAGAAAAGCGGGAAAAGGCATTTGGAAAAAAAAAATTCGAACTATTAATAGGCATTTTTTGAGATTTTTATTATTGTTGTAAACACCTCAATAATAGGATAAATAATGAACAAGCTCTAAGAAGTTTTGTTTAAAAAAATACTCATAATCTCAACTTTTATCATTTTGCATTTCTTATTTTATCTTACAAAAAATAATATTATTACAGATTTTTCAAAGTAATATTTGATTAAAATAGTTATAAATAAATATAGAAAGTCAGTCTCGTTTCTAACATCTTTTTCTCCAAGATTACTTCTTTTTTCGGAGACACTTAGACTAGAATTCCCGTAGCATAATTGCTGTCTCCGTTGCATGAGAAATCAGAGGCGTTCCAACATAAAAGCTCCCAGAACAAACAGCATCTCCTTATAACTTTTTTTAACTGTAGTTCGTATACTCTTTTCCATACAAACTTTATTCCGGGGGAATTATAAATTAAGGCTAAATAATCATATAATCTTATTATTTAGTTTGGAGCAGTATAATGTAACAAGCACTGTATAATACAACGTAATAGCTCTAACTCAAAAAAAAAGGCATAGCAACACAAATTACTAATAAACAACAGATTAATTAGCTAAATAATGAAGAATTATTTGAATCTATTTCATATTTGACCAAAATAATAAGTAGTCTTAATTAAATTGCATAATTTTTAGAAATTCATTTTGTTAAAAGTCCTTCCAAAAGTTATGCGTGCAGCAAAACATTCAGTTCAATTTTTTTATGCATCAAATTTAATTCCAACAGTAAAATATTGTGTGTATTTTTTTTTCGTTGTTGCTGGTATTTTTCTTATAAAAGTAAGATTCAATGTAGCAAAAATTAACTAAATTCAGTAACTAATAAGAAATTGATTGCAATTAATTTGCATCCACTACGTAGTTAATGCAATTAACTTAATGGATGAATCAAATGTAATTTCACATTAATATGTGCAATTCGTGCTTATAAATATTTACTTTATAATTTAAACATATTAGTGTACAATAAATCCGTATGCTTATGATTTTTTTTCTAATCTGCCCAGATTTTTAATTCTTTTTTTTTATTTCCATTATCAAATACTGGAAAAGATAATTAACGAACCATGCTTCGTGTAGAATTTACAAAAGAAATTCAAAGTCACATTCTCATAAAAATTTTAGTGTTATGGCACACTTTTAAAGATATTTACAACTTAAAATATATCAATTCAATACCAGAAATTCAACCTGCTTCTAACAGATTTTATAAATAAATCCCAAAACATAAATCTTTGATTTTAATTTTAAAAATTGAACAATACAGAATTAAGGAATGGGGAAACATTGTTCAAAATCTATTTTTAAAATAAATAACAATTTTTTTCGTTAAATTAGAGCATTCATTGATATTAAAAAATTTGAATATTGATTCTAAATTCATTCTACTTAAATATAGAACCAAGTATACCTGGGATACGTTTTCTCAGAAAACTTTGCGATGTGCTACTAAGTACATATATTTATAATGCGGCAGGCGATATCGCGGTTATTGAAAATATAAAACTTGATGATAGAATAATGATAAAAACACTGACTTTTTTATGTTAAATAATAAACAAAATGACTGAACTGAAATTAATTTATTAAAATTTCAACAATATTACTGCGACAATAAATAAAGACAACGAGATTAGAATGCTTTTTCAAAATCAAAAATAAGATTTTGACACTCACATTCAAAAATATGAAAATATTTCGTATATTTATGAAAAAGTATTATTTATGTTTTGGATTTCAATGATATTATGCAGCCGTAAAGAAATTGTTTGAATTAACATTCATTGTCAAATAATGTACAACAATGAAGCGATACATTAAAAGAATTTTAAGAACTTCCCAAACAAAATCAGTTATACAAGACAGTATCTTTAACAAAAAAGAAGCGTAATTCTAATGATTTTTTTAATGAAAGAATGCCCCCAAAAAAGAACTTGTCACTATTTCTCATTTCACGTTTTTGCGATTCGAATTGCGAACGGAAAAAATTCAATCCCACTCCAAAATGTGTTCAGAAAATATATGATAAATAATTAGTTATATCCATGGTATATTTCATCACAGTGAAATTTTTATTGCTTATCATTTCCATGCTTAACATTTTTATTTTTGCCAAGTTTATCTCCGGTTCTTTTTATTTACTTTAGTTACAGGATATTCTAAACTATTTTTTTTATGACTAATAGGAATGTTCAGTGAATAAAAATCTGTTCAAATAAATAAATATATATATATATAAACCGATGTTGCGTTGATACATTCTTTTTCCCACACTGCAGATAAGGAGACTATAATATCGAGTCTTATCAAATACTACTTCCATGACTCGCTTATGTCAGGCGATATACCTGGCATTGCTTATGAATTAAAAATATGTAAATTAAGTCGTTCGTATTTTGATTATCTATGTCAATGACAAAGTGTGAGCAGAATTCTTAAATATTTCATCGGAGAAGTTATCCGAATTTAGGAATTTTCGAAATTAACAGAATATACCGAGATATGAAAACGAAAGAAAAAAACCATTTTTATGTTTAAGAATAAATGAATAAAAATAAATAAATGAAAGCATACTTTTCACTTAAATACAGGCACTTTTTCCCTCCATTTTGCGTCCCCTGACAATAATGTTCAGGGCACTTCTTAGTCCCATCTTAGTGGAGCCACTCCAAGCAACAAAGAAGATGAAAGTCGATTTTTAGCCTTCTCGCACCCGCTACAGCAAACAAGAAAAGACGTCATGGTGAAAAGGAATGTTTGGTATAAGTGTCTATGTTGCTTAGATGGAAACATACATTTTCTTTCAGGAACCAACTCTATTCTCCAAGATTAAATTCGTTTCAAAACCCTACTTAACCGTATTTTTAAAAAAACGATGCTAAAAATAAAAGAATTTTTTTTTAGCATCGGAAAGAAACATTGAACCAAAAGGTTTTGGACCATAGTGTGGTTTTTCGGAGAAAATGCTCCAAGCATGAATGAAGCCAATAAAGTGCACACCCAGCCCCACCTTCAGCAACATTTATTAAAATTTCCAGATGAGAAAGAAATGTAGAAAGCAACAGGAAATCAATACAAAGAGATCTGAAATCTACACACAACAAAACCAAACAAATAAACTGAGAGGAAATGGAAGTAACCTTTCGAATCAACGTAGAAATTTAAAAATTAAAATGTCTAAGAAATAAAATAAATCAACAAAAATAAAAGTATGTGTGTGAGTATATGCCAGTCAAGTCTATCGCACTTAACCCATGAAAATTGGCACATACAGAGTCGTAATACACCTAAAAGCTTAAATTTTAAAATTTAATATAGATTTTTTTAATTTAATTTTTAATGTTGATTTGAACAATGTTTCGCACATTTTGGCGCGTAATATGATTTCTAATAATTGTAAAATAAACAGAGACTCATTTGCACTTTCGCACGAAACAAACAGTTGTCGTTCTAAGATTTATATTTAGTCCCTCTGATATAATTTACTAAATGTTGAGAAATGTTTAAGCATTAATTCTTTTTTGAGAAAAATCTTAAAAATAGAAACAAAAATTTCTATACCCCAAATTATAATTCAGTAATTTTCTCAAATTTTCTAAGATCAGTGTTCGAGCACTGCTCTCTTATTGAAAACAAGAACGACACCTTAAATCACTGATTTTTGTTCAATCGCTTTCCTAGTGGAATTAAAGTTTTTTTTCCGTTTATCCAGTTACTGAGAAAATAAAACTTTCCCCAGGAGAAGTTTCATTTCTCACTACTTTGTCAAGGTGCCGAATTAGGAAACCAAGAATCATGAAATTTTGCATAACGACGCTCATCCACTCAATGCCGCATCGAATTTGTTAATCGCCATTTGGCAAAAGCTCACAAGCTTTGGAGTTAAATAGTTTGAGCAAAATGAGTTGCAAAGATTCCATTAATAATCAATGCATTGTGACTTCATCAACAAATTGACAATTCAAATGAATTTAATTTCCATATCCTGCATTATAGCAATAAATGAAGCACAACACTTTGAAGAAACTTGTTTCAAACTAAGCAATCCTGCTTCATTTCACGTTTCTTTTTATAAATTAAAGTTTGCAAATTCGTTTAATTTACCGATTTGGCTAATTCGCGTGGTTTGACTCATAAGCTAACGCAAAGCTTAAACATTATTAATGAATTGCAACAAAGATAAGTTGCTGTAGCGCAACCGTTTAGTGAGGAGAAGCAAGCAGCATCCGGATAAAATCGCGATAAGTCATCATTTGATTCATGAAAATTACGTCACGGAATATCTTTGTGATATCGTTCGCAGTAAATCGTTAAATATGCCATTTGAATGGACACAGAATGCCTTTTCTAAAGAAATTACTTTTTCTGAAAACTTCATTCCAGTTTGTCAAACGTTACCGTGGTGATGATTAATTGGAAATATGTCAAATCGTAAAACTGTAAAAACGCGAGTTGGAGGAAGCAAAACTAAGACACCATAAATATCGCATGAAAAAGAATTCATTAAAAAGTGTCTATCATAAGAAAATTTCTCATAAAGGTGAACAGAAGGAACCTGCACATGGGTTCATTTCTAGGGCTACATTTCTAGATCAAATTTTCTCTTTCAAACTTGATTCATTCGTAAGATATTTAATTAAATAAATGTTTGGTATTTTTGCTCAAATTTTCTTATATATAACTATAAATTTATAAATTACATGTGTTGTTTTTTTTAAGTTAGTTCCTATTTATATCAGGGTCGCAAACTTTTACACTTTGGGTCGCCCATTCCCGAATTTTAGTGCTTTAGTAAAAGAATGTTTTAGGAAAGTCTTTTATTTCAAAATAATATGATTTAGGGTGTTATTAAGTTTTATAGGCTGGCACCACTGTCAGTGAGTTACAAAATTCGACAAGGATTCGGGACATTCAATTAGAAATAGAACTACCCAGTATGGCTTCCTATTTTATTTTTGGATGATAAGGGCTCTCTAAAAAATACATTAATTGGATATTTTATTTAAAAAGTGAACGCTTATCCCTGATAAAATCAGAGTATATTATTGCACAAAATTCATGTTACATCTCTTTAAAATCTAAAATTACAAAGACTTTAATTTTTTTTCTATACAATTTTTTTCACTCACTTTAATAAATTTTGGCAAAGTATTTTAAATATATTACACAACAATACTTTTCCCCGTTTTAATTACTGCATTTATAAGCTCGAAAATTATGATATTCATACATTAAAACACATTTTATCAAAAGAAAACATTCCTAAAATTTTAAAAAGGCAAAAAAAAGCACCTTTTTTTTTATCATGTCAATGCTTTTTTGCTAACATTCTTTCTGCAAACTAAGTAATTTAAAAAATAACACATATAGAATGCAACAGGTGCTTAATGCTTACACATGCAACTAAGCCAAAAGATTGCAGGTCAGATGAACCCATGTCTGAAATGTTATGCTGCGGTGTTTCAGGTTATAGAATCAAATCCTTTCTAAGATTTCTTTAGCTACTGTTGTTGTTTTTACTCGACTTTTCATCTTCATTTGTTTGATTACTGTAGGAATTTTGCTGTTGGATTCTTATTCACTTCCTAGTGGATTAAAGTTTTCAAATTTTGCACAACGCGCATTTTCGATGTCAGTATACTATTTCAATAATTGATAGTCAGTTAATTGATTCATTAATTTAAAATTTAATTCGGCATAAGTAAAGCCATGTGGTGACGAATTCAAGAAGACACTTTCAAGATTCCATGATGTTCAAAAAATAGAATCGAAGATTAAGAAGAATAAAATAATGTTTAAAAAGAATTCAACTTTTTATGGCACCAGAATAAAACATTTTTAATTATTTTAACTATCAAGCATATGATTGCTGAACCTATTGGAATCGATTTGTGTTCTTGACATGAAAGCAGAAATACAAGTGAGCATGATTCTCTAAACCTCACTAAAGGATGAGTTTCATGACATCCTCACCTCAGTCTGTTTATTGACCTTAGTGAGCCCCCGGAGGCATCGAGTGTCAGGCCGTGATGCCACGTTTTAATATGGCCTTCACGATGTTATTCTTCAATTCTCTCGCTCCGCAGGAGGTTGGCTTAATAATGTTTTCTGAATTCTGAGGATACGACTTGTGACCAATAGGATCAGAGAACCCTTTAGGCAATGTCACTTCCAGCTCTGCTTCCAAAACCAGATTTATTATTATTATTATTATTGATTTTAATACAATTTTTTATGAAATATTTTTTAAGTAAAAATGATTGCGTTATACTCAAAAACAAAACATTTAATCACTTTCAAGAATGTAATTTGAATTTAAAAAATAATTTTAATCCGAGTGGTTAAAAATGCATCGCTTTACTCAATCGAAATACTCTAATGTGTGGGCTCGTGCCGGAGGACCGCGCTCGCCTGACTTGAAGCGTCACAGTTGATAGGAATACCGATTCTCGCTATTTTGCTTCTCGAAACGAATAAAAGCAATTGTGTCAAAATAAAAATGCACATAAATGTTGAATTATTTCCTCGTTTTTCCTGATTCTTTCAAAAGAACTGGAGACATGATAAAGAGTGGCGAAGCATCTCAGAGAATGAAGCTTTTTGCAATTATTGATAGCGATGAGTTCCCTATAACTATTCATTATAAAATTTCTCAGATGCCCAACCTAAACACTTGGCGACCGCTATTCATTCTGATATTGATACACGAGACATTCGATCAGCTGCAACAATAAGAAGAAGAATTTGCCCTTAAAACTCAAGTTAAACCTCAAAACTAAGAGCACGGTTTAAAAAAACAATTTTGAAATCCTCAAAATTGCTGGACCTATTAATCAATTGAATGCTTTAACTATTTCATAATCTATCCCTAATGCTCACTGGCGGGCTGAGATAAAGTGATTGATAGGATCTCTGGCCTAATGAATGTTTTAAACACAAAGGAATTTGGGTAACTCGAAGACGACTGTGCCACCATAAAAGTTCAGGCTTAAAGAAGTGGGGAGGGGGGACTAGATCTAAAAATGAATACGCGAAAAAAATTGGAATTTAAAATGAAAACTAAAATTTATTTGTTGTATATATATATATATATATATATATATATATATATAATTTTATTCTTTTTGATATTAACTTTCTTATTTATGGCTAATATTTATAAGAACGACAAAATATACATTAACAAAAGTATAAACTAAAAAACAAAACGGAAGAATCAATAATATTTTTATTACAGTAACTTTTATGTCAAAGTTACAAATTCCAAAGTCACAAAATTGAGCACACACCTTATAAAATATGCGACTTGACTATCACTATTTATTTTCAAATTAATAAGTAAAATAATTTTGTTACTTTAATTGGCAATCAATGATTTCTAAGAGAAAACGAACGTTTTGATTATCATAATGAGCTCCAAAAATTGAACCGAATGTTGAAATTCGGAAACTTGTTATTCGATTGTCTGAAGATGGTAAATCTCTACGAAGAATTGCAAAGGAAATTCAACGCAGTCACGGATGCGTTCAAAAAATTATCCAGAAGTATAAAATGTATGGACAAATTGCTAATAAACCTGGAAGAGAAAGAAAAGAAATCCTCAGTTCCACGAACAAGAGAAGGGCTATTCGAGATGTAGCAAACAATCCTAAGGTGAGTGCTACGAAAATTGCTACATCTACTTCAAGAACAATTGGAAAGTGTGTTTCTGCAGAAACAATTCGAAGAGTAATCTGAAAAGCAAATTGTAATGGTCGCGTAGCCAGAACAAAACCGTTCATCTCCAAAGTAAATCGAGAGAAAAGAATTTCATTTGCTAAGTCATATTTCAAAGCCTCCTGACTTCTGGAATCAAGTAATATTCAGTGACAAAAGTAAGTTCAATGTTTTTGGTAGTGACGGTTGATGTTAAGTTTGAAGAAAGCCCATTTCTGAACTTCTTTCTAAAAACACCAATCCTTCTGTCAAGCATGGAGGTGGTTCACTTCTTGTATGGGGCTGTATGTCTGCAAAAGGAGTGGGAAATTTAATTTTCATTGATGGAATCGTGGATAATATTAAATATTTGGATATATTGAAGAACAATTTAAAACAAAGTGACCAGAATTTGGATTTAGGGTCAAGTTTTCTGTTTCAACAAGATAATGATCCGAAATATACAGCTAAAATAGTTAAGTTATGATTGTTGTATAATTGTAAAATGCAATTGCACACCCCTCCTCAATCTCTAGATCTCAATGTGAGTGAAAATTTGTGGGCACAATTAGAAAAATCAGTTCAAAAACACGATATTAGGGGCAAGGAACACTTAAAAAGAGTACTACAAGAATAATGGTCGAAAATATCCGGCGAAACAACTCAAACTCTTTTCGACTCAATGCCACACCGTTTACAAGCTGTTCTAAATGAAAAAGGATAGGCAACAAAATATTAATTTATCTTTTTCTCTTTTTGCTGACAGATTTTGCTAAATGTATACTCAATTTTGTGACTTTGGAATTTGTAACTTTGAGATAAAAATGACTGTAATAAAAATATTATTGATTCCTCTGTTTTGTTTTTTAGCCAAATACTTTTGTTAATGTATATTTTGCCGTTCTTATAAATATTAGCCATAAATAGGAAAGTTAAGATCAAAAAGAATAAAATGAAAGAAGAAAGAGTATAGTGTATACTCAATTTTGGGAGCCACTGTATATTATATATATATAATTTGAATAATTAAGATTTAAAAAATTGATAATATTAATAATAAAAATTTCAGTAAAGAAGGAAATATTTTAAAAAAATAAACAGTATGCAGCGTTTTGAGTGCAATAATTACCACAACTTAAAAAATAATTAGCTCAGGCATGGTAAATGAAATCTAAAGAGTGGCAATATTTCCAGAAATGAGCGACTTGAGTTAAATAAAAACAATATGCAAGGTACAGTTCTCAACCAAAAGAAAATGTTCCCCATCTGTTACCAGCATTCGCATTCAGCATCTCGTTTTCGCAATCGATGGATGCGGCTCGAAGGTTTATTTAGATCGAAAACTGATTACCTGAATTAACTGACAGTTAATTAGCATTAGTTAATTAGTACCTCAGAGTTTTCCATTATGGAAAACACGATTTTTTAATAATTCTTTACAATACACCTTTATTTATTTATCAAACTTTCCAAAATTCACAGTATTTCTTGAGACATAATTAATCTTGTTCTATAAAACCTTAATTAGACCAATACTTACCTATGGCTCAGAGACCTGGACCCTAACGAAAACAGCAGAAAATAAAATAGCCATCTTCAAAAGAAAAATTCTGCGAGTCATTCTTGGTGGGATAGAAATCAACAACGTCTGGAGAAGATATAACTTTGAGCTATATAAAATCTATAGAGAACTAGATATTATAAAATTCATAAAAATAAATCGGATGAACTGGGTGGCTCATATATTTAGAATGGATGATGATTCCATACTTTTTTTAAAAAAATTCTTTTACATAAACCTCTAACAAGTAGGAAAAAGGGTAGATCCAAAATGAGATGGATGGAGTCAATGGAGACTGACTTTCTGGCTATCCAGGAAAGAAACTGACGCACAAGTGTCAAAATAGAATGTGGTGGAACAGAATTCAGAGGAAGGCACTGGCCCACTCTGGACTGTCTAGCCAAATATGATGAGGATGAATTAATCTTGTTCATTTAAAACTCCACTTGAAACGAGTCAGCTCATATATTAAATAAACCTCAGATTGTTAAAGGGTGCGGGGCATATTATTGAGACTTCGAAGAATTAACCAAACTCCATTCGATTTATTCTTTAACATGAAAATTCGATAGCAAATCTCCACTAATGCATGATTGTCTTACTTTATATTTAATATATCTGTACTTATATTAAAGATAATTTAATTATATGCATGTGTGCGTGTATTAGTGCTCTATGGGCCAACCATTTGACCTAACACACACATCTACAAAATTTGCCATTGTGACTTGGAGAGCGGGAGCTGTAACTCGGAGCGATTATTTTGAATTTTTTATTAAAATTTTAATTAATTAAAAAATAAGCGAAAATTCGACGTTTTTTCAGATACCTTCGGAAAATATTTGCATGTATTTACTTAATAATTTAATATTCTTGATTTTTTAATGTCATTGTTTCATACATTCTAATTCTTGTCTTCTAAAACCTCAATTTCTTGGGATTTTTGGGTCTTGAAAGATCAATATTCGGACGAAAGGTAGACCCTTCACTGGAAAAAATCCCGGGTTTGAATCCCTGATTGAAGGTGACACTTGATAAAACCTTCAGGCCGGATTCATCATTTTCCTTCTTTTTTTATTCCTTTTTTTCTTTTATGCAATTTAAATTTAAGGTTAATGCTTATTTTTAATTTAATTAATTATATTCCATGTAACTTGAGTGAATAAATGCTCTGATGAATTAAATTTTTACACAAATCCTTTGACTTTGAATCATATTTAACAAAATGTTCTTGAGATACAAATATTTTAAATAAAAAGAGCTGTATTCCAATCAATAAAATCAATCATTGAAACTGACTGATTTATGGAAATTTGAATATCGTTATTCTATTCACTATTTCAGACTTTTCCATCCACCATCTTAAAGAAAAGGCGACAATCAGTGCTTTGATTTTTCCCAAAACTGATTATTGGATGCATGTGTGTTTGTGATCGAGTTTGTGTGTGTTGGTTCTCTACACGCCAGGCCATATGAACTAGAGCAACCAGATTTGGATTATGTATATTTTGGAGAATGGGAATGTGAATCTAGGAACGGGTTTTTAAAAATTTTAAATAATTAAAAAGTAAGCGAAATCTTGGAGCTTTTCGGCAATAACTTCCGAAAATATTACGGCACAAAACTGATTTTTACATCATCTTAAAGTTCAAAAAATAATATTTTCAATGATAACAATTTTTAACTTGTAAATTAAGTTTCTATTTTTAATAAATTAAAAAATATATATTTTCAGAGTATTTTCTAATAATGTATTTCGCACAAAATAAAAATAAATTTAATATACAGGAGCACCTTACTCATATATTTAAAAAATAAATTTTTATCAACGAGTTACCATTATACTAACAAAAAATTAAAACGATTAAGTTACTCCTTACTGTAAACAAAGCATAAAAAAGTGCGATGTTCAACACGTGTTCGTATAAAATAGAATAAATATGAAATGAGATACTTTCTTTAAAAAATAATTGCAAGAACGCGTTACCTTATCTGTGACATTTTTCAATATCGGCATTATTTCAATAATTCAGTTTTATTTAAGGCAAAAACTGTTTGATATATACAAGATATCTAATCAGGGCCCAACCGCTAAATTCTAAAGCTTTAATAGGTATGTACATCTAATAAAAAAAGAGATCCAAATGAAGTAAATAATTATATTTTGTGTAGTTTGAATCAATTAACGTTCTGAAGAATTACGAATTTTGTATTTTATGCAGGTCTTCTTTTCTGCGAGTCATATTTAATAAAATATTTTTGAGGCACTAATGTTATAAATAAAAAAATCTCTTTCTTTTACGACTAAAACCAATTGAAGTATGCAAATTTGAATATAATTATCCTATAAAAGTGTTTGATTTTAAACTTCTAACTGACCATTTTGAAGAAAATGCACTAATCAGCGTCCGGAGTTTCCTTCTGATTCGCTCAAATAACGAAATTGTTGATATCCTAAAATAATGATATTCAGAGTTTTTTAATTCGGGCAGTTTGAAACATTAGATTGTCGAGATTATTTTATATGATTTACAGAATAAAAGAATTGCATAAAATATAGTCTTCATAATTATAACTAAAACCGCATTTAATTTTTTGTAAATTAAAATTTTTAAAAACTGAATTTTATAATGAATTGGATAATTTTTTTATTGAATGATTTTTTAAGATGTTGCATAAATTATAAAGAATATTATATATTGCGCATAAAATTTCTACGCTAAGCGATTCGATTTTATGGAGTTATATATATTTTTTAAATGTGTTTTGTTTCAGTAAAAAAGTTTATATCTATATATTTTATATTTATATGTTAATTCAAAAAAATTTCAAAGTTTATCTGTTCCTTTTCAATTTGAAGTTCAAATTTTGCAGAATCTGATAGAAAATTAGGAAGAATACAGTACAATGAATAGAATATTATAAGCCTTCTATTGCAGTATGAATTATATGGCTATAAGAATTCCAAGATTAAAAACAATTTGCTGAAGAATCTATTAAGAGGCCAAGTTTCATAAATGGTAATTAAAAAATTTTAGGGAGCATTATTCCTGGTGAACCAACTGATCGCCAATGGCATTTAATATTCAAACATTCCATTTCTTTTCAAAACATTTTAGAATCCATCTCCAAATTTTCATCCCGTTCCAGATACATATTTCAGTAGCCCTCCCCCCCCCCAGAAGTTTTTATAGTAAATGAAATGCATATGAATATCGATCTTAAATGAATATTGATGATTACTTCATTTGATAAGAAACTGATGCCCGTAAAGGCATTTTAAGCCCGCAGAGGCATTTTAAGCTAATGAATTTATTTGGCCTTATTTGTAGGAGAAAATTTTATTTTCAGACGGAAACGATTGCTAATCAGATAAGAAATTTATTAAGATGAGAAGCACTATTTTTTTAAATAAAGACATTATACTTTTGTTTTTGAAACTATTTCAACAACATTATAGGCAGATTAAAAGAATAAATGTGTTTAGGATTTTAAATTTCTGAAAAAAAAGTTAATTTCGGGAAGAAAATTTATGGAGGTGAAATAATTCCTCATTGGAATTAGCACATTTTTTTTTATTTTTTTTATCGCATATGAAGTTTACAAAAAAGCATCGTAATTGTGAAATAATTTGACCCCGTGCATTTACTAAAATTTCATATTTTCCACATATTGAAGTAAAAAAGGATTACAAAAATGAGAAATTTGTCCGCCTGTTTGCAAAAATGGAACGTGCTCGAACAATGAAAGTTGATCAAATATGAGCAAAGAAAATCATTCCATATATCCGACCACTTGAAGATGATAGCTCAAAAAAGGCCGGGTAGAAGAAATTTTGTAAGGTTTTGTCATAAGATTTTTATTGAATTTTGGGCCATTCCTGTCAATTGGTTGGTTGCCTGATAGTCTGTCGACACCCGAGTGTCTAAACTCGATGGCTCGAAAACACAACAGGGTAGATATATGAAATTCAGTATGTAGTTTTGACACTAAAACTGTAATTATATGTCACATTTTCATTTCAATCATTCAATGTCCAAAAGACGTTTCCATCACTATAAACTGACTAAAAACATCATTTGTTTTTGTTTTTTAATATTATAAGTAACGGATTCATCTTTGATACTGATACAATATGGACACAGCGATGAAGGCAATCACAGTAAAAAAATGATGCAATCCAGAAAAAGGATCAAGTAACCCTTAATTTGCGTATGAACTTATCGATATTTCAAGCATCAAAAAGCATGCATTAGACAGATAGTATCAGATATGAACTACAAATATATCATTGTATTTTTTTAGTTATACTTTTGTGTTAACTTTTCCAATATCAGCTTTTTCCTTTTATTTTGCAATTTTATTTATCTTCGTACTTTATGTTATGCCAAGAACAAAATTTTAATGTCTAGTTTGCTTGAGAATGACGATGGTGTTGTTATTGCTTAATCACGCTTAACGATATGTGGATGAATAAAGGGTAGTAACGTAAAGCAGGGGATTCAGAAAGAATAGATGAAGGGACATAAAAATGAGGGAAAAGAAATCGTGTCACAAGAGAGGAAAATGATCACAAAATGGCGGCTTCGAGGACATTATATCTGGCATCTTTCTAAAATGAAGAAAATTGGGCCTAGTTCAAAACTTTTCTTGTTACGACAGAAAAAAATGAAGAATAATTTCATTGGTTTTTATCCTTGTAATAATTGGCTGATCGTTATTTTAACTTAGTCCCAATGGTTAAATTTCTTCCGACGACATCATCTTAATTTGATTATTTCTGAAAAAAATATATAATCATATTTTGAATAGGAGATTAAGCAGTAATTCTAAATAATGAAATTTCTTAAATAAATACAAATAAGCCTTCTTTTTAATGCCACAATAAAAAAATATATTTTTTAATATGCGAAGCAAAAATTACAGCTACCTTTGACTTTTATTTATAAATAAGATAGCGCCTGTCACCTTTATTTTAAATTCTGATATCAAACGAAATCTGAAGTTTTCAACTTTAGGATTAATGTTTAAAATGCATTTAAAAACTTATAAATATGCATTGCTTGTGCAACTGGACGTTGACTATTAAATCTTAATAAAAATTCAAAGAGAATAAAATATAAATATTTTTTTAAATCTCACTTCAACAACATATTTATTACTTAATCTTATAGAAGTATTTTTACTTATAGAAGTATTATAATCGTCAAGAAATTCAAATTTGACGAATCTCCACATTTCAGCCTCCCTGTCTGTGTAGCAGGATACTCAAAAAAGTGTTGTGCTAGAGGGATGAAATCTATATATGGAATTTAGGCCAGATTTGTAGATCTACTCGAATAGATTTATTCATTCTAGTACAAGTGAACTCAATAACTACAAAACATAAAGAGCTAAATAGTTAAAATTTAGTACGTAGGTTTAGCATCTGAAATATGGATTTTAATCAAATTTTGAAACAATCTGTATGAAACTTTGAAAAAATTCTGGTTTCAATCGATCGGAAGAGAAGGCATCCAAAGTACATATTTTCGCGAGTGATTCAGTAAAAATGCTAGAGTCTCGATACAGATCTCTATTTCCTGGCTGTTGTCCATTATTGCCGTGCAAATAATTCGCGGCCTTGCCCAATTTGTCTGTTTTGTGGGCGGGAGATGGATAAAATCTTTATTGGAGAATACGCGAGGACGTTTTGGGGAGGAGAATCCGGTTATTTTTTACTTCTAATAATTAATTCTACTTGATATTTTTTAACTTTCTGATTAATTATATTTTTCATAAGAAAGGAAATCCTATTTTATAACAAAATCATCGGATCTAGAAATAATCCAACTGTGATTTTGTAATGACCAAGACTCACGACGAGCAAATGGACAGAAACATTTAGAAATGGCATTCAACGAGTTGGCATGTCAAGGCGTAATCAGGAATTTTTCAATTTTTATAGAAATATTTCATATATGTTCACGGATGTGCGTATAACTTTTAGGATTCCATTGTTTTAATATCTCTGATTTGCTCTCGAGAAAATGTTTTTTACAATATTACAATTTGCATTTTTCTCACTGTCACGTTTAAAATTAGGGGAAAATATTAATTTTTTAATCTATGTATTTCTCATTCTTTTGTGTCGTAAAATGATGTTTTGTTAATGGGCCCTCGGAAATGAGAAATATATTATAATTTCCGGCATTATTAAATACTGAAAAGACGGCATCTTTCAAAACCTTATAATTCTGGAAATTTTCATCAGAATTTTTTTTTAAATTTGGGGAGGTCTGTTTCATGGAGATTAATCTAAAAAGGATTAGTAGGTAAAAAAAAATTGGTAGGTACATTGAAAACTTTTGCGATACTAACTAATTAATTCGTTTAATTGGTTAGTCTATCCAAACAAACCTGTCCATTAGTTTTTTCCATCGACATCCATTTTGTCAAGATGCGAAAATAAAGGCCAGAACTGCAGAGCTGATCTCCCTCTCACTATTTCTTTTTCATAGGACTGTCCACAAACTACACTATAACTATGAAAGAATTAAAAAAAAACATTAAGTTATTTGTAAATGCCTGCGAAAGTTTCTGATGCATCACCTTGTGTTGGTGGAGCCGTGGTGCATTTGATATTCAGCGCTTTTCTTTTAACCTGTTCACGCCCAAGTTAGTTTCAGGCATAAGTTTCATTAAAATTATGCTGAATTATGTTGAAAAAAAACCAAGGTAAAATTAATAAAGAAAAAAATTTATTCTCAAAAATTTTTAGGAGTAAATAGGTGGAATAGCTTTTAAAAATGAGTGGAAATAATTTTTAGAAACTTTTTAGATTTATACATTGAAATATTTTTTAAATATTACAATATATACAAAACAAATAACGATTATTTTCGAATTCATTGCATTACCTGAAAAATAAGTCAATAGGAAAAGAAATATAAAAAAATTCCACGTGGCCTCAAAATCTGGCTGATGTCATTTGAAGCCGATCTTGGGAAAAATGTATTCGCTTAGAAAAAAAGAAAAAAGAAAGGGACACAGTGAATTCAGAAATGAAAGGTGATTCTCCTAAGGACGATGGGCACTAAGGAATGAAATTAAATACTAAACAAACAATGGGTTTAAACTTGAAACAAATATTCTATGTCAGTTTAAAATCCATAGATATTTAGGCTTTCTCCTAACTGAGATGTTCAGCAACAAAAATAATATTTGGGTTAATAGCACCTGAAAAACTGTAAGAGATATTTAAGGTACTGAAAGGTCGAAGGTTCACCTTAAATCTGCTGTTACGGGTCAAAAACGAAAATAGTCACTCAAATCTCGAGGCCGAATTTTTGGCTATTGCAGAATTTTCTCTTCGTGCATAAGAAAGTCAAGATGTCGGCGTCGTTTAACAAGTGCGTCATTTCCTAAATGAATGACTTCCGCAATGAAGACGCATCTCTAAGATCTCTATTAGTTACCGAATGGGATCGGAAGTTCCCGAATGTTAAGTCCCCTGTCGCCGCCCATTCTGATGACCGAAAGACAGTTGTTAGTGCGCCCTGGCAATAAGAGTTCCGGTTTGGAATGGTCGCAATTCTTGTTGTCTGGTTTCAACGCCGCCATTTCGATTTTGAGACCCCGGACGTAAACAGGGAATAGAGCCTCCATTAAATCAAGTAAATTATATATTTAATACAAGAAGGAACTAATGCAATGCTTATTATTTAAATCACAATACTTTTTTCTGATAATAGCATATTTTAATGTTTTTTAAGACTGAGTCGATTGAAAGAAAGAAATTCGTTGAGCTGATTAGATTAAATTAATTTAATTTGTTCATTAGTTTGATTAATCAGTAATTAATCAACACATTAAGACACTTTGTTGTAATCTAAAACAATTGGAACATCTAATATTGTGTATCATTGAAGAAGTTGGCGCGCACTGACTACAAACTTCGTTTCAGCGTTACGTTTTGACCAACTACTATCTAAGAATAATTAATATATGGTAGATTTCTATTATAAGTTCTCAGATTATTAATATATTTTTTGTGTCTATATTAAGAGAGAGCAATTGAAAACAGAGGGAGTAAAATGACTTACCTTGGAAACTTAAAAATAAGGAATTTACTTATATGAATTCTTTTTGCGGCCCTTGAAAAGTTTATTTTATGACTTATGAAGCTTAACTTATGAAGTTTAACTTATCTCTATCTCTTTTGTCTTTATAAATTATAATAAAGTTAAATGCTGGCACTCTGGAAGCTAGACCATTCGATTTAAACTTGGCTTGGGTGTCCCAAAAATGACTAATAAATTTTTAAAATTAATAAAAAAAATATATAATAAATTTTAAAAAGGCGTAGTGCTCTAAAAATGTATCGTTTGAGGAATGGCGATTGGGAAATAAGGGAATTTTATCTCACCAAAATGCACAACTAGTTGACATTGCCATGTCAGAAGAAATATTAGCATTGCCACGGTCATTTTTGGAGACCTAATATGGGGTACCTGATACAGGGTGCACCAAACAACGATTTTTTTTGAGATTTTAATTAGAGTTATAATTAATTATTTAACTATGATTAACTTTATTAATATAACAAAGCAAATAATTAAAATTAAGAATTATATTTAGAATTATATTTTTCGGTTTTTCCGTGATAACTTCCGTAAATATTACAGCACAAAACTGTTTTTTCATCATCAAATAAGCCTTAAAAATTATCTTTCCAATGATATCTATTATTGTATCATAATTTTTTTTAACTTTTAAACTATTTATAAAAATTATTTTCAAGCCACAGTATATTTAAAGCTGACTGACTTTTGTGACTCATCCATTTCTTCGAGACTAATGATTGTTAAAATTTTCAATTAAATATTTTATGTAATTTGGTCTTAATGAATTTTTCATTTTTTTTAAATTGTTTTCGATACAAAAAAATGGAATTCATAACTCTTCCAAAACGAAAAACATCTAAATACACATACAAGAAATTTCATGAGATGCAAATAATATTTTTGCGAAAAAGTTGATTTTGTCTATAAACTATTAAATTTCATCGCAACATTTATTTCGAAGACAATTTGTTTCTGTTTCTGATCATTTTTCAAATTTCGCCAAAAAAAAAAGCAATAAGGTTGTTATTTATTAAACTTGAAGCAATAATTTATTCAGTGTTGAATTTCTTAAATTTATTAGAATTGAACATATTATTAAAGTTCATTAAATAACATTTAATATTTTTTCGGCTGCAATTTAGATGATTTAATTCTTTCCTTTCGATTTTTTTATACAAATTTTCTTTTGATAATTCTTTTGATTCAAAAAGATAAACAACGAAATTAAGTGAATTGCATTTAGTGCATTTGAACATCTTTATTCTTGAGATTCTAAAGTATAAAGCTTTTAAAATACGAAAAAATTTTGTTTCTTAATAATTATATTATTCAAATCATAAATTGTTTGAGGAACCGCTAACCAAAGCGACAATCTATTTCTTGGGGAAAAATTGGGAAACTTTTTATTCGCTTTATTCTTCCGAGAAAATATATTTTGCTTAGTTTACAAGAATGAGATATTTAGGGGGTGGGGGGGGAGGTCATAAAAAAGCATTTATAAGCAGAAAAAATTGAAAAATTACTTATATATTTTAATCTTCTTTTCTTTTCTCTTGTGCGTTTAATGCTAGAAAAACATATCTCTGAACTTTAGAGGCGTTCTTTTTCTTTTGCAAAATGCCATCATCCTCTTGCAAAATCTGGATAACCATGTTCAAAAGCATTGCACCTAAACTGTAAGGGAATAAAACAAAATCCTTTTCTTGCCCCGGCAGCATTTACCAGTATAAGGTAAAGAGTTTCCTTACACTAAAAAATGGTGAAAATTCAGAATGGTGAAATACTTGTGGAAATGCGTAATTTGAAGACGCTTTCGAATCACAGCATCTGCGAAACAGCGGCAAGGCTCGCTTTAATGGATTTGTGGCCGCAAAATGTAATTTTTTTCCTACATCCCAGAAACCCATCAATTTCGATTCGAGAAATATTTCGAATTATTATTAAGATTAAAGACAACAGATGGAAATGAAGAAAAAAAATGCATCAATGTTTTTTTTTTTTTTTTTTTTCAATTTAGAAAGTGGCTTGATGCTTAAAAGAGATTTCTGCAATACATATATATATTGATTTTAGATTATTTCAACATACTATATTGTAAGAGATGAAGGCTTGTTTTGGGAAAAAATATCAGTGAGATCATTATTATTATAATGAAGCAGCTAATTCGAATGTTTTTTAATTCTAATTTTTCTCTGGTTCTTTCAATTTCGTATTAGCATTTTATTAAGAAAGTAAATGTCCTTTTTCTTGGTTCGAATTCAATATTAATAATAGTAATTTTCTCTTACATTTTTCAGCTTATTAAGTACGTCCGTGTTTTTGTTCTCAGTGACAATGAATGGTTACGTTTTTAGGTCTTCCATTCACTCCAGATTATCACTATCTGGCATAAGCAAATCTCCAAAGTACATATGCATCCAATAATAAAAACAAAAGAGTTTTTTTTTTAATTTTTAAAACACATTTAAGTTAAGTTTAAAATATTAAGAAATTTTATTTTTTAATAATAATTAAATACGTTTAAATTATTGTTAAAAATATAATAATAACTATGATTACTTTATTTTGCTTAGATATTGATCATATATAATTAAATAAAACTATAAGATACTAACAATACATCATATCTTTCCATCTTTTATTTTCTTTTTAAAAAATTTCTCTTGTACTTATTTTTAAATAAAGTTTTCCTTAACTCAGACTTCTAGATATAGGTAAATAGAATTTTATGATGGTCCTGCCTACTTTAAATTTTTCGAGTTCATCGGTTTTTCATTATTTTGCATTATGTCTATCGCATTAATTATTTGTTTGGGAAAATAAGATAGATATAAGAATGCTTTGCAAATGTTGATAGTTATAAATTAACCCAATGGACTTTAATGATAAAAAATAAAGCGATTTTACAAATGCTTATAAGTGGAAACAAAGCGTTTATTCCATTTAAATGTCTTTATATAACATCGAATTGAAATTCAGTTTCATTTCGAAGCAATTGATTGAAAATTCCCGTTCTGTTTTACATGATACACGGAGGACTTGGACTGAATAACTGAAACATCTTCCTGCCCAGACACCATTGTTTTGCAAAATTTGAATAAAACTGAAACGGCGAGAAATGAGAAGAACCAGCTGTAGCAATCTCTCCTTGTTCCTTGTATTATTTTAAAATACGGCAGGTAATGTGCTCAGGGGTGGGTTTTTTTTAGTATTGAAGAGAGAGTGGGTATATGTAGTTACGAGTCTCTCCATTTTGCGAAGCAATCTACGTTTATGACCTGAAGAGTACGGTACTGCAGTTTGTCTCTTTTCTCACGCTCATGTGGACGTGAAAAGATTTATCGGTCTTTGGCGGATTTGATCCAGAATCTTATAGAGATCTACAGTTTTAATGTTAGCATTATGCATTTAAGGCATCTTGCACGCTGCATTTTTGAATGACTGCGCTCACATTCACAAGATTTCCCCGTCAGCATATTTCATCCAGCATTTGACAGAAAACGATCATCAGCTGCAAAGACCGTAAAGTAAATTTCATTCAACTAGCTCATTCCATTTTTGAATTATCAAGTTAGCAAACAGATGGACAGACCTAATTCCAAAAATGGTTTCTAAAAACTCATGGAGGTTTGATAAATGGAGATCCATCAATGTATCGGAACCGAATTCTTTGATATTATGATGCTTTCTCTTCGTGTAAGGAAACCAAAACAAGTAAATGTTCGTCTACTTCTTGTACATTTTTCACAATTTCATTTTTTGTTCTCAAACCTGTTTTCGTTCAGGGAGTGGTCGAATGGGAGACAATCGATTACTGCTCAGCACTTGGCAACCTAAGCCTTGTCGAAACAAACATGTCTCATTTAATAACGTGTTACTCTGGGCGAAGATTTTGGAAGCAGACAGTTTTTCGTGACGCGTTGAGCATTAAAATCTTTAACTTAATCTCTTGTCAAATAGAACTGGCCGGCGGGAATGAGGGCAAGGGGATTTGGTTGACCAGAATTCATACTGGCTCTGTAAGAACTTAGTGTGGACTTGAGGATTCTCTAAAGTATCTAAAAGCCTCCTTGTTTAAGTCTCTTTTTTTCAGTTGTTTTTAGGTCTTCCGAATCTATCGAGTGGCATGCTGGAGGATATTCAAGTATTTTTTGATATTCCAATCATGAAAACGTGACAGCAATTAATAATAACAATCTTGTGAAGTTTATTGCATAGATTGATGCTTTCTAATTTAGTTGAAAGAAAACACCTTTGAGCTAGATGGGTAAAAATTCTTAAATAGAATTTAGACCGTATTTCTAGATTTCTATCAAATTTTGAAGAACATTTTTTTAGGGGAATCTGTCTGTTCTGCTATTCGAATACAAGAGGATCGAATAAAATGACCAGTTAAAAAATAAAGCTATTACGCTCAGTACTCTTTATGCTCAATAATAATTAGGAAGACTTTTGCTTAACTTAATATATTAAAAGTATAAAAATTTTACTTTGAAATCAAATGAAGACTGCAATAATATTATTCTGCTTTTTATTTATTAAATCTACACGTACGTGATATTAAGTTTGTGCACGCATGTATGAAAATATATAGAATGAAGCTTTAAAAAAATTATATATGATTTTATTTTTATTTATTTATTTATTTTGGAATTTAGTGAATATGTGTAATTGTAAGGAAGTAATTTCATTTAATATTTGCTGTCATTCAACCTATAAATACATTAACTTTAATTTTAACATTAACCTATTGGCTATATTGTCTAAAAGAGAAATTCGTCTTTAAACTATTATGTAAAGACCACCATACTTTTTCTTCTGAAATCTGGTAAAAAATGCGTAGTTCTTTGTCTTCCTTTGGATTTTTAATAGCTATACTTTTCAAATGATACTTCCTGATTTTAATTTCAGAAAAACAGTGATTTACAAAGTTGGTAAATATCTTCAAATGATGTTGCTTTTATATTCAACAAAAGTGCGAGGAGGAATTAAAAGAATGAAGAATTTTATTACACACCCTCTCCGAAAAGGATAAATGATTGCAAGACATTCTTATGCATTGAACTGAGTATTTACTGCTAAAGATTATTGATCAGAAACTCACAATTCATCTTAATATTTAAAATGACAGCTGCGTGAGAAAACATTATCTCTGTAGGGGTTGGATTGTTCTATCAAGAGCGGGGCAAATGAAGTCCTGGTCGTCTGACATACTATCTGAAATGAGCGATAAGTATTATTTGCATTTGTTTAGGTGGAAATGATTTATCCCTACATTAAAAAAAAATAAAAAATTGATTTCATTTTGACGTCCCCTTTGAACTCGCCTGGTTCGCCTTGCCCTTAATACTTGCCCCTAAATGGCATGTTTTTAGGAAGATAAATTTCCGACATGAATATCTTTTCGCATCTGAAATATTTCTCTGTTCTTCTAAAATACGAAACATTAAAATGATTTTAAACAAGAAGTATCATCTATTTATATGATACTTAAACATGTGTCATTATATATCAGACAAATGAAGCATTTTCTGAACCCTTTTACCCTTCTTTCTGGAAACTGACAAATGGACTGAATCCAAACTTTCGGCCTCTCGTCTTTTCCTTTCACTATAAAGCTTACTAAATTGATCATCTCGTTAAATAATGCAGTTAATCAAAAGAACATAATAACAAAACGAATACTCGCTATCGAAATAATGTTTATTTGAATTTATGATAATCACATACAAATTATTGCAATATTTTTTAAGTAGTGCAAGTTTATTGACTTGCACTACTATAAACATAATTTGATATATTAAGTATAGTATAACTCCCTTTACATCGAAAATTCAATGCAACAAACATTTTTTTCCAGAACCCTGGTAAAAGTACAATTTTTTTTAATTGAATACAGTTTCAATAAATGGAGCGAAGATATTCCCACGAAAGAAGCAAGTGGCAAATAAAAAACGATCACCAATTTCATTCATAGGAAGGAGTTTAAACAGAAAAGGAAAAAAAAGTTCTTGTTGCAATAGAAATTTTCCAGTCATTTGTACAACTGTTTTTGAATCGTTTATTATTCTCAAATTGGGTGCAAAGGCATCTTTTCTTCACGTGAAGCAAGAATCTCGGTTCAAATTTAGTTAATTTCCGGATTTCTTGCAGGGAGCGAGTGGAAGGCGTAAGAGAGAATTTCAGCTTGATGAGAAAAGTATCAAGCCGCGTGAGTAATAGACACGCGGCAGAAACTCCGACAATTTCGAACCCAATTTTTCGGCACAGAATGATCACTTTCAGTTTAAAAACGTTGCTTTTGCTCCAAAATCAAAAGGGAAGCATCGTAGTTGTTGTGGTATCAGCTAATCATACTTTCTATTTTAAAACTAACCTGCACACATCACTTCAGTTAACTCTTCACCTGGCTAACACATATGAGCTTTACCTGAAGAACACGTATTTCTGAAAGAAAGAAAAGGCATTTGCAAAACTTTGCAGAAAATTCATTTTCCCATTCCATCACGGACCAATAAATAAAAGCCGATTAAATAAATAAAAAAATATGAAAATATCTTCCTTCTCCTCATCCGAAGCAATAAATTCCGCATGAGTGCACAAGTTTCCATCCACCTCAGATAAGAAAACAACGCTTTTTTAATAAATGGTCCAAAAGGGAAAGGCATTCTAAGAAGCTTTCCAGCAGATGAGAGTAGGGTTGCCGCACCAGAAGGACAAAAGAGGTCACATTTTTATTTATCGATTAAGGCACTTACACTTCGCTCAAGTGTTATTTTCATATTTCATGAAAAGGAATCTCATTCATTTTCATATGTAAAATAATTTCATTAACATAAAACTTATTCTGTGAAATAAAATTCAACCCTCCAAGAGATCAATTATTGTGATTCAATAAGCTTAAACACGTAGAAATGAATCTTTACTGTAAATAAACCATACTTATTTACACATCATCAAAATGTGAAGAGTATTTTATTCGTAGATATTAAAAACTATACAAATAAATAAGAATGTGAATTCAACATTAGGCTCATGGCCCAGTTGAAATATCCTCCTGATAAATTATTAAAAGCATGAGCGAAGGTAATAGCTCAATTCATATGTTATGAAAAGTAATTTCATGTATTGTTTATGTTATTAAATATTGCAATTTAACGTGACTTGCTTCATGTTTGTGATGACAAAAATATTTATCCTTTCCCGATGGCAATATACCATTTGTATATTTCAGGATTAAATAATTCGTGAATAATAGTTTAATAAAACTTTGATTCCCTCCTAATGTCGCTACTTATGGGAGAGATTAAGGAATGAAAAATCTCAAAATTCTGAAATATTTACTAAAAAAATTTTTGCTGATTAGTACACAATAGAATTATGTATTTTTAAAAATTGGATTAATTTTTTCTGCTAATATCCAATAAAAAAAGCAGTTCAACGTTTGTGTAATTTGTTATTTCTAGAAGTTTCTCTATTGATGGAGGCCAATGTTTGTACAAAGGATTAAATCAGAAAAAAAAAGCTAATAGATATAATTGCTTCATCAATTTTTAAAAAAATGCTCACTCCCGATTCTGTTAAACAGGTGATGGAGGTACAAAAAGAAGGATGCGTCCAGATAGCGGAGAATATTTAACGCGATTCCAATAGGCTAATATTAAAAAAGAGCCTTAAACACAAACATCGACAATTCGCAGTCTGCGGATTGTGTAAATTGCACATTGAATCCCTCACTCTGTCTCTTTCCAGTGAAAAAAACTGAAGTAGATCCGAAAAGATCAGCAACAGTTTTCCCTACAATGCAAGCAGTTTCAAATGTTGTTATTGTTATTTTAGATTTAATGGCACAAGGGCCACGTCTCCCCATGCTGCGCCAAACCTGTATTTAGAGATACGAATGAAAGGTAAAATTTTAAATATCAGAATTGGAAAAGGGTCTTAAAAGAATAAAATCCAGTATAAGTCAACCATCTAACTCTCCGACCCGCCTGAAGGCAAACGGATTTAAACCATAAAACTGAATGACCGGACCGCCGCTACAGCAATTGGCGGGAACTGTGCTTGAGTCCTAAGGGCCATCACCGGCCACGGTACAACCCTTCCCGAAGGAAAATCGTCATCGATGGGAAGAGTTAGATCCCCCACCTATTAGTGTTCCCTCCAGGGTGGCGAGATCCAACCACCATGCTGGAAGCATCTCATCCTCATTTCGAGGTGCCCCCCGGGGAGCACCTCGAATCCAGTATAAAAGAAATCAGAACATACATAATAAAATCTGTAAAAATTTAAATGTGAGGATAAAAACCAATGGTTTTCAAATATCTAAAAAGGTTACAATTGGGATGTTCTCCCACCAAATCAGAAATACGTGGAGAATGATACACCGAAAAAACGTAAAGGATGGTGATTAAAATGGCATTCGGTTAAAATATGGATGATTGTAAAAAAGCATTGCATGATGTGCATAAAGAACACCTTTCACCAAACAAAAGATTTTTATGTGTGAAGTGGGTGTGGCCGATGCGGAGTCGAATCAATTTGACATCGAGTTCAAGCGCCAGAACAATTGGCCATGGTTTTATGTGAGGCTTAATGTTATGTAATTTATATGAGATTCGAAGATCTCAAGAAGTTTGCTACTGTAGGCGTAGGAGTATGAAATAAGGAAGTGGCAGCTGCAATAATATTGATGCTGCTTTTGCCGGATCATCTGCGACTTCGTTTCCGATTATACCGACGTGACAAGGGATCCAACAGAATAAAAGCTGAATTTTCCTGGGATTTAGTGTTCGTAAAAAGCGAAGTATTTTTGGGTGTTTAGAATTTTGGGGGTGACTGAGAAAAACAAGAGCGCTCATACTGTCTGGATATAAGCAAAATTTAAAACCATGTAAACATGAAATTTTCTCAAGGACGAGTAAAATCGACATCAGCTCAGCTGTGAAAATGGAACATGTTCGCAAGCGGCTACTGAAAATATCTTGAGCAATGAAGACAGAGCACCCCACATGGTCTGTTGTTTTTGCACCATCAGTAAAGATGGGAGTGCATGCTGAAAAATGATGACGATGGTATAAATAGAGCTTTTGGAAAATAACTGGAGCTGTAATTTCTTTATCATACTG
Source organism: Argiope aurantia (assembly GCA_026543865.1). Lineage (NCBI taxonomy): Eukaryota > Metazoa > Arthropoda > Arachnida > Araneae > Araneidae > Argiope > Argiope aurantia. The sequence continues at coordinate 211,359 of JAPMOR010042039.1, read as the reverse complement.
TGAAAAGGGATTATGGTGAAAGATTTCTGGAATATCCCAGATTGGAATAGACAAATAATCTAAGTTATTGATTTGCACATCCGAAAATTCGAAATCGACAATCATTCGCTGCGTCCTCTCATAGAAAAGAAGGATGTTAGAAGGACGTGCCGTATATAGTCTTGACAGTCCAATAGCGGCGTATAGGATGATTTGGATGAATCCAAAGACGGAGAAAACATTGAACGCTTAACAATTGTTGAAGCAGATTCAATGGCATTTGGTTGAAAACTACATACAAACTAAGCACCGGTGAAGTTCGGAAAGCTCGATAAGAGGCATTGATCTATATTGTCGATAATACCTTTAGTTTTAAAACTTGTTGAGCTTGTCTGCGAGAATTTACTTCAGCAAGTAAATATCCAGCATGTAGCTTTCGTATAGAGCTAACTTCGCCAATAGGGCTTACAAAAGTCTTTTGAACAAGAAACGGCGATACCGCATTAAATGTTTCTTTTTGAGTTGAAGCTCTCTAGAAAGAAAAAAATTATCGAATGGTTGAATTTGATTAGAATTTTCAATGTGATGCCCAGTGAAGGAGTGGATTTCTCAATATGATATTTATAAAAATTCAGGTCCGACGACACCGCCCACCATGGAACCCAACAAAGAAAGGCAACCACCGTCTCTGGATATTCCCAGCCTCAGCTCTTACCTTAGTGCTAGCCTGGGAGTCACCCCCGGAAGAAGTGATCCCTTCACTTGATTTCCTTGAGCCGCCCAGTCAATTGCCTGGAATACCAGCCAATTGATACATTAGGGCCCGACACGTACGGGTCGCCACGCAGGCAATCAGGAGGGGGAAATTGCTGTCCATGAGAAGCAGGAAGCAAAGTGAGCGGCGAAACTTTTCATGGAGAGCTCCCTCAACGACAGGCGAGGGAAGGAAGAATGAAAGCCAATGGCAGAATACGGAGGAGAGGGGAATCAGGAAGGCCGATCAGATCACTAGTACCTCGGAGTCGTGAAGCCCGTCACACCTGAAGAAGATGTGGCTCTGAGGGGGTCAGGCAGTCTCGAAAGAGGAAGCTTTGGAAGATGTTCCAAAGCTTAATGCATGAAAAGTAAACTCTGTAATGTTGAATTGTGGGTGTAGTGGAGAAAAGATATCTTATCCATGATGCTTTTTGATTAAGACGGTCGATGCGACATGTATTTAATCTTGCCAAATGCTATGAGGTTTCAGAAGTAGAGTGCCTGCAAAAGTTTCCCTTTGATTTCTTTTGAACGTTGCGACTGGCATCGTTTCACGAAGATTTGCGATATTTTTGAGGAAAAGGTGCTGTCTTTGAAATTGCAGCAATCGCAACCCCAATAATACGATCTATAACATTTTGAAAGGCATTAGTGATACCGACCAGAAGAAATCGCCTCGGCAATTCTTGCTTTCCTAATAAATGTAGCCCATAATTCTGTGTAAATCATGTCATGCGATCAGCATCAGAATATGTGATGATCAGGGGAAAGGGATCACCGATTGCAGAATCAGTTCCCATGATTCAACAGAGAAGGAGAGCCGAGGACTAATTAACCGAATGAAACGAACCTGCGAGTGCGTGAAGTGCAGTAGCGAGGAAAAAATAGAGTCAATCGTCTGCGGAAAAAATAAGAAATCAAAGAAAAAAGGCTTTCCATTGCTAGAATATTTTATTAATAGTCGCTACTTTTAAATATGGAGGATAATCTTTGATTTTGAGACAAGCTAGATTTTTTACTCATCAGCTCATATAATACCACTTCCTGAGGATAAGAAATTACTAAAAAAACGGGAATTTTATTTTCTAGTAAATGCTTGGTAGGATTATAACTATTTAATTTTACAAACATGGTGACCAACTTGTTGTTCTTTTTTTATAATTAATGCATGAGGAATTCTACAGGGTGTTTTTTTAATCAGATTAATAATTAACTGCCGGTAATCATAGACCTCTGTAGCTTGAACTATCAGCCGCAAAGCCATCAAATTTTGTATGGGGACTATTGTTGATGTGGAAAAAGGAATCAGTGAAAAAATATTAGTTCCAAAGGGTGCCGATAGGAGAAAATGTGGTGCTTTACACTTTAAGACAGCTAAAATTTTGCATAAAACATGGGGAAAAATTGCAAAATGCAAAATGCCGATTACGTATCCAGTACCAGCGCCAGTATTTTGAGTTTTAAAAAAGAAACGGGGCATTGAAAATCATTTCACGTATCAGTTGATTTGTAAAATTCGTCTCACTTTACTTCTGAAGCTCTTTTATCTTAATCAATCCAATGCAGCGGCTGCTTTTCGGGAATTTAGAAATCGAAAAAATTTACGTAAAGCACCTCTATCAATTAATGCCATGAAATCAATGATTAAAAAATTTGAAAACACAGGTTCTCTTGCAACTCGGCTTGGCAGAGAATGGAAACTGGTATCGGAGGATACGATCACAGATGTTGCGACTGCAATCGTTGAAAGAAATCAGACGAGCACTGCTGGTAATAGCAGCACATGTGGAGTTGCCCGACAACTGGATGTTAATGCTTCAACAGTACGGAATGTTTTAAGAAAAAAATTTCAATTTTATCCATTTAAAATTAGCCGTTTACATGAATTAAAACCTACAGATCGATTAATCTTTGCTTTGACATTTCTTGCCAGGATGGAGGTCGAAAAGGCTTGGCCTTGGACAATTCTCTGGAGTGATGAGGCCCATTTTTATTTGAATGGAACTGTTAACACTCGGAATTCTAGAATTTGGGCATCTGAACAACCCCATGCATTTCAAGAAATCCCACTCCATTCTCAAAAAGTAATTGTTTGATGTAATTTTACAGTAGATTTTGTCATTGGACCATATTTTTTTGAGACTATTACTCAAGCAGGACCACAGGCCTGCTCCATAAAAGCTCAAACATATCATGATATGCTGAGTAGTTTTGTTATCCCACAACTTCAGCAAAGTCAATGCTTAGATAAAATTGTCTTTATGTAGGATGGAGCACCACCACATACTGGTACATCCTTACAGCAACTGTTGCGCCTTCACTTTACAGAAGAAAGAATCATTATTCGCTGTTTTCGTGTTGCATGGTCACCTCGCTCTTCGGATCTAACCCCATGTGCTTTTTTATGTGGGGTTATTTAAAATCGGTTTATCTTGGTGGAGTCTTGAATTTATCAGTTTTAAAGGAAAACATAACATGGACTGTTACGAACATGCCTCCTGAAATGTTGCATTCAGCTGTAGTCCAAGAAAATGGAGGTCATATTGAAAACAGCCGATATATCCCCCGGAAAATCGGTTCTACTGAATAAAAACAAAAGAACAAAGTATAAAAAGGAAGTCAAATAGAATCTTTGTCTTTTTTTAATTTGTAACCATTTACAGAAGTTATTTTTTCGAATAAAGCACATTTGTGAAAAAATGAATTCTTTGTTATTCATTTTAGATCAAAAGCGCCACATTCCCCTACCGGCAATTTTTCGAACTAAAAATTTTTTTGCGGATTCCTTTTTCCCACGTCGTCAATAGTCCCCGTACAAAATTTGGTGGTTTTGCGGCTGATAGTTCGAGCTACAGAGGTCTCTCAGTACTGTCAGTTTAAAAAAAACTGTATTTTTTGTAATAAAAAAGTGACATTCATATTGTTAAAATGTATTGATAATTGTTTTTGTGCTCAATATTTCTTAACAAAAATCTCAGATTTTCTAAGATAAATCTGCCATAATTATAATTATTATACTATTGGAATATAATCATAAATGGAATAACAATATTAAAACATCAAATGTTATACATAATATATTTAGTAGTGTTAATATAATACATTTAGTATTAATTTTTTGGAACTTGCATTTATTTTCTACGTATGCAAAAACGAAAGATTTCAAATAATTTTAGTGATTCGTGAAAATATTGATTAATGCTTTAATTAACCAGTATAAAATTAGGCATGTTTTTTTTATTTAATATTTAAATTACCGGCAGAAGTGGATAAAATAAATTACTAAAACAATAAACTTCTGCTTACTTGAATGCCGGAAAGTGTAAACTTCTTGGAAAATAAAATTCCGGAAGTATGTATGCAAAAGTACACTGGTGTGCAAAACTTAAGCAACAGGTATGCTTTTTGCCATAACTTCACGAGAAATCATCTGAGAGACATGAAATTCAGAAATGAGATACAGCATTTTGTTCTGAAAGAATGACGAAAGCATAGATGGGCAGAAATGAATACAATGCATACAGTATGGAATCAAACAAAAAAAGGCTTTATTGAACTCATAGTATCGTTACACATGATTGTTTGTCCAAGAGGAAGAACAGCAAGCAGATGTTCCTTAGTATGGGATATACCCTCCCCTTACTGCAATGGTTGCTTCGCACCGTCTCCCCACACTCAGCACCAGATTGTCCAACAGTTCTTGAGGTAAGAATGCCCATTCCTCAATCAGTATCTGTTTAAGTTGTCGGGTGTTCCCAGGAGGATGTAATCGTGCCGCAAGTCGTCTCCCCAAAGCATCCTACACATGTTCTATCGGATTTAAATCAGGGGAGCACGCCGGCCAATCCATTCGAGTGATATCTTCACTTTCCAGGAGCTCCTCAACATCACGAGTCCTGTGTGGCCGTGCATTGTCATCCATAAAACCGAAGTCTGATCCAATGGCACCTCGGAACAGACGCACATGGGAAAGGATCACCTCCTGACAATAACGATCTCCAGTTATAGAACCTCTGTCGAAAACGTGGAGCTCAGTCCGCCCGTTCATCATAATGCCTCCCCAGACGACAACTCCAGGACCGCCGAAACGGTCTCTTTCCGTGATGTTACTGGGATGAAACCGTGTCCCGACCTCTCTCCAAATCAACTGGCGTTGGGAATCGCTTGTGGCACTAAAACGACTCATCTGTAAAGAGGACACGACTCCATTGATGAGATGTCCAGGTTTTGTGCTCCCTGCACCACTCTAAACGATGCCGCCGGTGGGAAACTGTCAAAGGGATGCAACGTTCAGGACGGCGGGCGAATAGGCCACCTTTGTAAAGGCGTCTGGACACAGTAAAACGCGACACTTGTCACCCCGTTGCTGCACACAGTTGCTGAGCAATGGCGCTTGCTGACTGGTTTCGGGTTCTTTTCACCTGCAGGACGATATGTCGGTCATCCACTGCAGTTGTTTTCCTGGGGCGGCCACCACCAACCTTTCTCACATCTGTACTTGTGGTTTGAAAGGCTTTCCAAGCGCGCGAAACGACACTTTTGTTGATTCCGAACTCTTCAGCTACACTGGTCACACTACGCCCCTCCTCCAGCTTTCCGATCATTCTTCCACATGTGAAATCGTCCAGGGGATTTCTGCTAGCCATATTTCACGAATTAACTCACGTGCACTTGCAGCGAATGTCTTTAATTGCGTCTCCGTCCTTCCTTTTATTGTAGTGTTGAGCTGCGTGCGCCTTCCGCACGTGTTTTGCGTACGTTCACGTCGCCTGTGACGTTTTGTTCCTGATATTTGTATACGCATGACCTTTCTCTTGAATTACGTGTTCATTGTACTGATCGCAAGAACTCCTTTTCTGCAATTTCATGGCTATCTGCTTAAAATTTGCATTGTTGCTTAAGTTTTGCACACCAGTGTATTTTATAACATAAAAACTACACTGCACCTTGCATGTGATTCATTTTTTTTCATTTTATTTTTATATATATAATACTGAGAATACAAGAGATATACTTATAATCTAAGATACGTAGATATACTTATAATATATATAAAAAAATTTCTCATTATAATTATACTTACTTATAAATTTCTATTCAAGAAGCATCAAAGTATGTGATGAAAAATTGCTTTAAAAAGTGTTGCAATAATGGAAATTAATGTAGAATAAATGAGTAAATGTTTCGAATGAGGTCCCACGATTTGCGTTCCACGTCTATAACAAGCATACGTAGTCTTCATATAGTGAAATCCTTCGTAATTAGGAAGTATTTGTAGTTTCAAATTTGATTGCATATTGATTTGTATGTATAAAGTATTCTTATCTGCTGATTTTCATTTATCTGTGAATGGAAGGTGCAGATTTATTTTGTCCTCTTACATTAAAGTGGTGTATCACGACCATTAATCGACAGTGAGCAATAATGACAGCAACAGTACATACTGACAAAGGCATGCAGGAATAAAGGGCAAAAACAATTTTTTTTAAAAAAAGTTAAATCTTACATGCATAGACTTTAATACAAAATAATTTTTAAACATTTCGAAAATTTTCACAAAAGCATCCATATTAGGGAAGATACTTTCTTAACAAACTCCCGCAGGTTATAAGGACGAACTGAGTGTTGATTTGCAGGCATTCACCTCTTGTTACAAGTGTGGTCATTAGTTATTTCGGTTTGTTTGTGGGTCACAAGAAATGCAATTTTCGAATCTGAAATAACTTCACCGATAATATCGTTAACCACCAAAGACGGTGACACCGTATGCTTATCAGCTGAGTTGCTTTAGATAATATAAAATGGAACAAAATTTTTCTTATTAGAGTTTATTACGTTTTAGTGAATATTGGAGAGATATTTCTTCGCATATGATACTTATGGCGATCCAGGACCAGCAGCATCACCCACGTACGGATGCGAACAAAGAATGGCAACCACCTGCTCTGAACTGATGGTTGGCATTCTTTGTTAGGATCCTAAGCTTTACTCGTAACAGAGTGCTGGTCGGAGCCTATGCGACAAGAATACCGGGACAATGAACCATCTTTGTCCCCTAACTCAAGAAAGGTGTTTCTTTACTAGTCGAGTGTCTAGCTGCCGATCGAATTGACATCCCCGGGTCTAATAGTTTGCCACACATGGCCAACGTATACGGTTTGGGAATATTCATAACAAACACGAGGCAAACAAAATGGCGACTGCTTCTCATGGAGAACTCCATCGCTTTTCTTCAAAGGAGAGAAGAAAAAGCGCAAAGGTCAAAGGAAGGATAAGTTTGAAGTGAATACAAATGGTTGAGAATTTCAAAATTGGGACACCCGTACTTGTCTAGAAAAGCTGAACTCTCGAAAAGCACGTGGAATGACATCAGGGAAATAAACTGGTTATAGAAGTGCTGAAAGGAATTGATTTGTCATGTAAATGAGAACATCAACGGCCTATGAACCAGCACATAATCATGAAAGATTGACTTGATCTTCTGATGATCTAATCGCTTGCATCTAACCGAATCGCGTAAATATTTAAGGAAATGACTTATTTTTTCTTTAATATCGGCACAATTAGGCTGAAGGAGTTCTTCGTGCACAATTTCCGCACAATCGAAAAAAATGTGTCCTATTTTCCTTGCGATGGAACATTTCTTGAACTTGATGGAACCTTTTGAATGCAGCAGTATACATGTAATAATGTAAGCAGTATACATAAATTATAATAATGTAATTATATTAGTACATATTAATCACTGTAAAGCAAAATCAAAGATAGAAGTTAAGATGAAATGAAAGAAATTAAGAGCTTTGATAAAGCCGAATTTCCTAAATTTGGCCCTAAGAAGGCCATTATGGCAACCCGCGATCAAAGACAAGAATTCGGGGGGAGACACTTGCGCGGTTTCTGGATAGTCTTTTTGTAATCGTAAACGTTTCTTCCTTTAATTAAAAAGCCTTCAGAGCTTCCACAGATTCTAATTAGACATCATTTCACTTCGCGTCTCCCTCCAACCGGATGAAAAGTTAATTTTCCCAGGGATTTACTCAGTACGTAGAAAATAAATAAAACAAACGAAACTGGAGAGATGGAAAAGCATTCCAAATCAGAAAAGTCAACATGGCAAAAAAGTAAGGGTCCCCCCCTCCTGCTTTTTTTTTTTTAGTAGTAGTGCATTTCAGCGAAAATGAAAAGGTCTAAGAAAAAGTTTTTATTTAGAAGGGAATGCAGTTGTCGAACAGGAGCAATTCTAAAATAAAGAACTCAACAGATATATTTCTCATCTTAATATTAAGAAATGTCTTGTTTCTTTACACAACATCTAGTGATGGCTCTTGGCAATTTTTTTCGCTCAATGCAATTAAAATAATGATGATATAACATTATTAATTTGAATTATTTGTACAAAAATTAATTATTACAAATTATTATAAATAATTCAAACCCTTTCGAACACTCGATGCTTTTTCCTAATAATTTGCGCTGAATTATGGAAAATAACTACTATTTAGTAATGTTTTTACATAATATAGGGTTGGCAACTTGTAGAAACGCGCGCATTTACACTTTACTACATGATATTTGATGTCAGAATGTATAAATTATGTGTTTTTTGTGCTGAGCATGTACTTTTTTAAAAGAAGAAAAGACTTGGACAGTTATCACAACCTCGCAACTAGGTGGATAATGTTTTTAATTAAATATTAATATTTTTTTATCTTTTCTATTTTCTTATTTTTTTTTCAAAAATATCACTTACACAATTGTTTTATAGATAATTTTAATTAGAATAAATTTGCTTCAATATGAATTTCATTGATTTTTAATTAGAATAAATAAACCAGCTCTCTAACTTAAAGTTCATAAGATATAAACTTGCAAATTATCTCAATTTTTTAAAAAAAAAATGGCGAACATTCTCATTTGTTGACTGTTGTCGAATATCTTCTAAATTAAGATGTTTAGAGCAAACATCACGCTGAACAATTTTAAAAGTTGGGAAATTTTCTATAAAGCGCAACGGGCCTTTTGTCTGATCGATACCTCTGCTAAGAATAAAAAAGAATGTGTTTCTGTTGGCTACTTACAGGACAGATCGTACGACTTAAAACTATGAAATCTGGAATACAAATATACAGTTTAAAGAATGAAAATGTATACCTCGGAACTTTTTTTAAATTCCAATTAGATTTAATTAAAAATGTGACGAAATTTTGATATTTTTCCAGAAGATATAGGTGCAAAAAATGATTTTCGCACAATTTTAAAATATAAAATTTATCCGCTCAGTTATATCAAATTTTTTTGTGCACAATTTGTTCTTGAATTTTAATAAGTCAAAAAATTGATATATTTTATAAGAATTAGTTTTACTGTTGCAATTAAATTTAAATATTCTTCATTGTTACTACAAATATTTCATTCTGAACTCTTGGAATCATCAATGGAAATTGATGATTGCGAATATAAAAAATGGTTTTCATACCATTTTAAAATATATAATTTATCTGTTCAATGATATTAAATATATTTCCATGCAGTTTTTTAGCATACTGTGTAAGTTTCATCATAAAACATGATTTTGATTTTTAAAAATTAAAAATTTTAATTTTATGATAATTAAGTATAAGATTTAACAGCAAAAGTAAGCAATTTTTTATTGTTTTTACAGATAGATTAAACGTGTTTGAAAAAATTCATATTATAATCTGAGACATAAAAATATATTAAAAGTTTTGCTTTCTGATTGTAATGCATTAAAATTTTAATAATAAATACTAAATAAAGGCTGTATAATATAAAACTTATAATGCTTACAAAAATTAAATTAACATAGTCGATTTTACCAGGGATTAATGCTGATAACATAAATAATTCCATTTTAACATAAATAATTTCATACTGAAAATTTCACTTATTTTCCTTATATAAATTTTATGAACATGTTTTCATTCCGCAAGCATCTTTTTGAGTTAATTGAAATTTAATCATTTCCCATTTCAGATTAAAACTCAAATTTTAGATGAAATGACAAATGAAGAGAATCAGAAGATACAAATGCAAAGAACACAACAAATATAAGGTTTTCGAATCATCAAACAAAGTACGAGTTCAAATCAAGAATCATCAAACAGAAAGATGTATTCTTTAAAAATATTGAATTTGGTAGATAGTCTGCATTTTATTTTAAACTCGGATGAAAAGAAAAAAAAATGGTACAGTGTTTTCAAAATAACAGAATAGTTCCGAAATATCAGTGCGCCATACATCTATCAAAAACTAAGCATTCATTTCCCTTTAAATTTGATATTTCTTATTTCCCTAAATATGATCAATATTTATTACTGTCATTTATTTTTAGAATGGGAATAAATTATCGATTTTAATTATATATACATTTGGGTGCGTGAGTAAATGGGCCTTCCCTTTTCACCCTGACAATCGCTATTTTCAGATCCAATCCGACACTGGGTAGGAGTGCATAATCTCCAAAAAGAAACAAACCATAAATACAAAACTTAGGCATGTTTCATTTAAAAAAATTAAAAACCTATTTTGCACTTTACTACTGGGAAAGCCATGCTTTGCATGCTTCAACTTGAATGTTACCCGCTTGTAATGCCTTGACAAAGTATAACAAATAAGTATTCTTATTACAAAAAAAAAAAATTATTATGCTAGATAGTCAGAAGTCCATTTTAATAAAATTTTCGCTGTGTTTAAATACAGCGAATGAATTTCAGAAATATTTTTTGAAATTTGCAGTCGATGCTACAGTAATTCTATAGTTATCTCGATGAAAATAAAAATTTTATTTAGATGCCGATGCATCTAACGTTTCTCGCAACACAAGCTTTTCTGTAATCAATTCTTCCGGAAGAAAAAAGCAATTTTGGAGTAATTGAAGATATCAGTTAAAATGAACCAATGACGAATGAAATCAATAAGCATTTTTTGTTCGAAATGAAAGAATAATTAATTTCGAATTCTTCTCAGTGGTCGTCATTCCGTCAAAGGTAATTTCAAATTTCAGATTAAAAAAAGGAATAAGAGCAGATATAAATTCTATTAATATGCTCTCATGTGGAAATTGTTTGTTAGGCGGTGAATGGAGATTTGAATTCTAGATTGGTATCCATAAATGAGATGTTAAAAGTGACGGAGATTATATTAAATTAAAATGATGCCATTTTAGAATAGCAACTAAATTTATTTTCAACGGATATCCTGGTTCCATTATTATATGAAAGTCATTCATGCATAAATAAATTCAATCTTTTGCTTTTCATTTATTCATTTTCATAGATGCTTTCTTTTTCTATTATCTTCTCGAATTTTGGAATCAACTTTATCGCGGTTTTTAAAGCATAGTTTATTTTTTTGATTATGCTACAATTTTTGAATAGTTAAGTGACTGCTTCAATTTCATAAGCCTTTTGGGTTCTTAAAGATTACATGCATGATAAGCAACGTCAAAATTTATTGTTTCAGTGTAGGATTCTAGAAACTCTCATGATTTCGTAAATGAGACTATTATTGCAGTTCTATGAGGCAGAAACTTTCGTATTTACTCAAAGACCAATCTGATAAAGGCATGTAAGGAAACCTAGATGGTTGGGGAAAAAAAGAAATGGAAAAAAGTTCCATATCCATTATCCCATTAATGGAAATTTTTTTACAAATTTTTAAAGCAGTTTATTTAATGTTTATGAAGATAGAATCTTTTAATCGTTTTTCCAATCGTTTTCTGATGCTTTAGAGTTTGGAATTTTTGTATATTTTTCATGGCAAACAATATTTTTTATAAATATTAATTAATACATCATTTTAGTTAAATTTTGATTCCATTCTAGAATCTGGTATTCATGAATAGAAAAATAGTTTTCTTAGTGTACTAAAAATATGAAAGCATTTATTTATTACCAAATATATGCTGGCAAATTCAAAATCATAAAACTTTGAAGCATTGGAAATAATACTATATGGGTTGGCAATTAAGTCATTGTGCATTTAAAATGAGAAGAAAATTCAAAATTTTTACATCAAAATATAGATAATTATCAAAATAAGCGTAGTCTATTTTTATATATGATCTTTTGCCAACTTTCAAATAGTATCACAATTCCGTGTTCATAAACTTGTGATTTTTATCAGCAAAAAACTAGATAAAAGGAAATTTTCATTCGGCGACCTTAACAGTTTTATCACTTAAGGTGCTCTGTGTAAAAATAATAAATTATCGTTGCGTTTCTTGATTGCACAATAATTCATTAATTTAGTGAAGATTGTGGTCTGGGTGAAATGACTTGAAGCCACATGTTGTCTTTCCTGGAGTTTATTGGTAACATCAACAACAAAAGGCACATGAAAACGCCATAGTGTAGAAGGCCTAGAGAACTACACTTAAAACTCTCTCGGGAGAGCCGAGCCGAGAGCCGAGAGCCGAGATAACACTTCCCCTGGTACAGGAGTCCAGTTCGCTTCTGCTAGAAAAAAAAAATATACTAAAAAACAACAGGGAGACCACGTGACACATGATTGGCAGCTAGTTCAGTCCAGGAAGATCACGTGGTTAACTGAATTCTTAACACTCTGCATTGAACGAAATAAATGAAAACCTGAAGGCACAAAGTCAGGGCTTTATCGTGGATGTGACAACGCATCATAATTTGGGTTCAAAAATGTTTAGTGAGTGACAAAACATGTGTCGAACTTGGCATTATCATGTTTCGAAAACAGCACTTTACAATTTGCCAATTCTGGCCGCGTTTCTGTCATTAATCAGGTTGAACGTTGATGTCTGAATGATCCGTATGACAAAAGTTCAAAGTGCAGAATTTCTGTATAATCCCATCAAACTTTGACGAATCTCAGTTTTTAAGGTTGTCTGGACTGGGTCATCTTGCTCTACCAAAGATTTTTTTCGATTAACGTTGTTATAAAAATTCCTTTTTTTTTTTTTTTTTTTTTTTTGCCATTGATCAGTCGTTTTAGAAATGGATACATTTTGCTGTATTTCAGAAGCGAATCTCAGATGCTAATGATTCCGTCAAATAAAACGAGTGAGGATCCATAAATTGAGATATTGAGTTTCTTAACACGTCGCGTACGGGACACGAGATTTCTCGTTTTTAGCAGGTCGAACGTTGTGACCGGTCATGAAGGGTTTTTTTTTTTTTTTTTTTTTTTTTTTTGATAAATTGATACATAACGAACCAAAGGCAAATTAAGGACCACAAAGAAATATGTAAGACATACGCCTGGAACAGCATATTTTTGAGCTAACTTGTATGTTCTAAAATCATCATAACTTTGCTTTTTATGAAGCAATAACAGACGGGACACGTAACACGAGAAAATTCGTGTGCGGTCCCTAACAGATAGGACGCAAAACACGAGAAAATTCGTGAATTCGTGAAAATTCCTTAATTATCTTAAAACAAGATACTGCTGCAAATCGTGCCGAACACCATTGCACGAGGGAATATGCTTTACCAAATATCACATTCTAAATCGAAGTTTCATCCTTGAACTTCGATTAAATTTTACTTCCTAAAGTTTTATGAGAATCCTGGACCATTGCATATAAGTGTTTAATTTTAAAGCTTTTATTTTCTCTTTTGTGTGTCTTTTATTGTGTCTTTTGTCGTGTGATGTGTTGTTTAAGTATGTTGTTTGCGTCTTTATTGCTTTTGGTGTGATGTTTATTTTAATAATTGCTTTTGTGCCTTGGTTTACCAATCTGTATTGCTCTGTTCTAATATAACTGACCATTCTTTATTGCTTTTGGTGTGATGTTTATTTTAATAATTGCCTTTGTGCCTTGGTTTACCAATCTGTATTGCTCTGTTCTAATATAACTGACCATTGCTATTTTCAGTTGGGCCGGGCAATGATATCCGACCTCTCTCGGAGCCTATTTTCATGTAGTATAATCGTATTTTAACTTTAATCTTTATTGGTCTTTAATATATCGAACTTTAAATAATATTTAAATAACAAAGTTTGTAATTGGTGGTTTTAAACTGATATAAGTTTTAGGACTTTAATTCTCAGCTTCAGATTTTTAGCATTCTTAACTTTTAAACCTTGTGATTTTAAACTATTAGATTTTTAAACTCAAACTTTTGAAAATTTTTAAACTTATGTTTTTTTTTTTTTTTTTTTTACTTCTGACTCTTAAATTTTCAAATTTTAGAGTCTTATTTTAGACATTCTCTTTTCTTTCTTTACTTATGCATTTTTAAACAACTGGACTTTGAATCAGTAAAATTGAAACATGGGACAGTCAAAGTCTGACCACCACTGATCTGCAAAGGGGGGTGAATTAATACAGAGGGATTAGAAGACCAGCCGGGGCCCCTTCTCTTCAGGGATGGACGACGCAGCAACAGCTGCAACCTGTAAAGAAAAGAAAAGTAATAATAGACAAAACATAGAATAGAATTGGGGCTTTGAAAATGGTCGATGAAATGTAATGAGATGAAATAGGGATCTTCTTAAGATAAATTAATAAAATCAAAATATACGAACGAATCTCGTGCTCAGGTCTCCTTGTTGAAAAGGGAATAGTTAAAGACAGGCCATAACATAAATAATCACAATAGACAATAAATCAATTAGTGTGAAGCGTTGATCGATACGGGCCTGCCTCCGCTTCCACGGCCCATACCTTTGTTCTTCATTTGTGAATGTTATTTGATTGACAGTTCTGCTGTTTTGTCTGTTCTGCTATATATTCTTCTTTGTTTTGTCAATTATGCTATTCCCTGACGGGGCAGTTGTAATTTAACCCTCCCCACTGAAGTGGATCGAGCCATGTAATAACATGAAATATTTTATTCAAATATTCATGTAATTAAATATTGCCCATGTCGGGGCAATGCTTGTAATCTATTTCTTTAAGGCATAATAAATCTGCTCCTTGGGCTGGCTTGGCCGCGGTATTTTAGGGTGATGGGGTGGTTTGGTTTCCCCGTATCCCCTTTACTGGTTTTACACCCTCTCTGGATAAATTACAGGTATCCACTCTAAAACATTATTCAAGTCTGTGAAATAAATAATATTTAAAATGTAATGAAAAGAATAATAAATACATGTATAAAATATATAGTGTTTTATACATGCATACAATATTTTAGAATACTTAATGTAAATATAATTCTAAATGCAAATTTAAAATATTCATATATGCATCCTATTGCTTGGAAAGCATGCTTCTAGAGCGTTCAAAAATGTGCTGGCCCTGGGGGCGTACGCAATGTATTAACATAGCCAAGCTGTTCAGCATCTTTTTAACACTTATATGCGTTAAACTAAGCTTCTCTCAACTCTTCAGTTTCAAAAGTGTTCTGCTTTGATCGTTTGGATAGATAAAGGCCTTGATTTACCTCTCATCAACTATAACTGGTAGCCAGATTGATGCACATTTTTGAGTGAAGAATATTCAAAACATAATCTGGGAAATCAGCTCTGACCCATCCTTTCAAGGATTCATTCCCATACACAGCACAAAACTTCTTGCATACCTGTGATGCGTTCCTCCTTTCCGGAAATGACAGTAAAATATATCTGAAATGAACGGGTTTTTTTTCTACCGTTTTTAAATTATAATAAAGATGAAATTAAATTACTAATCGATACAATTTTCTTACTAACTAAAAGTGTAAGTACAAACAACAAGGGCGCAAAATAAATTAGATACTTTGGACATGTTGGCAAAACAAAACAATGTGCTAAAACCATCTATCGACAAAATTCGCAATCATTTCATCTCCAGACCAATATAAAGAAGTGTATTTATAATACTATGTTTAAGTGGGGAAAGTTCCATAGCTGTAATCGAACAACAATCCCATCACCGATAGCACCTGTGATATTTTCCTCTTGGGGTATATTTTGGCTGCTTTTCAACGCTAGGATTTGAGCGCCTCAAAGGAGCTGGAAGTCATTCATAAATGCTTTATACGCAATAGAAATCCAAATTACTAAATATATTCTCTTTGCTCACAAATAAAAGGAAGCTTTAGGGACAACTGATGGAACATCTCAATTTTTTATCAATTAATGCCATATATAGAAAAAATGAAACTTTTTTTCATGCTCCTCTTGAATGGAAATTAAAAAAATTTTAATTGCTTCATTTATTTCCTTCGGAGTTTCTACTTGAAATGCTCAGTTAAAACTGGAATCATTCAAGTTTTATTCAATAGGTATAAAGATATTTATTTGTCCAGATAAATCAATTAACCAGAAATATCAGGAATCCAAGATGAAGAAACTCGATCAATTCCATGATGGGTAATCTGCAAATAATCGGTCCGCACAGACATAGAAAAAGAGACAGTGTCTTTCATATTCACCATCTCTTAGCTTTCAACGGCTTTAATGGAATATAAAGAAAAATTTAAGTGCAATAAATGAGTATTTGAAAAAGATTGAAATTTAAAATTATAATAACATTTAGAAAATATAAAAGTTATACATAATGTTACAAACCTGCAATTCGGCTTCCCAGCATAGTTTGTTCCATCAATAGAAAGAAAGTTTTACAGTCATCTGAATGGGACTAGCACGTCGGAGGTCCCAGAGCTTGGCGACCATTTGGCGATTTGGCGACGAATTTGGCGACTTTGGCGCCAAAATAGATAATACCCGAAACTTCGAGAATTTTCCCGATCCGTCCAGTAGGAACTCAGATACGCCTCGAACGTTCCTGATTGGTTGAGAGGCTTCTTGCCCCGCCTCCTGAGACCTATAAAAGGGGCTGCGGCTGCCAGAGAGTGAAGTCCGAGTCGGAAGGAGACGAAGAAGCCAGTAGTCGGAGAGACGACGGAGTAGTCCGAAGTCGGAGCGGAAAAGCCAGTAGTCCGAGTTCGAGAGCAGCGAAGGAAAAAGTCAGTAATCCGAGCCAGAGTCGGAGAAGTAGAAGACGGAGGAGTCGGAAGCGACCGAGTCAAGCTAGTGCTGAACTGAGCTGTGCGCTACTGTCTGCGGTAGATTCTGGTTGTATGCTGCTGTATTCTACACGTCTCGGGTGAAGATAATCGTCTTCTGTGCTGTATATAGTTGTCGTTTTTGTGCCGTCCTGTGTGTCTTCGTGTAAATAAACGTTGTTGTTTTTATTCTACTTCTGCCTGCTGATTGAGCTTTCTTTACACCATATCACTCCCACTATCCAAACGAACCCCGGTAAAGAAAATTTCGTAACAATAATAATAAGGTTTAAAGAACAAAATAAAGAAATAATAATGTAATTAACTATAAAATAGATGGTGCGATAAAAGTAAATGATAGAATAGCAAAACAAAACAATTATATTTTATAACAAAAATAAAATATAACTGTGTATAATATTAGTAATAAAAGGAAATAACATATCTGAGATTAATAAAAATAATATTGTTATGAATCTGCAATGTCGCTTCCCAGCGCAGTTCGTTCCATTATAAAAAAGACAGTTTTATGTACAGCTGTATTGGATGTTGAATGCATGCCGGATCAATGAACCCTGGGTTTGGCGACAAACTCGGCAACCATCTGGCAACAAATTTGGCGACATGATATTAGAATTTTCAGGAATTTTGGCGATGTGACCAATAGGAAACGAATTGCGATGATTCTTGGAGAATCTTCTGTGCCTTACTCCGGAAGCTAGTCAAGGTAGTCAGCGACGAATCAGTTTGAATCAATCCAACGAAGTGCAAGCGATTAGCGAATTGAGAACTGACCCATGCACTGAGTCTTTGAGTTTAGTATTAAAGCAGCATCAAATCGTGTGAGAAGCCATTCGTACAGTAATGAGTAAGCAGTTGAGTACAGCAAAACGAGAAGACAGGGAAGAATAGCAAGCATTAGGAAATGACTTAGTGAATAGCTACATGAATTCTTTCTTCCTGCAGAGTTCTGTTTGGCCACTTTCTATGCTGTTGTGGTTTTTTTACTACCTATAAATACTTGTGAGCTACTGTTCGTTTTAAGTGCTGCCGTGTATTGCTTGTGCACCTCTCAGTTGCGTTTCGTCGCCTGTGTTTTCGTGTCTCCGTGTTAATAAACATCGTTATTTGTTATTGAGGCTTGTCGACTGTGTCATCGTACATCCACTACAGCGAACCTATCGAGTTTACGGAATTTCCGTAACAGTATACAGCTATTATACAACAAATTCCAGTATATATTATATCATGTTTCTTGATCTCTTTTTTTCCAGTCTAACAGTTCTAAAATTCCTATAGCTGTTAGGAAAGAATTTTTCCTTTGTAAATATATACCTGGGGCATCCATGTATGTAATTCCTTCATCAATTCCGCAGTCACAATCTGACAATTTTCTTTGAATACCAAGTTGTATTTGGTTGATTCCTTTTTGCACTTGTATGTTTCTTGGTTTAAATATATTAATTAAAAAAGCCTAAATCAACTATAAATGAATACGGCATAGATTACCATTTTCTATCAACGCCTTCTAATACCTCTATGGCATTCATTAGCCGAAGCAATGTTCATGTTTGTGTTTCATAAGATATGATATTCTATCAACACCAAAATTTTCCAGAATGCAAAGAGACGTTAATTTTCTTCTTTCGTGAGACAGAAGAAGAAGAAAAATTGAAATATATTAGCTTTTCAGCGATCTGAATCCGTATAATCTTTCGAAAAATAGCAAAATCAGTCTTTTTCGTATTATTTCATTTATTCCAAGATTCCATTTCTTGTGAGCATAATTCATAAAGCTTCGCAAGAAATATCATTTCAACGAGCTTCAGTAAATAGCTAGGGAATAATTATCGAACTGACCCTTTTTATTTTCTTGTTCGCAAAGCGAATCGCAAACAAAGGATATTCGGACTTCTAATCCGAAATGTCTTAGAAGGATAATAATATCATTTTAAAAAGAATGCCACCTTTTCTTAAAAATGCCAGAATATATTCAAGGGTGTAAAAACATATCAAAATGAGAGATGCTTCCATTAAATTTGAAACAAAAGTAAACAAACAATTTTTAGACATAAATTTTCTAATTTTTTAATTAAGGCCCGTACTGTGCAAACCGATTCCTCAATTAAACTGAGAACTGAGCATTTCATTAGTGAATGAATAATACAAATATATCGCATCAGTTAAAATATGAGGAAATTTAATAGAATAAATCCCTGAAAAGTTTTATTTATTTATTTATTTATTTTAAGTCTGAATTGGTTTTTGTTGGTCCACATAGTCCAAAGTCAATTAGGAAAAGTCATAAAAATTGCGAATAATTTTTAGTGAATTCAAAATCTAACTTTCGAAAAATGCCTGTCTGACTAGCCCGGGAATAATTCCACTTATCCAGAAATACTGTATGACAAATTAATGCCTTTTATTAATAGGCTACCTACCTAATCTCATATTTCTGTTCTTTTCTTATGTTTGCTATCCACAAATTTCGATAATTATTTTTCTAAAAGGAAATCCACAAGTTTTCATTTCATTACAGGTAAATTAATTAATTTATATTATAAAAGAAGAAACGTTCCATGGCAAAATTTCTGCCATTATTCTTGAAAGTCACGACTGACATTAAATCTTTTGTTATTTTATTTTGTCTTAATATTTTCTTTTTAAAAAAAACTTATACATTGAGATTAAATTAAAAGTATCTAATAAAAAACTTATACATTGAAATAAAATTAAAAGTATCTA